>MU228014.1:128293-164075 GCA_018584345.1 Thuja plicata
AACAACAATAAGATATCCTTAAAACAACAATGTATGCCATAAACTTAGCTAAGAGTGTTGACTCTTATGAGATAAGAAAATAGATAATTGTGAAAGGATATTTCTCTTGTGGGAAGAGACCCTTGAAAGGAATAACTCTTGGCTACAAGATATCTACCTTTAAGAGTATTTATTGAACAAAGGTAACATCTTCAAGACAAAGAGGGGGAAGAGAACAAGAATGCACTGATTTAGCCCCCTATTACTAGGTGAAATAGGGATTCTTGATGAAGGATGACAAAATTTGAAACCCAAAGTAAGGGAAGTTGTTTATAATGAACATAGTTAAGTTGTTTATAATGAACATATTTTTTAAATAAAGAAGAGGTTGTGATCAAGGATGCACACCTCTTGTATAAGAGAGAATCCCAAATCAAAACAAGCAATTCTTTATAAGAAAATAATGTCACATGATAAAAAAATGCCATTGTACTAAGGAAAATAGATCCTTAGATAAGAGAGAGAAATAATATGTAGGAAACCTTTCCCCCCAAGCGTGAAGGCAAGACAAAATATATACTACACCCGTAATGATAATTAATTCATAATAGACACATAATTCTAAGCAAAATAAGCTACAAACCAAAGCAAACTCCTAATGTAAAACATACATATTTACGCTAGAAAAGACATCACATATAAAGTAAGCAAGTCATCAAGGAAAGAAATGGATGAGATAATGAATGATTATAAAATGATAGACATGCCCCTTGAGGCATGAAAATGATTGTTAAGCAAAGATGTGAGAATCTAGCGTGAAACAAAGCATCTCATGCCGAAAAGAATGTACCATCATGAAATAATATCAAATCCCTGAAAAAAAAAGAAGGAATAAGGATGTCACATTACATATACTTAGTGGTCAACCCAATTATACAAGACATGCACATCCAAGTAAATAAGAGATTGTAAGGAGGATACTAATCTCATTAGGGAGAAAGATCCTAAACAACAAGTCCATACATGAGAGTAAATCATAGTATAAAACAAATGAACAACAAAGATATAATGGATCCTTTTAAGGATAAAAAGATGAGATAGAAATAATAACCCAAAATAATCCCTAAGTGATAGATATTTTATAATAAACATGCACTTTCAAGCGAGCATAAGGTTGCAACCTGGGATGTAAATCTCCTGGAAAGAGAAGATCCTTGTGTAAAACAAAAAATCCATGCAAGAGAGGACATCTTACTATAAAATATGAAATCTCACAAAGGATATTGGATGTATTGGTAAGGAAGAGAAAAAGAGGAAGGACACACTATGCTCCCTAAGTGGTAAATTCATTTATAATAGACATGCATTTTCAAGCAAGCATAAGGTTGCAACTCGGGATGTCAACCTCCTGAAAAAGAAAATATCTTGATGTAAAACAAAAAATACATACAAGAAAGAATGTCATCGTATAAGAAACAAGTCAACAAAAGGAGAAAATGGATCCTTTGAGGTAAATAAGAGAATGAAATAAGACCCTTGCCCTCCAAGTGGGAGACAAGGAAAAATGACTATTATGTTGCTCACAAATTATGATTGGATCACCATAAATTACAATGAGCCTTCAAAGGACAGGCTTAACAATGTGACATAGTGAGGAGCAACATTATAGGATCATAGATGATATTTAAAATCCCATTAATTTTACATGTCATTTGAATCATACCAAAATCAATGAAATATTGAATTTTATACTTCAAATCATGACATTCATTAGTCTTATGGCCATGAATTTGATGATACATACAAATGGAAGAATTGGCTTATTTATGTTTGCTATTTTTTGCTTGTTTTTCAAAGGAAAAATAATTAAGTTTTCCTTAAGAAGCTCAAACAAGATCATCTCTTGTGGTGAGGATAAATTATGAGAAAAATGTATAGATTGATTGGGAAAATCGAAACGTTGGAAACCTAGAGCTTCTTTTGAAAAATGTGATGTAGATTGATTATGATTTTCAATTCTTTGTTGCACACATCCTATACAATGTCCATAAGGAATAGAAGAGTCTCTTTTAGGTGGAATTGGATTGAAATTTAAAGAAGCTCAATCAATATCCATGCATTCGTTAGATGAAGCAGTTTGATTCTCAAGATCAATGGTTTTGTTCTTGCTATGGAATGTTATTATGAAGTCTAAGGTTCCCCAATAATCGTCTTGAAGAGTTTATGGTCCACCTATTTGTATTGGAGAAATAATTGATGAAGGAAATTGAATGGAGTTAATTTGATTAGCATCCTTATGCTCTAAGGTTGGATTTGTAGAATCAAGGATATAAAGGATATTATCCTCTTGAGGATTGTTATATATGTATGATACTGCATGATAATTGGGTTCCACAATATTAACTTAATTAGTTTCATCAAGATTAAAGGATTCCTTAGTAAAATAAAGAGCGTGAATAATTTCATCCTCTTCTTCTAAGGTATTTTTAGGAGAAGGACAAACATAACTCATCAAGGCCTCATCTATAGAATTAATGTTAATAAAACACATAGGGAGTGATTTATCATTAGGATAAATAATCATATGATCATCCTCTTGTACCAAAGGATCCCTACATGGAATAAACATTTTATAAGAAAGATCAACATTGTTATTGAAGGCCTCTTTGGTGAGAGGGATATCTTTGCAAGGAATGATGATAATCACAATGACCTTAGGATAATAAATTTTGGTAGGGTGAACATTATAGAAAGGAAGAACTATATTTCCATCATATACATGAAATGGAACATCTTCAAATCTTGAAGAAAACTTGAAATTAAACAAGCAACTGAGGATAACAATCCCATTAAAAATTAAATGCAATAAATATAGATGAAATATTTTTTAATTTTTCTTTATTGCTTGGACAAAATGAAATACAATGCAATATAAGGATGAACAAGATGGAATTTTTTTTTTTTGTCTATTTCACAATGCAAATATATTAAATGAAACAATGCAATTGATGGAGATGAGATCTAAGCATAAAATCAAAGGTAGGGCATATAGGTCTAGATGTGTACAATATAACAAAATAGTGATTAACACAATGTATACAAAGTAGATCTAGATATTTGATTGCATAGAAAGAGTATCTAACACCAAAATAAGAATAGAAATTTAATAAGTTGGGTTCACCAAAATGTAATGTATAAAATGGTGAGAAATGCTAAGAGGTAGATCACTCACAAAATCACACATAAATTGGAATAAACACCCCCCCCCCCCCAAAGAAAGTGAATCCGATTAGCACAACCAAAAGAGCAAGGGTACCAATTTATGATTTACAAAATATCAATTTCTGATTTACAAAATATAGGGTTTTTGGATTCCTTATGTAAGAGATGATATGTAAAACTGATATGTAAAAGTGGTAAATGATTAAAGAAAAGTATATATGATCTATGTAATCATGTGCAAGGAAAAAATAGGAAGAAATATCTCACCTTGAAGGAAGAAGAGGCAAATGGATCTTCAAATCTGATTCTGACTGCTGAAGAGCTGCCAGAATCATATAAGGTTCTAGATTTGGAACTTTGGCACCTGAAAATTCTATCTACGAAACTATTAGACCCAAAGGACAAGGCCAAAAATGGAAACCTTATCCAAGACAAGGGTGAAGATTGCAAACTTGTCCTTTTGACTCCAAAACTGGTGAAATTTGGAAGGGGACCTATAACTATATTCGTGGCTTCCAAAACTCCTCAACTTGTTCCTACACAGAGAAAAGAAGGGGAAGAAGATTAAGGGGAGGGGTTTTCCTTAGTTAAACCCCTATTTAGGAATCAACCTTGAAATGAAGTAAATGTAATTGAAAGAATGTTTTCATGTAGCAGAGATGAGATCTAAACAATGGAATATATCATACCATGTAGATGTAATTGTCTCTAAATATGTGATCAAGAAGGTTGATGTAATAGCTTTGACTCAACACAAAAATCAAAATGAAATCATTAAAGACAAAACCTCATGTAGTAGATGTTGTAATTCACCACAATGAAGGGTTAAGGAAGAAGAAGACTTGATGGATGAATGTAGATCTCCTTCCTTGATTAGAAACTCCTTTGCCTGACCTCCAATGGGGAAAATAGATAGATCTATGGAAGAAAACACCATGAATGTATGATGGAAATGATGGAATGAAAACTTGAAAAGCTTGAAGACTCTTGATGGATTCCTTTCACTTGAATGCTTGATAATGGATTTCTTCACCAATGGATGCTTGCTTGCACTTGAATCTCTTGAATGCACAATGATAGCTCACATGTGTGTGTGAATAAACTAGTAGATATATTATGTATTATACAATAATAATGATTGTGAAAATGAGAGGCTTTAGTGTCCTTTTATACATATTTTAGGGCTCAAATCTCGCAAGTCGACTTCAAAGAAAGATCTGGAAGAAACACTCTCACATCAGTCTTGATGCCCAATGAAGCACAAAGCTCTAGGAAAAGGCCTCAAACCTTTTCCAAGCAAGCCAAAAATTTCTCAAGAATTAGGGGAGTGTGCCAGAGAGGGGTGGTGAAATCCACAACCTGCCATGAAATCAGGGCAGATCCTGAAATTTGTAATTAAATGCATAGGAAAAAGGTGGAAAATGAATTATGTGTATGGATGGAAAAATGGAAATCAAGCATAGATTTTAGGGCCAACCTTGAGTTTTAAACAATATTAAAGAAGAAGGAGGACATTTATTTGAATTAATTATACATTTAGGTGCATTATAAGGTCCTACCGTAAGAAACATACTAAAGTAGGCTCAAAATGGTCCCAAAATGAGCACATATTGAGTGATTAATTTTTAGGATGGTACAAATGAAAATATCATATTATCTTTAATTATATCATTTATGTTCATTGCTTGTTTGTCAAATTTAGAGCCGGTTGCATCTGTAACCATCTGGTTCTTTATTGATTTCAGTACAGGAGTTCCATCGAATGCACACAATCTTGTTACCACTTGTATGACCTCCTTGATGATCTTGAATGGTTTGATGAGCCACATAAATTAACCATGTACCCTTCTTAGTATACATCTGATCCATTTGTCTTGTTCTCTTAATGAAAACCTAGCAAATTGATCAAAATTCTTGTCTTCTAGGTATTTGAATTTTGGCTTGAGCTTGTGATCCTTTCCATCAAGCTTCTCATGGTACAATTATAGCATTTGATAGGTGCCAAGGTCCTCCATATTGGCATGAATGCATGCCATAACACAGTCCACATGAAAAACCCCATACTACAAATGCAAAAATGTACCCATCAGATCTACTTCTGCCGACTTGAAAGGATGCTTCTTAAATTTTGGACGGGGCCTCTAAATGATGCCCACAATTACATGAGTATTCATCTTGAAATATTTAAGTTTAAATATTTGCACATATAAATACCTCTTTACTGAACTAGGGTTCACCTGAAAATTACCTTGAACAATTACTTGTCATTTTGATCACACTAGAAATGCTTACAAAGATATTCTTCTTGTTGTTTTCTTGAATGCAAAGTGACAAATGAATGTCTCAAATTGGTTTTTATGCTTTGCACACCTAACTTTTAGGTGTCATAAATTCTTCAAACCCTAAGTTATTCCAAGTACCCTATTCACTGGTTGTTTTACAGAGATTCACTATGGATCTATAGAACCTATCAAATTCTTCCAGAATTAACTCCAAAAATTCTATAATGATATAGTACAACATCTCTATGACTGCCAAATTCAAGCATCAACACCTATAGGAGGTTTCATAAGATTTCCTTGTAAGGCCCCCCTAGGCCAAAAGCCTAAATTCAATTCCCAGAGTAATTGCCAACATTAGATACAAGTGTGGGCCCTTCACTTGTGTCCTCTTTACTCCTCTTCACCCATGTATGCTTAATTTTCTTCCAAATTTATTCAACATTCACTTTTGCTTTGTCTTTTTCATTTCTTTTCTTATTTTGACTCCTATCTACCACACCTCTATTTTTCTCATTATTGTTCCTATAGTACTTTGAAATATGCCAAGATCTATTGTATTTGAAATATACAACATTCCTTTTCCCATTATTGTTACTTTGTTGGTTTCTTCTTGGTCCACACTGATTTGCAATGTGTTCAAACCCATTACATGTGTGATACTTAATGTTACTTATATTGAAAGAGTTGTGCATGACCCTTCTGCATTCACTTGACTTATGAACATGTTTGTTTCACTTAGAGATTTGACTAGGAAAAGATGCATCATTCTAATTTATCTTATTTCTACAATCCATGGCTTTGTGACCAAATTTATTGAAAATATAGCACTTACCACTAGCCCTTTGAGCATTAGGTTATCTTTTAGTAGTCTTCTTGCTCCTGATCTTCTGCTTTTCAGATCTAGGCTTGCCTTGACCAGATCTGGAGCTTTCCCCTTTTTCAAATCTAAGACCACTCTCATGTTTTGTACTCCCCTAACTTTCAACTAATGAATTAAGTTTTCCTAAGCTGATCATGAACTTCTCCTTATAGTCATTAGCAATCAAAACTTCTTCTCTTAGTTCTTCCTCAATATCCTTGGACTAATACAGATTAGAAACAAGTCTATTGCACTCATCAGATCTTTCCTTTAAATATTGACTTAGATTCTCTTCATTCTTCTTCCTGTCATCAATCTCCTTGGCCATCTTCATCATATAGATTCCATCTCATGCTTCATGAATGCATTCTCTTGCTTAGGTTTCTCACATTCTTCACTTTTCTCCTTCAATTCCTGACTTAACTGCTCATCATTCGAGCTCTCACTATCCTTTTTCTTTAAATGTTTGCAAAGTTCCCTTCTCTTCATCTCGGCTTGCTTCAACTATGCTTTCAAGGACTTATTGAAAATTTCAGCCTCTCTGAGGTTCCCTCGCAACTCTCAGACTTTAGCTTTAGAATGATTAAGATCATCCAATGCAACTATGATTTGTTCATGCAAACCTAAATCCATTCTTCCTTCCTAGATCACCCTTCAACAGCTAGGATCCCTCAAAGGGATCTAGCTCTGATACCAATTGCTTGAATGAGGGAACACTTAGACATGGGGGGTGAATCAGTGTTCTACAAATTTTAACTTAAATATTATGATCCATAAACCACTTATCACATAAAATAAAAAATAACATGGATGAACATAAAGCAAAGGATCATAATAATATAGAACAAGGATTTGTGTGTGGAAACCCTGTTAGGGGAAAAACCATAGTGGGGTTGAGACCAACAAGATAATATTCTAGAAAAACATTGTCTTACAATGAAAAGGAATGCACATGTTGCATTTAGGCTCAATGCCTAGAACTCATTGCTCAAATACATAAGGGCTAAAACCATATGGAAGGATCACTACCTTACAAGATCACTACAATGATCATAAGAAATTTTGAACTGCTGAAATAACATTACCTAATGCCTAATTACAACTCTACATTAGCACATAACTTTGACCTGATACACTTTATCTCTGACTGCACTATATGGTTGTTCTATTAGAGTAAAAATGTATTTTTCACTTATTAATAAAATCATTATTGATTTAATTATTAAGTCACTTTTTATCTATAGTTTACTTAAGCTAAAATTTAGGCATTTAATAATTAATTTTATTATTAATTATTATCATGCAACCAAGGTTTCTCCACCTTTTGGGTTTCTTTATAAGGATTGATCTCTTTGTAATTATTAATTCTTTTTTAATTCCCTCTATTCTTTCTCTAAATGAATATTTCTTCTTTGAGATCATTATGAGTTGTGTTTCCATTCTTTGCTTTTGTGATAGGTATTTTGCATACAGCGGATCTTGGTGATTGAATTATTCCAATTCTAACATGGTATCAAAGCATTGCTGTTGTAGCTCGTTCTTGAGTTTTTTGAAGATTTTGTGGAGCATCGAGGATTTCAAGTTTTCAGATTTTTTTGTATGGATCTGGGGGAAATTTTTTCGAGCACTTGGGTCACAAAATGACCTCATGGTTGTGCTCATAATGCCCCAAAACCCTTATTTCCATATAAAACACGTCTAATTTGGATACTTTTTTTTACTTCTAATGCAAATTTGTTTTGCATGTGCCCCTATTCTGGGCACAAAAATCAAGAAAAGTAAAAAAAAATGAAAAAGGGATTTTTTTTAGCATTCTCGAGGCTCTGTCGAGTGGCCACCACTAGCCGCCTCGACCTACCTTGCGTATCTTTCCCGCCACCAAAGATTCACCTAAAGTGCCGCCTATCTTGGATCCTCCACCACAACGCCCCCCACTATCGTCGCGCCTCCACTGTAGAGCCACTAGGCTCTTCTTATGGGTTCTATCCATTTTTTGCACATAACTTGAGAAAACAAAGGCATTTTTTACCAAACGAGATATCATTGGAAAGCTAGTTTGAAGCCCGACCTGATTTTCTAGGTTTGGTTTTCTGATTTTTCCATCTTGCTAGGTTTTTTGTCAGTCAAAATTGGGGTTCCATTTTGCACTCTGATCACCATATCTTTCTCTTCTGGACTCCATTTTTTTACTTTCGTATGTTGTCAGAAATTTAGTTCCATTCTCCTTGTTGTATGGGTCTCATCACTAGAATCTTCTCTAGGTATATTTTATTCATGTTTTTTCATTTTGGCATTCTGGTGAATATCTTGGATGTTTCAGGTCCTGGGACCGTTTTCCTTGCATGTGATGACTCCTTTTTAGCTATTACATATGTTCTTACAACTTTCAGTCATTCCTGAGAATTGTCGACATCTATTTATGTAGCATTTCTTTTTTGCAAAAGCACTGAGAGAAAGTGTCATCATTGCATGCTTGGGATCTTGCACATTTTGTGCCAGTTTCTACTTGCACTACATAATAAAGTGCAATGGGGAGGTTTGATCTACCTTTTTCAAGTGAGTGTTCCTTCCTAGACATTAGCCTCATTATGTGTGTCTAGAGATTGATCATCCTCGACACCATCATTTATATGTGCTTTAATTTCTTCGACATGCAGTTATTCTTGGCAGCCTCTTTCAATGTACCTATCATACCTCTATGTGCTCAGCATTATTGGGGGGTATTTCTTGTTGGTTCTAATTCTTCCTTGGTTCGATGGAGTGAGCTATGTATTTAGTATTTTTTCCTATGTACTAGGTGGATGTAGTGGTTGGGTACCTATGCATTACAATGAGATAGATTATTTACCATATGGACATTTCTTTCATTGCTATTTTAGAGGCATCCTTCCATCTTTTGATCAACTCTTCAGACTTTGGTGGTTTTTGTCATATATATCTTCGAGTTTTGATGTTTTCCATACTAATTTGAGCAGTGTCATTTTAGGGAACTCATACAAATTACAGTCTTCTCTACCTGATCAGATCCTATTTTAGTGGAGGTTCCAGCAGTTATTCTTTGACAGTGTTTGCAACTTCATGCTTCAGTGGTGTTCTACATGGTCTTCTTTTGATCAAATCTTCATACTTTGGTGTTTTTTCCATCTGTATCTTCGAGTTTCAATGTTTGTCTTTGTTTTCCATCCTGATTCGAGTAGTGTCATTTGAGGGCACTCGTGCAGATTACAGTATTCTCTATCTGATCTTTGTTCCTATCTTCTGGGACATTCTCTAGTTTGGAGGATTCTTCAGTTCTTCACTAGTCTTTATCTCTTTTCGGAGAGGGGTTTTTCCTACTTGGTTTTCTCCTTTCATCCTCTTTATAGATATTTTTGAACTTGGGTACCTGATTAGGCCATATTTCCTAGACACATTTCCTACTTTTAGTAGTTGTTTCTAGGTTTTTAGCTTCTCCCTAAGTTTATCTTAAGGGGGGGTGTTAGAGTAAAAATGTATTTTCACTTGTTAATTAAATCATTATTGATTTAATTATTAAGTCACTTTTTATCTCTAATTCACTTAAGCTAAAATTTAGGCATATAATAATTAATTCTATTATTAATTATTATCATGCAACCTAGGTTTCTCCAGCTTCTGTGTTTCGATCTCCTTTATAAGGATTGATCTCTTTGTAATTATTAATTATTTTTAATTACCTCTATTCTCTCTCTGAATGAATATTTCATCTTTCATATCATTATGAGTTGTGTCTCCATTCTTTGCTTTTGTGACATATATTTTGCATACAATGGATTTTGGTGATTGAATTCTTTGAATTCTAACATGTTCTTCATTGATCAAAAGCTTAGATCTCCATTCCCAGCATAAGATTGCTAACAAAATTAAATTTTCACACCTGTTGCATGTCTCTATTACATTTTTATACCCTAAATAATCGATCTTATAGGTCCATAATCAAAGAAGATGATCGCACCATGTTGACTCAAAACCCTTCTAGAGAAATGTGTACCACGTTGACCATGTCAGCCAAATTAAAAAATAAACATGAATTCAGACCAATTCAAACATGCACATACAACTATGCATGTCGTATCCATCACCTAAAACAAATATTAATCACCAAAAACATTTTATCAAGTCTGCAAAAATAATTTACCACACAAGTCGGCTGCTCTAACTACCAAACTTAAATAGCGATACACATATCCTTCTAACTTTCACACCAAGCAACACCGAACATCCAAATTATGGAATAATAATGTTCAAACATCCATAATAATTTCCTTAGGTCAACAAAAAAATATATCAACTAGAAGAATTCACCAGACTAAATAAATAATACTGGTAAACACCCTATTCTTCATTATCAGTCTTAGACAAATCTTCATTAAGACCTCTAGTATGATCTCCTACTGCAATGTGGATGTGTAAATTGAGTTTAGTTTCCATCAATGACAACACCAAAGCATCTATGTGGTGTCTCTGGCTAGCAGATTTCTCTCATGACCATATGTTCATGGCTAAAATATTTACTAGAACCTTTAAAGATAAAGGCATGCAAAGGTATTGTTATTTGCCTCCTTATTCTATCAATTCTTTTCAAAAGATCACTAATGATTTCATTCAACAATTTTAAATAACATTGGTCCTAATATTTTTTTGACTAATTTAATGCATTATAAACAAGGTGTTAGAGAAAAAGTGACCAATTTTATTGCTAGATTTAAGCATTTGCATGCTCATATTTCTTATCATGTGTCTGATATTGATGTACAAAGAATTTGCATTGCTAATTTAAAAAAAGACATTAGAGATAAGATTCTACTTTTAGAATTCTTTTGTTTTACTCAATTATGTGTGGTGCTTCATAATTATCAATTGTAAGTGTGTCAGTTTGAGAGCACTACTCCAATGGATCTAGTTGATAAGAGTGATGCCACATCTAATCATTTTAACAAGTTTAAAAAACCAAAGAAAATTGATAAGATCAATAATTCATCCAACAATTTTGATGAGAAAGTGGTAGCAATATCCAAAGGTGTGGCTCCTTTGTCATCTATTTTAGACCTGCTCGTAATTTTATTCATCCTTTTGAATCTTTGCATAATGTGATGTTGAAGTTGATTAATGTAAAGTGTTAAATCTTCCTCCTATTAATCCTATTGACACATCCAAACCTTTACCCAAACACTTTGATCACAAATATTTCTATCAATACCATCATCAACATGTTCACGATACTGAAAAGTGTTTCCTTTTGAAATATGTTATTCAAGACCTCTTTGATTCTAATGCTATATCTGTTTAGGGTGTCAATGATCAAGGAAACAAATTCGTAGCACCTCCCAACCAAAACTTGCAAATTTATACCAACCCTTTACCTTCTCATTCAACTAATACTATTGACTCTACCCAACCTTTGTCTTCTTCTTCCACTCATGTTGTTGACTATGATGATACATGTAATGAAGAAAATAACTTTGTCAACCTCATTGGTCAAACATAACCCAAACCTAAACCTAAACCTGAGATTTTCATTACCTTTGACCCTATTGAGACAATACAAGCACCTAATGATCCTCTTTATATTGTGGCAAAGGTTAATGACCTTCATTCCTGTGGTGTCCTTATTGACTGTACTTGCACGGTGAATGTGATAACTAAAGAACATCTTTTCACTAGAAAATTGCAACGCGATTTTTATGATAAATATGATGTTATGATCTAAAATTTCAATAGTTTCCTTTATCCTTCACATGGTTCTATTTAATTTCTTGTTGAAGTTGGTGGAAAAAATTTAGATATCACCTTTACCATGGTTCCAAATTTTGATCAATTTCAAGTCAATTTTGGTCTTCTTTGGCTCACCTCTTGCCACCTATAATATGTGATGATTCCTTTTTCCCATGAATTATAATTGTCCTTAGTCAAAGTTATTTCAAAAGGATGTGTTCCATAACCCATGATTATATTGGCGATACACTTCTCAAATCACAAACAGAGATAAAAAAATTAATTATGCCCCCACAATAAAATAATTTGGCACTTTATACTAAGTGCATTTACAAAGGTTACCTGCAAATTAAAAGAAAAATAGAATTCTAATTTTGATGTTTAAAACTTCTTTAGTCATACTCTATCAGATTCAAATCACTAATGCAAAAGACCAAACTGAGATCCTTGCATTATAATTCCAAAATAGGTGAGAAAAGACAAAGTTATTAAAGTGACATTTCTTACCAAAATAGCTAAAAAATGATTTCATAAATGAGAATTAGATAAAAAATTATGAACTTAAAAAAATGGTACCTAAAAAGAAGTTTGTATAAGCCCGAACGAAGACTCCGAAGTTGTAAAAAGAGAACTACTTAGTTACAACTATGAAAAAATAAATCTTATGAATAATCCATGCATCAAAATAAAAAAAATAACTCCAGTGTTGAAAATATTATGATATTTTATCTTGAATAAAAAAATGCACTAAAAAACAAGTTCATATGGCCAAGATATAGAGATTTGAAAATTAGCTCCAAATTTTTAGAAACGCCAACTGTGAAGGGTGGGATAAAACATTTATTCGACATTCATCAATTAGAGAATGTTATAATTGATTATATACTGGAACACTCAACAACATAAACAAATCATTTACAGGATCTATACATGAGAAAAAGCTAGTGGAAATTTTGGATGACGAGTTAGGTGACTTGACAAGCTATGAATGGTTAGATACTTCCACGTGTCATCATGTTGGTGGTCTGTGATGATTCTTGTCTTTCTCAGATGATAAGTTAGATGCCAACATGGCACATATAAAGCATACAATGATATCATCCATGTGGGCATGGAGGCAAAAATTTCTAATACTCCAGATCAATTGCTCTAATTTTTATGATTTGACAAGCATTTTTGAAGTTTTTAGGCCTTTTGAGCATGATGGCAGGGTCAAACTTGGCCCAAATTGCTCCAAAATTATAGATCATTCCTGGCACTGGTAACCACCCCACACCTTCAAATGGTTGTAGATTTGGCCTGTGGTGTTTTATTTGAGCAAAACAAAAGGTGATTTTCACTAAAAACAACCATTTGAATCCAACGGTGACCTTAAATATTATCCATCAAGCTCATGTATTTATCTACAAAAAAGCCATGAAAACACCAACAACAAAATGTACCAAAATTAGCTCAATTGGTAAACCAATGATACTTTATGGGCTCTAATACCATGTAAGATTGGCTATTGAGATAGTCACCTAAGATCTAGAGGAAATTAGAAATCACAATAAGAAGAGAGAATCAATATGACAAGAATAAAATATATTCCTATCAATAATGCAATGAAATGAATCAACTATATTGAATATTACACATGATACCCCTTGGTTATATAGCCAAGGTGAGTACAAAGTAGTGAATGAGACAATGACAAGTGTCATTGTCTTATTTCATGATAACCAACATGAAAGGATATCACCCCACAAAAGGTTGATAAGTGATAGTGTGATACCACCACAAAAGGTGGATTGCCCACCAAAGGTGGAATCACATGTCGAATATAGGTGGATCACTCTCCAAAGTGGAAAATTCCATCCACTATACATGGATATGATAAGAACATGATGAAATCACATAAAAGTGGAAATGCTACAACTACTTCTATCCAGTTCTCTAAGTAAGATTAAGTAGTGTAATTAGGACCTAGGTGAGAAATAACCAAGGCAAAATGTCTTAATTACCCCAAGAAAAGGGAAGAGATCTATTCGAAGCAAAAATCCTAGGTGCAATGGCTGCGAGAGGGTGACAGGAAGTTGGTATTACTTTATAGGTCTATCAGAAAATACAGTAAGAGGGACACAATCCAAAGCTTTAAGAATGAAATGAACCCAAATATTACAGATGAAATCCAAATGAGAATTGTGACCTCCAACTAATTTTTCATTGCCTATAGGGAAGAGGGAAGGGAGATGAATTATGTGCTAGAAGAGCAATTGTTCAGTTGCCTTCCCTTTGCTGTTAGTACAATTAACAATGCTCAAATTATAGCTACCATAAGTGAAGAGGAGATCAAGGTAGAGACCTTCTCCATGGGTGTTTCTGAGGCCTTAGGAACTGATATATTCCCATCAAATTTATTTTAGGTGTTTTGAGACATTGTGGGATTGATGTTAATATGGCTCCTAAGGACTTCTTTCACACTGATAGGATCTTGAAAAGACTAAACAAATCCATTACTTTAATCCCTAAGATCTCTCACCCATAAAGATTGTTTGATTTAAGGACCATTAGTCTCTACAATATGATTTACAAGATTTTATCTAAGGCTTTGTTCAACAAAATGAAACCCTTGCTGGATAAATAGGAATCAAAAGGGG
This sequence comes from Thuja plicata, assembly GCA_018584345.1. Lineage (NCBI taxonomy): Eukaryota > Viridiplantae > Streptophyta > Pinopsida > Cupressales > Cupressaceae > Thuja > Thuja plicata. The sequence goes on from MU228014.1 coordinate 143,008, forward strand.
TTTGTCCCTGAAGACAAACCCTAGATACTGCAATAAAATTTCATAAGATAATTCATTTGATGGATATATGTCATCTCCTCATAATGGTCCTAAACCTAGATATTTCCAATTCTTATGAAAGAGTGATATGGGACCTTCGATTTAAAGTCCTAAGAAAATTAGTGTTCCAAGACAAGCTGATTAATTTGATTAAGGAGTGTGTGACAATTGTCGGGTTATCTATCCTAGTTAATGGGATCCTTAGGGGATTCTTGAGTGCTGAAAAAGGCCTTAGGTAAGGGGACCCTCTCTCACCCTACCCATGCATAATCCTAGTAGAAGTGCTAGGTAGGAACTTTCTCAATTTGGTAAATGCACACATGATACAAGAACCCCAAAGGTGACTTCTATAGACCATCTAACAATTTTCTACTAAAGAGGAGGAAATCTTCAGGGTTATTGCAAAATTTTTGGTATTTTCATTTAGTACCTAAGATAAAATTATTTTTGTGAACAATGATGTACAATAAAATCATCATGCAGGATAATATGGTAAAAAAATAGATTTAAACTCCCCAATAGATGTGCTATATGTAAGCAATAATAAGAATCCACACCTCACATCTTGTTTTGTTGTCAATATGCTCATAACATCTAGATCGTGGTGCTACAAAAGGTTAGAATTGATTGGGTAATGAACAACACTCTATAACCCCTTATTTCAAAATATATAGGATTGATGCATAATCCTTTGATCATAGAACTGTGGAAGCGAATTCCCCCGCCTAGGGTGGAGTTATTGGAAGGGAGAAAAAACAAAATATTAGAGAATTGGAGTTGCTGGTGGAGAAGGTTTTAATAAGTTTTTGCAAACCATTGTTGGAAAATCTGTTAGTTTCCAAGTGGACCTACCCTTCCTTCTGCACTTCTCCATTTGATGACAAGGTAGCTAGGAATTAGGTGTAGACCTTATCGCAAGACATGTTTTCAATTAGTGTCAAAACACTTTGTCATTCAGTATTGCCTGAGTGATCAGTATCGCCCGAGTGATCAGTATTGCCCGAGTGACCAACATCGCCTGAGTGATCAGTATTGCCCGAGTAACCAGCATCGCCCGAGTGATCAACACATTGCCCAAGTATCAGTTTATCACCCGAATAGACTTCTAGACCCGAGTGACAGTATTGAGATGACTTTGTATATATTGTTTGATATCATTATGTCTAATGGAAGATAACTTATGAAGTCATTTATTTTGGATAATATATATATGTAAGATATTTTATTTATCCAAAATGTGTATGTGAACAAGTGTATATGTGAATATGAAGTGGCATATTGATTAGAAGATTGCAGAAGTATAAAATTACAGTAGAGACTCATCCATAACAGTCAGGTGATTAGTTATAAATCAAAGGATCTTATTCAACAAATTAGACTTGCATAAGCAGATCATCTACTGGTTCATTCTAATAGGTGGATCAATAAAATCCCCTAACTAGGTGGACTTAACAGTCCTTTGTAAATCTCCTAACAAAGTTGCATTACTTTATTGTATTGTATAAAATCCTTTAACAAGGTGGACTTAATAGTCCTTATTGCTCCTAACAGGGCAGGCCATCATAAGTGGTCAATGTAAGCTTTTATAGGCTAAATTTATATTATAGTACTAAATCTTGTGGGTATCATCCCCACCCCAATTTTACTTTCTATTTGGAAGGTTTCTCGGTAACCAAATACTATGTCATGTGTTATGAATGATTATTTCTTTTCTATGCATGCAATCAGATTAGATAATTTAATTGAGGTTAAAGAAGAATAAGTTTTATTGGTTCTTGATTCACCCCCCCTCTCAGTCACATTGCATGTAATATATTTCCAACAATTGGTATCAGAGCTAAAGGTTCTCTCTACAGAAGTTTAACAACTTGAGCAAAGATCAGAGGGAATGGAAATATACAGACTAGAGAAAGCCATTGAAAATGAAAAGATAGATCTACAAGTGGCCATGGATCAGATCAAGAAACTCAAAGAGCAGCTCTCTCTTTCCCTAAAAAGAAGAAAAGATTTAGCAGTACAAATGAATGACAAGAACTACATAGAAGAAAGAATTGAAAAATTTTGCAAAGACAAAAGTTTTGAAGAAGCTGATGTAGCCATTGAAGACTTTCTTGCAAAGAATCTCAATCTACATGAAGAAGTCAAAAATTTGAAAAGAGAATAAGAAATTCATTTAGTCAGATTATGTGAAGTCATAGAACAAAAGAATCAAGTAGAAGATGACAGAAATCTGGCACAAGAAGATAAGAGATTACTGAGTACAACATTAGAAGAAAAATAAAATGAAATCCATCATTTATCACTCCAGCAAGCAGATTTGGAAAATCAACTCAATAATGCAAATCAAGAAGTTATCAACCTAAGGACATAAAATGAAAGACTGCAGAATGATCTCAAAACTGAAAGGAAAACCAATGAAAGTATGATGAATTCACAAGGTAGTATAGATCAGTCAACAAAAATCAGACATCATGGACAAACTGGACTAGGTTATACTAAACAAGGTGAATCCTCAAAGGAAGGAGATCAAAAGAATATGAAACCTACTTGTAACCATTGTGGTAAGTTAGGGCATACATCAAATAAATATTGCAGTAATGAAAAATCAAATTTTAATGGTAAATGCTACAGTTGCAACAAGCATGAACATAGAGCAAATGAATGCACTGAGAAACCTAAGTTTGAAGGAAAATGTTTCAAATGTAACAAACGAGGTCACAAATCCCCCAAGTGCAGAACTAAGAAATGGAACCCTTCTAAAAAATTAGCTAAAGCAATTTTTGGTTGGGATTACAACACATGGTATAGATGTTGTCATTGTGGAGAGTATGGACACATTGGTGCAAATTTTACAAAGACTCACCTCCGAAGAAGAAATCCTACTAAGAGATCTGTTATGTATGTAATCAACTAGGTCATCTAAGCAATAATTGAATGAATAGAGAAAAAGTGGATACTAGTTTTGAGAAAGGCAAATCAAAGGTCTCAGAAATCAGAACTCAGATGAATCAACAATGGGTAAGGAAATCCTCTGAAAGTTCAGACCAAAACAATGAAGGATCAAATGGCACCCAAGATAGTGAGATGGGTGGATCTACCATCACAAAATATAGATGCAAGGAGATAACTGGAACTACGCATTCAAGCCATCATACATTAGTTCCAGATATGCTAGAAAGTCCAAATCTACATATTGATGCATTAGGACATATTATGGTGCTAACCGAGTCAGGATCTTAGTTGCATATGAGCTAATCTAGCTTAACCGAGCTGAGTCAGGTTTTATAAGAGTTGGGAAGTTAGTTTTTGTCAAGCTTCTGATTAAGCCTGGAAGAACTACCCGAGCTATGCCAACTACTATGTATGGAGCATTTAATGAAATACTTAAATGGTAAAAACTCTTATAAATGATGAATTGAAAAGGTTATTGTTTACAAAGATTTCATTTTGCAGAGCAATTTAGAGTCCTTAGCGATTTAGAGTGAGTTTGTGTTTGAAAGTGAAGTTTGATCAAATTTTGCGAGCGATATGGCATCCACATCCAACATCAAAGTTAAGAAAGGATTCGAGATGTTGGTGAGAAATGCTATCTGTAACCCTCCAGAGTTTAAGCTTCATCCAACAGTAGCATAGGAAATAGATCCTTTGGGAGCTCATTCCTTAATTCCTCCAAGGGTATTACTGGCCAATGACATTCGAAGCTTCTATCATTGTAACATCTAGGAGCTTGGAACAATTGAGATGAATCAAGCATATGAGAAATTGTGTGTAGACGGGAATCTGAAGGCCGAGCAAAAGAATCTTGAGGTTAAAGTTTTAACCCACATCTTGCACATGCCAAAGAATTTCCAAATCAAATGGATTAGATTCTTTTCTAGCCGCATTCATGACATGCAACTATGGTTGGAGAAGCCTGTGAAGATGACAAAGACAATGATACACCGAGTAATGGGGTATCCCATGCTTGACAAATCTAAGGCTACCAAAACCCTAACCAAAGATAAGCTAGCTGAGTTAACTCTTGCCGAGTGGGATGGAAGAGGCATGAGACTAAATGGAGTTACTGACATGGAATTAAAGTTTGGGATTCATGTGATAGCTCACAAGATATATAGTTCCAACAAACTAAATAGTGTACCGTTTGAAGCTGTGGACTTAGCATACAAGGTGGAAAATAACAATATGGTATTTGACCTAGCCGATTTGTAGCTCATCCAGCTAAGAAAGAATATGGAAAACATCCAGGCATCCAATACAAATCCATGGAAGTTCGGTTCTCTTCTGGTCTACATATTATTTTATGTTCAGAAATTCTTTCCTTCCAAGGGCACAGTAGTATGGAAGGACAAACCTATCATCCATTAGATAAATGAATTCATAGCTAAATTAGGAGATAATTTTGAGAACATCATGGATGGATATTTTGAGAATTTCAGAAAGGAGATGCAAAGTAGATATAGAATACCTAAACAACTAGTTGAAGATTTTAAGGATGATATTTGTTTCCTAGTTAACTGCGATAGTGTATACATTCAGGCAGTCAAGCCTAGGGTTGCATGGGTGAATCCTCTTGCATATGAGGTTAACATAGATGAGACCAAGAACATCATTGAAGCTCTTGTGAATGAGCCTACCAATCCAAAGGCACCATATTTTGGTACCTATGAAGAAGAAAAAGGTAGAATATCTTTGGAGATAGAGATTCCTAAGATCTTGAAAAGAGGAAGGAAGAGGTTAGAGAAGTTTGAGAAGAAGTGGGGCAAGATTTTAGACTCTCCTTCTATCACTGAGAGTAAAAAGGATATAGTTAAGATAGAGGATGATGAACCTGAGAAACAAGAGGGAGAGGCAAAATCAGAACCTTCTCAGAAGAAGAGGAAGATAGCCCCCAAGAAAAAAGCAAAGGCCTCTACCCCTGTCATCACCACAAGGAGATCACGAAGGAGACTTGTATTGGGTAAAGATGATGATGATGGTGATGAAGAGGTTGATACAGTTGTCTTCAAGAAACCACCACCTACACTTGAGAAGAAGATTGAATATTTGAAAGGAGGCAGTGGTATGAGTTCTCTTAAGTCATTGAATTATGCTTCAAGGACTAAGCAGGGACATAAGAAGATTGAGGAAGCAGTTGCAGAGAAAATGGCTAAATGGAAATATGACCCTTCCGAGTCAAAGATCCATATGAATGAAGATCTGTTCAAAGCAGTATCTATTCCTTGGTTCAATGCAGTGCGAACTAGAAAAGACATAAGGGAACAAACTGTTGTGGTTTAGAATTACCACCCCAACTCAGGCATTGGGGCTTTATAGGTATTCTATCCTAACAATGGAAACCTTCTCTAGCTATGGGTGGAATATGATTAAGAAGGAGTCTACGGATTCTAGGCCAGTTCCTATCTGATTTGGGATATCACCTCCTAATTGGTAACTTAATGGGAAAAGGGAAGAAGGATCTAAAACTGAATGGGAACTGGGGTGATACACCAAAACTTACTCCAGATCTATCATGATTTTTCAAACCATCATTTCCAACTACAAAATCACTGAGCTGCATTTATCATTCTCTACTCAACATAAAGGTTGACTAGAATTTACTATTAGGGTTCATACCACAAACAGTAAAAAATTGACAACAAACTTACATATTCTGCAAAAAGCCCAATTTTTTATAACATAGGAAAGGAATAAAAAATAATTCACTTTACCAGATCACATAAAATATGCAACACCTAATGCAAAAAAGAAGAATAGGATTGGATCCAATACATAGAAATTGATGTAATTAAAGAGCCTACTCTTATTTCCTTCAAAAACCTGAAAATGTGGTTACAAAAAGCATAAAAAAGGTCTATAGGAATCAATAGTTCACTAAAAGAACATTCTCTCCTGATTTTGAACCTCCTTTCAATGAATGAGAAGTTTAGTAATATAGCCCATAAGGCTAATCTCAAAAATGAGATCTCCCTCCAAAAACCCCCCAAAGATAGATAGATCATCCTAAATCAAAGGCCCAAAATGATGCCTAAAATCTAGTTTAACAGCTACCCCTCCAAAAGGCATATCCCTAAATTTGAGACATAATTAGTGCCTAAAATCTAGCCCCTAAAGGTTCATTTTGAAAATGAATTCACCTAAAGTTGGTTATTAAAGATTTATATCTTTTACATATTTACCAACTTTATTACATAACATAAAGAAACCCCATCAAAATGCATAACTCTAAATGCATAAACCCTACCCACATTTACATAAAAACTCCAACTCCTATGACTAAAAACCCGACACCAAATTTCACACTACCCTAACTCATCAAAAACCAACACCAAAGCCTAATGCCCTAACTCTTATCAAACCCGATGCCATAGTCAAGCTTCACTAACTCCATCACAATGCAAAATATCTTTGGTAATTGAGTTGTCATGCACTACAATCAGTCAGACATCAATTCCTCGATACCCTGATGGATTCCAAAGTTTTATCAACTTTGACATAGGCATTTTTATTCCATTTTGAAAGGCTGTCATGGAAAAATGTTAGGGCTTCTCAGCTTTCTTTTGCTGCCATGTTGTGATTATGCATTCGTTGGTCTTTGCTATGAGTGGGAGTTGTAACTTGGGGTTGGATACAAAGCTTTGAAATTTCCACCATGGTTATCTGATTGAGAACTCGGGCTGGACAATGGCTTCATGTTTATGATTTTAATCCATCTTTGTCTGCCACTGTTTAATCGAGCATGAAACTTGGGTTCAAATTGAAAGTGGGTACTGTAATGAAGAGACCAGTCTCTTTGCATGTGTTTGGCGTTGTATTGACTGGAGTGTTTATGCCATAACTATCTGGGAGTTAGCATTTGTGTATTCCATTTTTTCCTGCATGTTCTTGAGCCATCATGTTGCAACTTCTTGTGCTCTCTACTGGGAGTTGAAATTCCATCTTTTACATGCCATAAATGATGGTGTTGCTTTCTTCATGTTTTTGGGCGGGCTAGGAAATGGAGTTCTATTGATTTAGGAGCTCGAGCTCTATGCTTTTTCTTCACCGCCGCTGCACTTAACTGGAATCTCTCCTTGTGAACTAGTCTTGTTTTATATTGACCTGGGGCTCGGGCTTGATTGGAGTGTCATGGGATTCTTTAACTGGAAGCTTCTCCTCAAGAAGCTCAAGCTTATAAACTGGAGTCGGGCTTCCACCACGGGATCTTCTTCAGACCCTCTACACGCCATACAAAATGCTGGCTCTCCATTATGCTCTAAAACCATGACCTCTACCCGCGACACCACAGATAAGTCGCTCTTCACTCTTGTTCACTCTGTCTTTTCCAGTGTGCATGCTATCTTTAAACCAGTTGCTATAGTAGATAGTCTTTTTTGCAATACTGGTTATGGCTTGGTCTTCTTAGTCTGGTTTTCAAGCTCATCTTCACTGACATTCAGTTTTGACATACAAAAATCATCTTTTGTGCTAGATAACTCTCTCCTTTCTTGTTCTATTACAAGGGCCAGACTATGTCCATTGAAGCTAAAGTATAACTAGCAGTGACAGTGTTTTGTATTATGTTGGTGCTGCCATTTGTCTCAGTGTGTTGTACTCTAAAAGTTGAATTCCCATAGCTTGCTTGTGGCTTCTAGCCATTTTTAGGTCCGTGTCTAGGAGTCTTTGCTGTCTCCTTATGATTCTTTGTTGAATTCAATGCCTAATGTACTCTAATTGAAGTTAAAGATCCCCTCTTCTTGGGACTCTATTTGCTTCCAGATGCATTTCCTTCTGTTACTCTTTTCAGGAAACTTATGCTTGAAAATCCTTACTCATCATGCTTATACTTGTATATAATCATTCTCTTTACTACTTCCAATTGGAGGAGAGGTAGACTAGTCTGAATCGACTCCACAATAAAGAGTTTTGCATAGATTACATAAATCACCAAGAAAGTAGTTGCAACCTATGAGAAATATAATCTTCAGAGAGAAGCCATGCTAGTAGATTCCCTATAACATGGGCAACTGAAAACATGCCTGTTAGATACCCAAAAGCAATTGCTTCTTTTTGTCATCAACAACATCTGTTGTATAAGCCATAGAAATACTGACAATAATGCCTTGGGATATCATATTTGTAACAGTTCGAACCACATAGTATGCATATACAAATGATTTTGTATTCTTTAATTGACAGAATCACAAAAGGCACAATTGATGAAAAAAGTGTCAACAAAATTACAGGTTTCCGTCCATATTTATTTGACAACTTCTTATTTGATTGCAATTGATCCCCCTTCCTTGCAACACTCTGTTATTTGTACCTACATCTTTCATCTTTTGGAGCATCATTTGATTTATGTTTTTAACTAATAATGGCTTCCAGTGGCATCACTGTACTCTGCATTTTGTCTCCAATATCATCAAAATTTGTAACAGCATGTACTTACCTTGAAGGAACTGTATCATTTATTTGATTGCAAGCAATCATTCATCTCCTTTTCAAACTGCATTTGATACTCTATTTTCATAAAATATCAGCATTCTTTTAATGGCTTGTACTATTGAATACTTGCACATGTTAATGAGGTTCGAGCACGGGCTCATGACACCCATTACATCTTTTAAATACAGCAAAGGATTTCATAAAGATATGTCTTTTTGATGTTATTATTTTGTCAATGTGAATGCATATCTTTCTGTCACATTGATATCATTAGTAATTACACAATTAAGGGAGTTTGACTGATGTATGGTGTTTTTAGTGAACTATGTATTGCTTAGATCCAATTGGATCTAACATCTTTTCCACCATGATGCTACAGGAAACAATACCAACAGAAGACCTAGGATGCAGGATAAGCAGAGACAAGACCAAGACATGAAGACTCCAGATGATGCAGATGAACAACTCCAGAAACTAGAAGACCTCTTAAAGGCAATACATAGATCCCTAAATTTCATCATGCTTCTCTTTTAGTTTCTTTTCTGCATATGTCCTCTAAGTTTCAGTATGCAAGATGTGACCTTGAAGGAACACTTGTCTAATACATTCTTTATGAATGCACAATGTAATGATCGTTTATGAATTTGAAAGTGTGAATTTGATCAAAACTTAGAGTACAAATATAGTCTGATAATATGAATGTAATAGCAATGTATTTCTTTTGCATTGGTTGAACAATAATGTCTAAAAGATGTATCTTTATGCAATTTTTTACTTTTTCTGATTACTATCCCACATTTAAAAATTTGGGTAACAATTCTGGCAACCTCTGATGGATGTCTGCCTGCTTGACATTGGGACCAGTAGCCTAAAACAGTCCATTGTGCATTGAGTCTGTTGATCACCTATGGAAACCCTAAAACTAGTCTGGGGATATAAGAAAAACCTTTTTCCAACGATTGCATGTATGTTTATGATTTGTGGCAGTGAAGCAAAAACTTCATTACCACAAATTGTAAATGTATTCTTGATCCTTGAAGAATGATTTCCTCATGTTTGCAAATTTTGACATCAACCTTGGAAGACCTTGCAAACTTGAAGACTTATTGAAAACTGGGAAAACTAAAACTAAAACTGACCTAATTATGCTTGACAACACTTAGGGAAACTGGAAACCTAACCTACCCTAGCCTAACCAGTTGCAAAACTTGCTAAACAAAACCATTTACTGGTTCATTGAAATATTTGCCTTTCCTCCTCAAATTGCATTGATGTACATGCTTATTGGCAAACACAAGAAAATTGAACAATGAAGCATATACAATCAGTTCATGCAACCTTTCAAGAATAGAGGAAGTATTTTGACTTACTTCACTCTGATGGTATAAATTTGAATCAACATGCTACACTGGATCTTCCTCATCAAACTCCTCACAATCAGGAGTTGTTGTAAATGAGAACTCTTCTCCTCTCTCCAACAGGGCCAGATACCGGATTGGAAAATCTCTTGAGAGTATGAGCTTGGGGCCCTCATTACTGGTTTCTTTACTTTCCTCTGGTCTCTTGTGGCTATCCTGCATCATTAGCAGCCATGTGAGCTCCTCCTCCATGGTCAAAGGATCATCATCTTCTATCAAGTCAGCTAGGAACTTGTCAAAACTATTGATCTCTTGAGAATCTGGAGCACTTGGTTCCATCTTTCATTCTTGCACATAATCATTAAAAATAATGTCCTCCAAAATAGAGCACTCTTGAATAGGCACAATTTCTAGCCTCTCAAGCTTCTCACAGAAATCTGCAATGATATTGTCAAATCACTCTTCCAATCTTTGGTCAGCTTCTTGATCGTGAACACCTTGATGTGTTGATATGACTAGAATCTCCTCTTCCATCTCTTGGTCTACAAAAGAGGGTAACTCCTCAAAGAAGAGCACAACCACCTCTTGTTGGTCAAAATATCTCCTTGAACTTGAGCCTTTGCTATTGTTTCTGTCAGATTTGAAACAATAACCTCCCTCTCAGCTCCATGTTCTAGAGATGGCTCACATGGAATCACCTTGACAGTTTCATGATCAACTATATCTGATTTATGCTCTTGTATAAGGATAGGCTTCAATTCTTCATAAGGCTGCAATTGCTCTATAATAGGTGTTTGTGCTAGAAGGATATCACTAAAACTTGGGAATGAGAGTTCATTTACAGGCTCTCTGATCACGAGAGTAATCCAACTTGGAAATTTACATTCAAGAGATTTAGGAGACTCACCTTGCCTAAAATGCATGAAGCTTGGTATTTTATGCTTAGGAGCCCTTTGTTCAGCCATTTGTGATCTCATCTCTACTCCCTTAACAACAATTTGATGATCAAGCTCTTCTTCCCATTGTTTCATTTGCTGCTCATATAGTTGATCCTCATTTCCTTACTCTTGATTTGGCTGAACAAGCTTGCTAGGATCATAAAAATTCTTCACTTTAACACAGTCCCAGTTTTGAGGTTGATTGGAAACATCTTTATGTTGATTAGGCATGAAATAGTCTCCTTGGAACTGGTTATAACTCTGCGTTTTCTGCCACCTAGTTTGAGCATGGGAGTGCGGGTGGCAAGTCTGCTGAGCTAGCCGATCTTTAATCTCTTGTTGCTGCCTTTGAGCCCATGATCCTTCTTGTTGGAGAGCCTGCTCACAAGCTTGTATAAGGGCATATTGATTTGGTGCATGCTGGATATATTGATAGCCTCCTGAGGTATGGTAGCTTGGAGCAAAAACAGGCTTACGATGATTTGCATATGGTTGATGATTAGCCCATTGAACATTACTTTCATGATAAGTTGGTGAGTATTGTTGCTGCCCACCATAATATGACATTTCTATTCATGAAATGAGCTGGAAATTTGGATATAAAAGATGATCTGAAAAATACCAGCACTTGACCTTTGAAACCAGTAGATCTTTTGTTGCAGAGAGTCGCCAGGTGTATTTGAATCCTGCTTCCAAAGGCTGAAATATTGCTACTCACACCATAACAACAATAATAATGAAGCTCTTTAGAACTGTGGAACAGTTCAGTCCCACCGGGCGTGCCAAAAACTGTTGTGGTTTAGAATTACGACCCCAACTCCAACATTGGGGCTTTATAGGTATTCTATCCTAACAATGGAAACCTTCTCTAGATGTGGGTGGACTATGATTGAGAAGGAGTCTCCAAATTCTAGGTCGGTTCCTATCTGATTTGGGATATCACCTTCTGATTGGTAACTTAATGGGAAAAGGGAAGAAGGATCTAAAACTGAAAGGGAAATGGGGTGATACACCAGAACTTACTCCAGATCTATCAGGATTTTTCAAACCAACATTTCCAACTACAAAATCACTGAGCTGTATTTATCATTCTCTACTCAACATAAAGGTTGACTAGAATTTACTATTAGGGTTCATACCACAAACAATAAAAAACTGACAACAAACTTACATATTCTGCAAAAAGCCTAATTTTTGATAACATAGGAAAGGAATTAGAAACAATTCACTTTACCAGATCACATAAAATATGCAACACTTAATGTAGAAAAGAAGAATAGGATTGGATCCAATACTCAGAAATTGATGTAATAAAAAAGCCTGCTCTTATTTCCTTCAAAAACCTGAAAATGTGGTTACAAAAAGCATAAAAAAGGTCTATAGGAACCAATAGTTCACTAAAATAACCTTCTCTCCTGATTCCGAACCTCCCATCAATGAATGAGAAGTTTAGTAATATATCCCATAAGGCTAATCTTGAAAATGAGATCTACCTCCAAAAACCCCCAAAAGATAGATAGATCATCCTAAATCAAAGGCCCAAAGTGATGCCTAAAATCTAGTTTAACAACTACCCCTCCAAAAGGCATATCCCTAAATTTGAGACATAATTAGTGCCTAAAATCTATCCCCTAAAGGTTCATTTTGAAAATGAATTCACCTAAAGTTGTTATTAAAGATTTATATCTTTTACATATTTACCAACTTCATTACATAACATAAAGAAACCCCATCAAAATGCATAACTCTAAATGCATAAACCCTACCCACATCTACATAAAAACTCTAACTCCTATGACTTAAAACCCGACACCAAATTTCACACTACCCTAACTCATCAAAAACCAACACCAAAGCATAATGCCCTAACTCTTATCAAACCCGATGCCATAGTCAAGCTTCACTAACTCCATCACAATGCAAAATATCTCTGGTAATTGAGTTGTCATGCACTGCAATCAGTCAGGCATCAATTCCTCGGTACCCTGATGGATTCCAAAGTTTTATCAACTTTGACATAGGCATTTTTATTCCATTTTGAAAGGCTATCAAGGAAAAATGTTAGGGCTTCTCAGCTTTCTTCTGCCGCCATGCTGTGATTCTGCATTCGTTGGTCTTTGCTATGAGTGGGAGTTGTAACTTGGGGTTGGATACAGAGCTTTGAACTTTCCACCATGGTTATCTAATTGAGAACTCAGGCTGGACAATGGCTTCATGTTTATGATTTTAATCCATCTTTGTCTATCACTGTTTAATCCAGCATGAAACTCAGGTTCAAACTGAAAGTGGGTACTGTAATGAAGTGACTAGGCTCTTTGCATGTGTTTAGTGTTGTATTGACTGGAGTGTTTATGCCATAACTATCTGGGAGTTAGCATTGGTGTATTTTGTTTTTTCCTGCATGTTCTTGAGTTGCCATGTCTGCAACTTCTTGTGCTCTCTGCTGGGAGTTGAAATTCCATCTTTTACATGCCATAAATGATGGCGTTGCTTTCTTCATGTTTTTGGGCACGCTAGGAAATGGAGTTCTATTGATTTAAGTGCTCAGACTCTATGCTTTTTCTTCACCGCCGCTGCACTTAACTAGAATCTCTCCTTGTGAACTGGTCTTGTTTTATATTGACCTAGGGCTCGGGCTTGACTGGGGTGCCACGGGCTTCTTTAACTGGAAGCTTCTCCTCAAGAAGCTCGGGCTTATAAACTGGAGTCAGGCTTCCACCACGGGATCTTCTTCAGACCCTCTGCACGCCATACAAAACACAGGCTCTCCATTATGCTCTTAAACCATGGCCTCTACCTGCGACACCACAGATAAGTTGCTCTTCACTCTTGTTCACTCTATCTTTTCTAGTGTGCATGCTATCTTTCAACCAGTTGCTATACTAGATAGTCTTTTTTGCAATACTGGTTATGAATTGGTCTTCTTAGTCTGGTTTTCAAGTTCATCTTCACTGACATTAAGTTTTTACATACAAAAATCATCTTTTGTGCCAGATAACTCTCTCCTTTCTTGTTCTGTTACAAGGGCCAGACTATGTCCATTGAAGCTAAAGTATAACCATCAGTGATGGTGTTTTGTATTATGTTGGTGTTGCCATTTGTCTCAGTGTGCTGTACTGTAAAAGTTGAATTCCCATAGCTTGCCTGTGGCTTCTGGCCATTTTTAGGTCTGTGTCTAGGAGCCTTTGCCATCTCCTTATGATTCTTTGTTGAATCCAATGCATGATGTACTCCAATTGAATTTAAAGATCCCCTCTTCTTGGGACTCTGTTTGCTTCCAGATGCATTTCCTTCTGTTACTCTTTTCGGGAAACTTGTGCTTGAAAATCCTTACTCATCATGCTTATACTTGTATATAATCATTCTCTTTACTACTTCCAATTGGAGGAGAGGTAGACCAGTCTGAATCGACTCCATAATAAAGAGTTTTGCATAAATTCCAGAAATCACCAAGAAAGCAGTTGCAACCTATGAGAAATATAATCTTCAGAGAGAAGCCATGCTAGTAGATTCCCTATAACATGGGCAACTGAAAACATGCCTGTTAGATACCCAAAAGCAATTGCTCTTTTCTATCATCAACAACGTCTGCTGTATAAGCCATAGAAATACTAACAATAATGCCTTGGGATATCATATTTGTAATAGTTCAAACGGCATAGTATGCATATACAAATAATTTTGTATTCTTTAATTGACAGAATCACAAAAGGCACAATTGATGAAAAAAGTGTCAACAAAATTACGGGTTTCCGTCCATATTTATCTGACAACTTCTTATTTGATTGCAATTGATCCCCCTTCCTTGCAACACTCTGTTCTTTGTACCTACATCTTTCATCTTTTGGAGCATCCTTTGATTATGTTTTTAACTAATAATGGCTTCCAGTAGTATCACTGTACTCTGCATTTTGTCTCTAATATCATTAAAATTTGTAACAGCATGTACTTACCTTGAAGGAACTGTTATGAACTGTATCATTTATTTGATTGCAAGCAATCATTCATCTCCTTTTCAAACTGCATTTGATACTCTGTTTTCATAAAATATCAACATTCTTTTAATGGCTTGTACTGTTGAATACTTGCACATGTTAATGAGGTTCGAGCACGGGCTCGTGACACCCATTACATCTTTTAAATACATCAAAGGATTTCATAAATATATGTCTTTTTGATGTTATTATTTTGTCAATGTAAATGTATATCTTTCTATAACATTGATATCATCAGTAAATATGCAGTTCAGGGAGTTTGACTGATGTATGGTGTTTTTAGTGAACTATGTATTTCTTAGATCCAATTGGATCTAACATATTTTCCACCATGATGCTGCAGGAAATAGGACCAACAGAAGACCTTGGATGCAGGATAAGTAGAGACAAGACCAAGACATGAAGACTCCATATGATGCAGATGAACAACTCCAGAAACTAGAAGACCTCTTAAAGGCAATACATAGATCCCTAAACTTCATCTTGCTTCTCTTTTACTTTCTTTTCTGCATATGTCCTCTAAGTTTCAGTATGCAAGATGTGACCTTGAAGGAACAATTTTCTAATACATTCATTATGAATGCACAATTTAAATATCGTTTATGAATTTGAAATTGTGAATTTGATCAAAACTTAGAGTACAAATATAGTCTGATAATATGAATTTAATAGCAATGTATTTCTTTTGCATTGGCTGAACAGTAATGTCTAAAAGATGTATCTTTATGCAATTTTTTACTTTTTCTGATTACTATCCTGCATGTAAAAATTTGGGTAACACAAACCTTGAGGGAAGTCATGCTTTCTATGAAAAACAAAGAGATAAAAGAGCCAATAAACAATTATGAAAACAATCACACTCTGAGGTTCAGGACTTTTCAGATATTGAACAAAAAGATAGAAGATGTAGTGCAACATGCCACAACAGTGTGGAAATCTATATTTGAAGTCAAGGAAGATGATAAGGTAGAAGCACTGAGTTTAGATCCTCCTGAACAAACCAATGATGATACATTACCCAAGGTACATATAATCGAAGAGTCTAATGCTGAGCAAATTGCAGCAGAAGTGATGGCATCCTTGCCCCAATCACCTATCCAAAACATATTGTCTCCGAGCAAGGATAAGATTACAGAATCAACATCTAAAATAGTGGGAATAGAGAAATAGGCTCCACCTATTACTGGGCCAAGCATAACTGAGTCACATATGGACAAGGTAAATTTTTCTTCAGCCAGTATTGATTCTTTAGTTAACCTTGATTCAACAATTGGTACAGTAAAGGTCAATGACCTAATTCATTTGAATATTGAGGTACAAGATGAGGATGGAAAATGTAAGGAAATTGTTCCTTCACACAATCCCAAGATAAAAGGTAAGGAGAAGGAAGTGAATACTAATGAGATTGATCTTGAATAAGACATTGTGATTCCAAATTGGGATCTTTCCAACTTGTCCGTAGAGAAAATGGATATACTTTGAGTGCTATGGAAGAAAAGAGCAATCCAAAAGAAGCTCCGAGAAGAGAAAAAGATGAACAGAGTGCTTGAAGATATAAAAGGCATATTCCAAGATGCACTACAGATTGAAGTCATTGAGAATGACTCTATTATGAACCAACTTGTTGACTTAGTCCATAAGTTTAATACATACTTAAATGGTCAATAGAAACTACTTGAGAAATTAGAAAGAAAGTTTGAAAACAAGGTTCTAGAGAATGTTGCAAAGAAGATTGCAATTGACCAGGTGCAACTAAATAATGTTATTAGCACTCTAGAAACCACCATGACCAATGTAGTAGCATTATTTGTAAATTTGAGTGATACTTCTAACATTACTGTGGAGATAAAGAATAAGTTAGTAAAGATTGATGCAGATCTAAAGGAAAGTGCAAAGTAGTTGGAACTTGATCCGAGCACAAGCTCAACACACTTTTTGAAGATCAAATAACTATCTAATCTACATGATGAGTTACTGAGAGAAGAAGCAAGGACTAGAGAGTCTCTTATAGCCATCCAGAGCCAACTCCTACCACACATGGATGTAATGAAGAAACACATCACACATGCCAAGACACTCATTCACGATAATAATTTCTCAATTGCAGAACTTATGATAGAGTTGTCAACCAAGCTATAGATAGAATTGAACATCATGAAGGTGCTATAGGAAAATTGGGACAACACTCTATCTCAAAATTTGAAGGTACATTGTGATTTCCTATCCTACTTTGGAATTACCTTATAGATATATTTTGGCATTTGTGTCAAAAACAAGGGGGAATAGTCATTGTATATACATTGAGGAAATACATGTACAGTTGAGTAGAGAAGAAGATATACATTACATAAACAATTTGAAAAAAAAGCAGAGTCAGTTGGACCCGAGCAGTAGAGAAGGTGTCATAACCCGAGCAGATGGTAAGGGGGAGTTTTGACCTATCAGATTCAGAGTTCAATGATAAGTGTTTTTGTCACTAATGCCAAAGGGGGAGATTGTAGACCTTATGGAAAGACATGTCATCAATTAGTGGCAAAACACTTAGTCATTCAGTATTGCCCTAGTGATCAGTATCGCCTGAGTGATCAGTATTTCCTGAGTTACTAGCATCGCTTGAGTGATCAATATTAGCTGAGTAACCAGCATCGCCTGAGTGATCAGTGTGACCTGAGTGATCAACGTATTGGCCAAGTATCAGTTTATCACCCGAGTAGACTTCTGGACCCGAGTGACAATATTGAGCCAACTTTGCATATAATTTTTGATATCATTATGTCTAATGGAAGCTGACTTATGAAGTCATTTGTTTTGGATAAGATATATATGTAAGATATTTTATTTATCCAAAATGTGTATGTGAACAAGTGTATATGCGAATATGAAGTGGCATATTGATTGGAAGATTGCAGAAGTATAAAAGTACAGCAGAGACTCATCCATCACAGTTAGGTGATTAGTTATAAATCAAAGGATCTTATTCAACAAATCAGAGTTGCATAAGCAGATCATCTACTGGTTCATTCTAATAGGTGGATCAACAAAATCCTCTAACTAGGTGGACTTAACAGTCCTTTGTAAATCTCCTAACAGAGTTACATTAATTTATTGTATTATATAATATCCTTTAACAAGGTGGACTTAATAGTCCTTAGTGCTCCTAACAGGGAAGGCCATCAAAAGTGGTCAATGTAAGATTTAACAGGCTAAATTTATACTGCAGTACTAAATCTTGTGGGTATCATCCCCATTCGAGTTTTACTTTCTATTTGGAAGGTTTCTAGGTAACCAAATATTGTGTCATGTGTTATGAATGATTATTTCTTTTCTATGCATGTAATCAGATTAGCTAATCTAATTAAGGTTAAAGAAGAATAAGTTTTGTTGGTTCCTGATTCACCCCCCTCTCAGTCACATTGCATGTAATATATTTCCAACATTAGGGTCTTCCTAATTCCTATGCTAGATTTGATAAATCTAGAAGGATGAAGAGAATGAACATAAAGTGGTATTCCCCAAACTCAGGCTGGTACAAGCTAAATTTTGGTGGAGCTACATGAAGGAACCATGGAAAAGCAATAGAGGGTGAAGTCATAAGATCAAGCTCTAGGGAACTTGTAGTTGCTTGAATAGACAATCTTAGAGGGAGCACTGATAACCAGGTAGAAGGGATGACATTCCTTTGGGATGTTAAGTATGTCCTTTCAATAGATATTAGAGTATTATTTGTAAAGGGGGGACTCTAAGCTTATAGTGGATGCAATTAAAGGGCTTAATAGGCCTAGTTGGTCAATTAAAGGGATTGCTATGGAGATTTTCAATCTCCTTTTGGGGCAAGACATTTTTTAGACAATCCACATATACAGGGAAGATAATAGAGTGGCCAATGCTATGGCTTCCTTGGGGTTGGAGATTGAATATCTTAGATGCTGGAGGAAAAAAGACCACCTTCTTCTACATGTCCAAAAACTCCTAGTAGGAGAGAGCAAAAAAAAACATACGGAATGAAGGCAAAAAAAAACATATGGTTTTTGGGGACTCTTCTCTATATTATCTTTGTTGGAAAGTTGACTATACTAAAGTATATGAATTTATTTAGTGTTTTCATTATGGCAAAAATTCATATGAAGTTTTGGAGTCAGCACACATTATCAGAAGATCAGAAATTGGCTAAGTACAGAAAATAGGATAGAGCAAGGAACAGACTGTTATAGTTTTGATTAGCACATGTTCATCTGTTATCCAAATGATATGTGCCTTTGAAGATAAGCTTATGAGTATGTTTAAATTCTAAGTCTAAGAGAGCATGATTAGATCTACAATTATGAAGAAGATATAGCCAGTTGAAGAGGTACAGCCAGTGAATGTCAGAACAGGACAGAGATCATGGAAAGAGCCGACAGAGATTATTTTTGCATGGATGTTGCACTCATCCTCAGGAATTGTGCCTTTGGATTAGTGATTTTTAGTGACCTAAAAACCTATGGTTAAAAGCACATGACTTGATTCATCTGGGATAACTAGTTAGAGCTAATTTGGTGGAGGGGATTGTGTGAAAAGACGTGTTTGTTCGGTTTGAGTAAAGCAATTATAATTAATGTTAAGCTGACTTAATGAAGGGTTGCGTGGTTATGTAAGTGATAAATATTGATGTCAAAAGGTTTCCTAAAGCTGACATGTTCATGTCCTTTGAGGAAGTACTTATAGAAGGTCATTTGTGATAGGAAAAGTTGCGAAAGCCAGAGATAAGAAAAGCAGAGTAGAGTGTAAAAGCAACAGAGATATATCTATCATATGTTGATGATATAGATATTAAAGTAGAAGCTTTCAGAGTGAAGATAAGATTTTTATAGTTCTTTACAAGAGGTTAAAGCATCGGCGCATAAAAGGAACTGATCAGACAAGCAGTGTCACATACAACAGTTCATCTTGTTGATACAGTGTGTATCAAATATCCAGAAGGTTGTAGCCTTCACCACTTGGACAGTGAGTCCTTGGACACTGAGTCCACCACCCCTAATAGGGTTATTGTAAAAGACTCCTAACAGGGTCTGACCCTTAACAAGGTCACTGCACTTCATGTATTATAAAGAAAACTCCTAACAGGGTTAGGGATCTTCTAACAAGGATCATAAGACACTAGTACAAAATATTTGTGGGTACTAATTCCCACCGGGTTTTCACCTACATTGGGTTTCCCCGTAATCATATATGGTTTTATGTGTTGTGTATATTTATCTTACTTGCATTGATATTCAAGTTCAGTACATAAGCATTTAAGTAAAGATCCAGATAATAAGAAAAAGTATTAATTGATAGATCACTGATTCACCCCCCCTCTCAGTGATCCTATTCCTAACAATTGGTATTAGAGCTCTGGTCCTCAGCAAAGAAGTTTAACCAATTGAGGAGATCATGGAGAAGGAAGAAATGAAACACCTGAAAAAGAATCTTGAAGCAGCCCTTGAAGAACTTGACACATATGAAAAAGAAAATGAAGATCTAAAATTAAAAGTTGAAGGCATGAAAGTACTTATCAAGAAAAGGAAAAAAGAATTAAGAAATTGTTCTTCAAATGATTTGGGGGAAGTAGTAAAAAGGTTGAATGAAGAAATTTTATCTCTGAAGGATCAAATTGAAGAATTAGATGAAAATCTATGTAACAATCAAGATGCCTATGATGATCAAGTCAAAGCAAACAAGCAGTTAGATGAAGAACTGAGACAAGCAAACATTGAAATCTTGGAGCTAAGAAACAACAAAGAGAAGATGGAATCTGAATTGATTGCAGCAAAGAATCATATTGACAAGTTACACACAAGCAATGATCTGGTAGAATCATAGTTGTATGCTCAAAAGGTTAAAGGAGGTACCAGCGGTATAGGATACAATGAAGCACAAATTTAGATTGATGCCATGCAAGAAAGAATGAAAGAACCAGAGGACATCATAGACACTAAGGAGATTGGAAATCAGACTAAAGACAATACTGAACCATCTAAGGATGAATGCAAGCTAGTTAACTGTACTTGTTATGCCTATAACAAGCATGTACATATTGCAAGGAATTGTAAAGAGGTAAGACCCTTCAATGGCTACTATTATTCATGCAATAAATTTGGTCATAGAGCTATGAATTGTAAAACAAGTCAGAAGAACAAGAATTAGAATAATCAAAGAAATCAGAATTAGCAAAGACAAAGAAGTTATCCTCAGCAAAATGTTAGAAGCCCTCAGAACATTACATGTCAGATATGTAATCACAATGGTCATTCAGCTAGACAGTGCAGATTGGTAACTCACACCAATACACCGAA
>MU228014.1:197040-227093 GCA_018584345.1 Thuja plicata
CATACGCTGTACTTCCCCACTCTACAAGGTGATCACGATCGGCTACCAACTGAAGGTAATCTCGTCTCAGAATCCTGACAGCCTCCCGTAAGGAATGAATCTCTGCAAGGGCCAAGTAACAACCACCGAGCTCATCATTCATAGGAGAACCCCATCCATGAACAGCTAGCAATTGCCGAGCAGCATCAAAATGCTCAACTGTGGTAACAATATCGCGCTCGCTAGCTCTCAACTGACTAGTCACATGATGACTATGAATGGTCGGTCCTCTATGCAACACCTCTGGCATACTGTCTATACTGCAAATAGATGTGGCATCCAAGGTACTCCTCTCAACAACATTATCTCCTAGTGAACTGTCAATTGAGCTCTGTGAATTGATAGCTGAGCTCACGTCCTCCAACGGAGTATCAGCATCTGACACGTCTCCGTCGAACTCCTCTATACATGAAGAAGCTGCTATAGAATCTATCTCAACACTCTCAACTGCCTCATCCTTTGTAACCTCTGGGTAATCCAGATCCTGGGACCGATCTGTACTCTCCAGTAACTCGGAGTCGTCTCCCAGGGTCTGCTACAGACCTAGCTCACTACTGGTGGAGTCATCCTCAGGAGTCACATAAGAGGTATCTGAAGCAACCCCAGATGCTAGCAACGACTCTACCTCTTCAGGTGTCCCTGAAGGAATCTCATCTGACTCCGTATTAACCCCTGAATCTGGGTCATGCTGGCATGAGTCCGTATCTACTGACTCGAACTCAGTACTAGCATTATCACATGTGGCCTCCATACTCACATCCCTCATACAGGAGAAAACTCACATCTCCTGTACCAACCCATCACGTGACTGCTGCTATCCCAATCTGTACAATCTGTCTCCATCCCCTCAAGGCAATCCTCAAAGATGGTATCCTCCTGGAAAACTGAACTAGAGTCATTGTCTGACTCGATAATACAATTGGGTGTGGTACTGACATCCACTGCAGTCGTCATCTCCTGCTGTATCACAGCGTCATCCACACTACGACAAGGTAGCTCTGGGCTCTCGTTTGTCCTACCTAAGAGGGGTGCTGCCTCCCGCTCCGAAGCTACACCACGACAGCTGACATATACATCTTCGATAACCAATCCCTCCTCGAGAGAATCTGGATCATCAGAGGCCACTATTGTATCCACTGTATCTGCATCCACTGCAACAACTACAAGGAAAGCCTCAACCTGCTGAAGCTCAGTCCTGCAGTTTACCACTGGTACTGACACGTCCATCTGTCTATCATCAGATACATGAGTAGGTGTCGTACTATATATTAGTGGGTCTACATCTCGGACACCTGTCGGGGAAAGCTCAAGCTTCCTACCCTGCAATCTCGATGATGGCCTACGGAAAGTAGAAACCATGTGACTTGGGGTTGCTGAATCTAACGCCCCCACATGCAATTATAGAACTGCTGCGGCTGGCAGACCTCCACCATGCGATTTTGTAACCCAACCAAGTCTTTGCTATCTAGCCCCGTCTCCAGCCAATGCATTCGATTTCTCAGACCATTCACAATTATGTCGAAACTCAGAGATGTAGTGTTTTCCCCTCTTAGATGCAAATCGACCTCTTTAAGGCAGGCCTCAATTCAAGACTCAGTAAGAATTCAGAACTCTTCAATCGTATACAACAACACGAAGAGAGAGAATCGATTACACAACAACAATCGATTGAGGATTAGATGAGGAAGAATCAGTCTTCAATCAACTAATTTGACCCTTCAGCTAGGGCTCAGATAATTAGGAACAATTCCCAAGAACAATATTCGATAAACAATATTCGATATTCTACTTCACAAATGAGCCTATATTTATAACTCCTTGGTCTCCATAGTTTCCAAAAACCATCATCAGTTAACTGCTCTTCATAATATAAACTTCTAAATCGTTATAATAATAATAAAGTATTATTATTATTATAATAACGCCTTATTATTAATTAATAACATATTGTTTTTAATTAATAGAATTAATTATCAAATATAACTCTGATGATAATTCCTGCAACACCTGCCATACTGACTGACCAACAAGCTCATCACTGTATTGCCAAAAATGGCAACTGCCAAAAATAGACTTACTATAAATAGTAAGTTCCCAGCCCAAGAAATTGCACAACTGAATATCGTTTGGAGAATTGACCACTGCCGATACTGCCCTGTCAGAAATGGAAACTGACCAACTGACTTACTAAATATAGTAAGTCCAGACTTACTAAAAATAGCAAGTCTGCCAACTGGGACCCTCAAAACCCTGCATCAGCTCACGAGGGTCGTGATGATGAGTCGACCAAATCACTGCCACAACCTGCTAAAAATAGGGTCATCACATTTGGAGTCGGAGATTGGAGCCATCTCTTGAATCTCGGTTTGATATTGATGAGCCGCTGACAGAGGTTGGAGCATTTCACCATGATTACACAGTGAGGAGTGCTCATCATTTCTCTTTTGACCCACCGATTGAGGACTTGTTTTCACGTCGGTTGTGGGTTGGCTCCAGGGTTATACCATCTTTTATGGGATGAGTTTTCTCCATCTGCAGTTGATGGGGTTAGTTACTGCAAGTTAGAAGGAGGCGACTTGCAGGATTTGCATATCCGTGGTGATTTTGCAGAGGATGGATATCTGGGTTATGGGAGTACTTGTCTCTGTTGCACAAATGGGCTTCATACATTCATACACAGAGCATATTGCTAGGGTGTGCAGGGAGTTCTGATATCTCAAATGATATTGGATATCCATTCTTCCTTGTTATGGATGGCTGTGAGTTTCATCTCTACTGGGATCCAGGTAGTGTCTGATTTAGCACTGCAGATTGTGTGGATTGCTATGGTCGGCATGGTTACAGTGTGTTTTGGATAGCTCAGTGGATAGTGTTTTCATCACAGGAGTTTGCAGGTGATCGCAGGGACATTACACCATTCTATGCTTGGGATCCAGGTGGACTTATGTGTTTTGTTTTTTGAGATTGCTTGAGGACAAGCAATTTCAGGAAGGGAGGACTCTAATGTCCCCGTTTTTTATGCGCATTGGGGTTTGAGGGATTTGCCTATATTTGGACCCTCGTAGGCTAATCAGGATGATAGAGGGGGTCGTGTGGCAGAGCCAGTGGTCAGTTTCCACTCTGGAGGTCTGTGATGCCGGGATTGCTCTTCGTTTGAGTCAGATTGGCAGACTTACTATTTATAGCAAGTGTTTATTTTGGGATCGTCATGGTCTCTACTTTTAGCAGGGCGCAAGAGTAATGGTATCAGTGGAGTGTGGAAACATTTGCAGAGCTTTCAGTTTGAGGGACTTACTATTTATAGTAAGTCTATTTTTGGCAGTGTCTATTTGTGGCAGGTTGTCAGGCGATGACTCTGTCAAGGAATTTGTGGAGTTTGACTCGGTTTCTTGGTTATTTGGTGGTTGGGAAGATTAATGGTTTAATGTTATTAATTAAGTTTATCTTAATAATAATTTGGTCTAAACTTTGTTTTATAACCAAGACATTAAATATTCATTAATGAGCTTATAATTTGGCGTCAACTCATAATGGAGGTATATATTTGATTATGTATTTCAAATATTAAAATACCAAAGTTTGGAAAAGCCTAATCATTTTTTGAGTTATGCAAAGTGTGAAGGAGAAGCTGGAAGTTCGATTTGTTTTGGAGAAATTATAAATTCCTTGTGAGGAGGAAATTGATTCATTCCATGATGCATTATGTTTTCTTCTCTTGTTTGGGTGAAAGAGTTCAAATGGCAAGGGTTCCTGCAAATTGGTCTGGAGAATTGTAAATTCTCTGAGATAAAACACACTTTGAACTGGCATTGTAATAGTCAGCGAGTTGTGCCTAAGCCGGCGTCATTCAGAGGTCGGAATTGAGTCTGGAGGGTGAAACGTTTGTGTTAGACCTATATCGAAACCCAGCAATCTATTGATGTGTGGGGAATCAATACATCTGATTGCGGCCATGGTCTCAGGCTGCGATTGAACCTTATGGGGTTGCTGTGGTTTTCAGAAAGGAATTTATTAAGTTTGGGCAGCGTTGGAAGTGGGATAGGCTGCAATCAGAGCCAGGGCCTACGATTCTTACTCTGGCTCGATTTTTGATTGTCATAGAGCCACGAAACAAGTATCAGCTCTCACAGCAAGTGGAGACAGCGAATGGTGATAGTGATTATCTCTGGTAGACTGCACGCATTCCTTTCTCAGTCATTCCAGATTCCTTTATATGTTTCTGATATGAATTTAATCGTCTTAAATATTATCTCTTTCATGCATTGTAGTCTTTGCTTTTGAATATGAAATCAGAAAGGAATCAAAGGATAATATGCCAGTTGAATTGTATCTTCAAATCTTCTGTATTGTAATTGATATATGGTTAAAAATTATGAAGGCAAAATCTTTACATTATTTAAAACCGGGAAGAATCATATGTCCCAAAATCAACATAAAATTGCAAAAGAATACAAAATTTCTTGGGAGCTATCAGAATTCGGTGCAAGTTAAGGGTTTGAGCCAGGTAGGCTCCTTACACTCACAAATTTCCCATGGAATTTTCCCAGATTGCCTGGAATAGATACTTACATGTGTAATGGCCATAAGCAACATGATGGACTTGCATACCAATGTTAAATGTCTTAGGTAATGCTTCCATAGATCCTCTTTACTAAAATACTCCAAAAAGGATAAAAATATCTCAGGTAAAAAGCATCTTGGTCTCTATCCCATGGGTTGGTCGGTTAGTCAAAATATAGCCTTCAACAGTCTACAATGAAACATGGTAAATAGAGGAAACTTGCTTGTTCTTGTGCTTTAAAAAGCACAGTGAAACGTTACTTTTAATCGTCTATTGGAGATTCTACCTCCATTATCTCCATGGAACCTTTGCTAGCTTCTAACCCCAATGTCTAAACTCTAAAGTAATCCCCAGTAGAAAGAATAAGAAAACTCTAGACGCTCTTAATTACAGACTAACTCTGAGAAGGAAGATATGGCCTTTCTTTATGTATGGAAATTAATTTCTATAGTAGTGCAATCAAAGAAGTAGCTTCTGCAATTAATGCACAGCAATGTGTACTTGTAAGCAGCAACTCTGGAACCCGTAATTTTCTTAAAAGTCTTATTGGTCCAAGGAAATATACAGAAACCTTTATCTTTGTTGGGCATGTTGATATTTAAGGATCATCACATCTAATTGCATTGTCATGATTGGATCTTTTTCAGATGCCGGATGCGATGCCAGGAGAGATCAAGAAAGCCTATTATAACTGTATGAAAGCTTGCCATCCAGATTTAAGTGGTAATGATGACGAGACAACAAATTTCTGCATGTTTGTAAATGAAGTTTATGAGGTAAGGTTTTTCTCCATAAAAATTTAAAATTGATAGCAAATAAGTATCTTAGCTTCAAGATCACCTTGTACTCTTTGTTGTTGATATTATTTTAGTTGATTCCAGAAATTTTTATTACTTTGATTTTGTAATATTACCAAACAATTTCTTATGGAACAAACTTGCTCTACTTGCAGATATTGAGTGATCCTGTGCAGCGAAAGGTCTATGATGAAATACATGGGTATTCTTTGACGACAATTAATCCCTTTTTGGATGATTCTCAACCAACAGACCATGTATTTGTTGATGAATTCAGTTGTATAGGTAAAACGGTATTTTTATAGAAAATACATGTGATAATGTTGTATTTTTAAGACAAAAGAACCAGATGTTATTAACTTGTCCATCATCATGGTCATTCAGATTTTTCTGTACATCTCATTCAGAGGGATTTCTTTATGCATGCCATTAGGAAACAAACTTTCATGTGGCAAGTAACTAATATAAATAGTAAAAGAAGGATAGTAAAACATGGATTCAAAATTCAAATTCAAAGAATCATAAGATCGCAATGTAATGTGGTACACCATCTCAAATAGTTACCTATTTTTGAGGGATTGACAAGTTCTCAAGAACAGTCTAGTACTTTATTAAGTTGCTGAATGCCATCCACAGGTTGTAAAAATTGTGCAAATATTGCTTGTGAAATATTTAACATTGAAGAAGATTTTGGCCGGGCAAGAGCAGTTTGTCAATCAGGAAATCCTGACTTAGTTCAACAGGCTGTTGATTCCTGGTATGTTTAACATCCTAGTTGCTTTTGGTTCCATGTTTGTTGGTTCAGGCTCTAGTATGTATTTGGCCTATCTAGATATTACTCAATTATAAATTCATCTAGCTGTTTTATAAGTGGTTTTAAAATACTTCCTATTGAGATTTGGTTCTAGTAAATTTTGATTATTTGTTTTGAGTATTTCATTCATATCACTGTAAGTCAATGTTCAGTTATCTTACTGGTATGGCCTATTCAGTTACATGGTTTATTCTAGTTTTTAATTGTTTTTTTCGGTCGAATTCTTGTATGCTGCCTGGCATAACTGGAACTGAATCAATACATATTTTGTTTTTATTATTTGTTTCTCTTTTACTTTGGTTCTTGCAGTCTTGTCTTTGTTAAATCCTTGTGTTTGTACATATTGTCTCTAAGTTCTAACTATAAATCTGAAAGATATGCACCCTTAAGAAATTTTTATGTTGAAAGGTCAATTATATCTGAATAATGCCCAAGGAGTAACAGTCTTTTCAACTTGTGATGATATTCTTTGTTTATGGTTCTCTAGTTTTTGAATCTCATCATTGTTCTTTTTTAATTTCATCCGTAATAACTAAATTTCATTATTTTTTAACCCTGATATTGACTTTTTCCAAGTTGTGGCACAATAATTGAGCAAGGTTGATAGTTTTAGATGGTGCAATTTTTTTGGTGAAATCATTAATAGAACTATCTATTTTTGCATGCCACCAATTAGACTTGTAAAGAGCATATCCAGCTAAATAGGATGCTACATCTTTGTTTATCAACATAAATGTTGATTACATTACTTGCTAAATATACTTGCATTTGAATTTCCCAATAAACTACATCTTTTATGGGTTGTCCGTTGAAATTTTGATGTATAAGACTTCAGTGCATCCAGGTTTGAAGATGGTTGGTAAGTACAAGGACCTCTCACATTTATTTTTAATATTTTTAGAATTTTTTTAATTAATATATTAAATATTCATTATTTTAATATGCAATTATTTTGGATAACTACTTTATTAGTTAAGAAGAGTTACCTATATAATAAGAAATAACATTTGACCTATACTCTTTTATTAATATACAATACACACTTTCCCTTTCTTTTTCTTCTTTTCTTATGTTTTTTTCCTCATGGGGCTCAACTTTCAAAACATTCTATATCATCTGAATTTCAAATTTTCTGTGTTTCTCCAAGATTTGGGAAGAGGGGAATATGGGGATGGGGTTTTGAGTATGCAATTTTTTTTCCAATTTTGTTGGTGGGGAGATGATTGTTAAAAAACTTAAAAATAATAATAATAAACAAATGTTTAATTTTGTAAAATACAAAAAAAATTAAAACTAACTTGCAATTGAAAAGAAGCCAAAGGCTGGGTTTATGGTGGAGAATGGACATCATATTGAATATTATCTAAAAAACTTGCTTTATACATTATATATTCATATAACAAGATTGAGACTAGAAAAAATCTGTTAATGAAATAGGGTACTGCAGAAGTAGTAATTTTTACTATTTTACAAGAGCTACATTAAATATTCCATTGCATACTTTGATTGACAGGCCAAGAATGACCCGTGTATGAAAAATACATGGTCAAAAGTATGAGTTTGATCCTTGGCTGACCATTTTTGGTCTACTTCTGTAATAACTTCATGTGTGAATACATATATGCTTCTACTCTCCATTTGGCATGCATTATTAATTCTATTGATTATTTCAAGTATTCATTTTATTAGATAGGAGAGTAAACAACATATAGGATGAAGTATGAACAATTGTATCATGATTAAATGAATGCTGACATGTCCTCATTACTAATTTTTTAATCAAATCATTAGATTCAGTATATATTGAAATATAAAAATGTTGAAATCCTATAATTGTGAATGTCCAAATTGCAAAAAATTTGAACTATGGAATGCTTCAAAGTTCAGTAGTTCCAATGATCATCCTATTCAAGATCTTGTCAGATTATCCCAAGTTGGAACCATCATAAGAAGCATGGGCAAAAGGAAGAGCAGAATGAGATCCAGAAGTCTAAACAAATGTCATAATTTATTTTTCACCTTCTACAAAAGATGCCTTCACTTGTAGAAAGATCATAGTAATGAATTAGCCATTAGTAGGGTTGGAGAAGTCCGATCTCGGTGTTCAAGATATCCCATTACTTTGAAGAACACTTTCTTTTTTTCTATCTGAATGGTAGAGAAGACAAGTTTTTTGAGTGTATATAAGAAATTTACCTTTGTTGATATCAGTCCACTTCTCTTCTCATAATGAATGAACAATTAGTACCCTAGTTTTTCTCAGCAGATAAATTTGTAGTGGCCTATAAAATAACTCAATTTTCTGTTGTATGCAACTTAAAAATCATTCAATTCTGAAATTCTCCATCATAAGGTTGGCTCCATTGAGCCCCTTACATCAATTGCCTATTTTGCTGCAATGAACTATTTCAGCGGCAGACATGGGAAATTGATTATAAAGGTCCAATGCCATGTTTGATTTAGGAAATAGTTTGAAAACGTTTCTCTGTATCAGGCATTTTCTTCTTTATTTTGTTTGGGGACAACCTTTTATCATCAAAATGATTCATCTAGGCATTGTCTGAGTGTTCAAAGCATACACAAAAACATGCAATGAGTAATGAATTGTGCCATTGAATAATCAGTATATCCTTGGCAGCTGTATACAAATGAAGACCTTTTGTCTTCCCTAATTGGTTTGAACCATATACAGTATACACCAAATTATTATGTCAGATGGAATATAAGCTAAAGGGAATATCATTTGGAGGGAAAGGCATCTATACCTACAATGGAATGATACTATGATAGGTTCAATGTGGCAATGGATAGACATTATTGTAGCATGACCCATCTATGGATTTGTAGACGTAGTGGAAACATCACTACCTCATCAGGACCAAATGGTGTGTGTAAAGGCACTTGTTATACCCAATTTATTAAATAGTATAAGAATTAAGTGAGATGCCCAACCATAAAAAGGAGAGCTGCTGGCATCACTTATAGTATTTGCATTGCAGGTTTTAATTTTGCAGCTGACCCCAGTTGACTATCATACTCAAAACAAAAATAATAACAATGTTTTCTTCAGTGGGAACTGGCGAATATAATTGATTTTTGGATTGTGAGGTACTTTGGTTAAACTGGCTTACCTGTTCATTTTCACATGGTCTTCTACATATAGCACTCACTTTTCAATTATCTTTGTCCTCTGCCAATGCACTTTAGGGGTATACCAAGAGTTTAATCTAGATATTCATTTGGATGAATTGAATTTCATTGTGTATAATTCATATACAGTAATGAAATCCAATTATTCTTATTTTAGCTCTCTTCGTCTTGGTCAATGTGGTTTTTGGCATGGACAGAGGATGAAATAGTTAATTATTTCTGGATTTTATGATGGCATTGAGTTGGTCCTTGGTTTTTGTGAGCTTTTTAGTAGATAATGTGTTGTCATGCATCTTAATGCCATTATAGACCCCTATAATCTAAGATAAAATTGAAGAGAATCTTCAAGAAACCATACAATTTATATTTCTTAGGTTTCAAGGAGGTCAAGAAATATAGTGACCTCACTTGATTCTCTTTATGTTTTGTCTTGAAAGCTGAAATGACTTGAATATAAAGTCTAAGAATGTCATTTATTTGTATGCAGTCCAGTTGATTGTATACATTGGACGACTGCTGCACAACTGTCACTTTTGGAAGATGAAATGCGTAGAATGGAGCGTGTAAATGTAAGATAAATTATTAATAGCACTTTATTTACAGCTGTATGATTCATTTCTTTCTTAATATGTAGAATAAAAGCCGTTCAAAATCTGTGAAATGACTCATGTACTTTTGATTGTGGAAAGGCAATTTTTTTTGATATTATAAACTAAAACTAAGAAAGGCAACCACAATTTATATGGCTGCTTTAGCGTTCTTTTGTGGAAGATTTCCAACACCAGTCTGAGATGGACATGTAAGTTCTGAAAAACCAAGTAGCCCTTACTGGAACTCTACTTGTGTGAATGAGATCCTGATAGCAAAATGGCTTATAAACAATGTTATTAGTAAGAAATCTAATATCTCCTTGACTGTTATTGAAAAGAAGAAAACAGATGAACAAACTTAAATGTTAGTTTTTAAGCAAAACATAACATTGTTCCTCCAGGACATCTCCTTTCCCATATACATCTAATGTAAACAGAAAATAAAATCAGGAAATTAAACAAAGTTCAAATTTTCAGGGTGAAAGATACCAACTTGTAAAAACTTACAAGACTCAACAGAAAATGAATTTCACGCTTTTCATAAACATAAACTGTTAATATGCCTCAGATGAACAGTAAGATATAAACTGATCAATTAAAGATCACTATTGTCGTAAACTGAGACTTTCGGAGATTTAGACAGAAAATTGCTTATCAACAGCACTCAGATGTGTATCATATTCCAATAACAATCAGTTCTATAGACTTGATCTCAGTCAACAATAACAGTATTAAACTAAATGCAAATGGACACCTAACAACTCTCAAACTGCATTTAAATCTTGCAGGACACAATCTGAATTAGCAATCACTCTAACCGCCCAACATTCCATTATGACATCAGATGTATATTCGACCCCTATATGAGTGCAGTGACATTCGACCTCCATGTTCAGTCCCTTTACCCACTGTGAATGGATAGTGATAAGATGGCTCAGGTGCTTGCGTTCAGAGGCGTAAGCACTGCAGCAGCTCTGTATCTTCACACAGATGATGCGTCTGAGTTTAAGCTGATCTGGTATTCAGTTTTGGCTCGCTACTCCCCTTGGTTCTCATGTGACTCTCATCAAAGCATGTCGTAGGCCTTGTAGCTCCTGAACTCTCCTTAACCTCCATGTAGTTAGAGTGCATAATCATAGGGTTTTCTAGATAAACCTCCTATTATTCTTCACGATCCTCAATCTCAAACCACCTCATCATCACAACATCATTTTGCATTACACTGCATGGACCAATCATTCTCATATACTGTGAATTATCACTACCAAATTCATTTATATCCATGCCTAAAGTTTGGGTTAATGTTGCCTTGACATTACTATTTTCTGTCATTAAGGAGTCCTCCAATTTTATATTTAGCATAAAGTCCTTTCCATACTGATTGAATAAAGATCTCTTTTTTAAAACCAAAAGTGTTTATTTAAATTTTACATTATGCACAATGAGACCCACTTCTGGGATATCAAAGATGGCCATGTATTTCTAAACTAGTTTCCTCTATAAATGAGAAGCTACAGCTATGCACAATCATTATAGGTATTCCATGTTTGCAGCCATTTTTACTTTAAACTTATGCTTGTAACTTCTATATGTCATTTCATTTTATGTATGTGTTTTCTGAAAAGAAACTTTATCATAATTTAAGCACAAGTTTAATGATAATTTTTAACTAACATAAATCATTGTGTTTGATTGATGTAATTTTCATGCTATTGGCTCATTAGTATGATTAGTGTTTTCCCAATAAAAGATGCAGCCATTTGCTGACAAATGACCTCTTGACGCAGAGAGAAAAAATTACAAGCTGTGCTCTATACCAAACTAAGATGTCCCTAAGCATGCCTAAAGTTCAATAAAAAGTAACTTTTGTATTCCAATATATCTATTCTACTGTGAAATAACCTGTTAGATGTTTCAAGAAATTAGGTTGCATCATTAAACATGTAGTGTAAGAACTATTGAGCAAAAAACGAACCCACTTCTAACTTTGTTTAAACATGTAATGTAAGAACGATTGAGCAAAAAAGAGGCCACTTCTAATTTTGATACATTATATTTATAGTTATACAATTTGAGATTGCAAGGAGTCAATAGTTTTTTCATGTGATACTAAAGATCAGTTACCATACATCGGTTTGATTCTAGTGATTTCTTTGAATTATTATAGGAAAATCAACTCACATAAGCTGAAACGCTTAACATTGTTTTCTTTGTGTATAAAACAGGTAGGTTTGATGCTTTCAAACATGGGCTTTGCAACTCCTGATGTTTTCGCAAGGGTACATTTTACTTTTGGACTATGCATTTATTATTGATATTGTCAATGCATGAAAAATACTTGTTGGAATGTGCATGATAACACAGATGTTTAAATCACATATACCCTTCAAAAGCATATCTTTGTAGAAGAATTGTCTATGAAAGGGTTCTATAGAACAAGAGACCATCGCCAATCAAGCTCCTGTATTATTATTTTCTAGTAGGATGATATTCAAGAGGTTATTTTCCTACTCCACTTAGCCAAGTCGAATATGTCTAGGAGGCATGTTAAAAATCCAAAATCAATGGTATTCATAAGGATGCAGGTTGGTTTCCCCTTACATCAAATGCTTAGAAACTAAATTTTCTTGATTTCATTGGAAAGGCCTTTGATGTAATTCTGAAGCCCAGCTGATGTAATTATCATGGTTCTTCTTGGTGCAATATTGAAACACATTTCTCAAAATAAAATACAACAATCTTTTCATTGAACAATAAATAACATATAAATAGTAAATACAGAGTTTGCAAACAAATACAAATTACACCAATAACATTTCAAGAGGGTGACATTTTCTGACACCCACACAAAGTTTGAACTGTAAACATCTAAATGTTACCTATACTTTCTGTCATGATATCACACTCAACGACTTCACTTGCTCCTTTTTTGCTACTTTGGTTTGCTTGTAGCATGCACAGTACATTTTCATCACTCCCCATTATTTACTTGCGCTTCCTCTTTGTATATGACATCATAAGCTATTCCTAGACAAAAGACCTCTCATTTTTTAATGTCTCTTTTTAGTATTTTTAGGAATATGCAATTTTTTTTTTGTATTTTCCTGCAGTTAACTGAAAATTAATGCCAAAATGTAGACAAGCCCTAAGCAATTTTACGATGAAATACCTAAAATCTCAATATATATATATGCTGCTACTAAACCCCAAGACTAATGCAGGTTAACAACAACAATTTTCGGAATTATTGTAACGGTTATATATTGCAGATAGGTTAAATCTAATCAGCAATAACTTCAGGACTTTTTATCAGCATCCATTCAACCAATAGCAACAGTTGGTTAGCAGATTTCAAAGGTAAATGATATCATATTTATTAAAGAAAACCTTAAATGTGAGTGTCAACAACAATAATAGGTAAAACAATAGCTAATCAGCATTAAATAGCTTATGTACTTTGCGGCAATAATCAATTTCAGGCTGGACATAAACCATTGAACAGCTTAAGATACATCAGCAGTTGGATAATTGACTTTACAGTCAATGCAACCCACTTACAGCTTGTCATACAAATGTATGGATGGATAGGAAACCTCTAGGAATGGGTTTACTAAGTCTGCAAGCTGGTATCAAAGCGGCGCAGGTTGTATGCAGTCCAAGACAGCAATGAAAGTGTATGATGTGGCCTGGGAAGTGTAAAATACCTGTACGATAGCCTAGGGCAGTGCTGTGGCAGTCCAAAATGGTGTGAGATTATGCCAAACTCTGTGATATGCTCTTTAAAAGATTATCTTCAGTAGGATAAGCCTGGGGCAGCAATATGTGTATTTTAAGCTTGCCAAAATGGATGATATGCTGTTTTTCTTGCAAATAATAATAAAGATAATAGTGCATGCCAGATACAAGAGTAAAATATGTCTTTATTCGTTCATAAAATTATTACAAGACGGTCAGCCAAAGATTAGGGTTGATCCCACCACATGCTACTCCCTTCCTTGATGATACACGATAATTAAAAGGACCCAAGGATTGCCAAGAGGAACACAACCATCAACCAATCGACACTCATAACTACTCGAGAATGACAAACAATTTAATATGAACAATTAATGCATTGTTGGATAACTAACATTATCAAACATAAAAATAGGGATTGTATGCTGACTACATTAGGCCCGTTCATGGATCTAAATTAGATTTATATATTATGTCATAACTGTTCCAAGTTCCCAATTGTCGATTGAGAGCATGGGTTGGAATAAGGACACACACGATGTAGCCAGGAGTGCAATTAAAGTCTTTTGGTTTTATTGTACTATTTTATTGTACATAGCTAGGCAATTAATTATTGTTTTTGTTTTAAAGTATATTATTTGATTTCTTTATCTATTTTTGAATTTAGGGGTTTGTATTTGTAGAATTTAAATTTTAAACATTAAATATTTAACAATACTTCTATTATTTATTTTATTAGTTTTAGCTCTCCTTATTTGTAAAATATGGTAGATGCCACTACTATTTATGAGATGAGATTTGAAGTACCTTATGATGAAGAGATAAAAGGCTCCATTTTGACCCAAAAGATGTCTCATATGAATGTCATAATCAATGAACAACGTGAGATATGGAAGATGAAGGATTGTAACATCATGATCGATGGTTGGATAGATAGAAGAAATATAACATTGCTAAATTTCCTTGTTTCTTCTTTAGGTGATTGTACTTCCTTAAACCCATTGAGTTAGTGATTAAGATTTTAT
Source organism: Thuja plicata (assembly GCA_018584345.1). Lineage (NCBI taxonomy): Eukaryota > Viridiplantae > Streptophyta > Pinopsida > Cupressales > Cupressaceae > Thuja > Thuja plicata. The sequence goes on from MU228014.1 coordinate 211,752, forward strand.
TTTATACTTTATTGATTAAATTTTGCATTTCAAATTTCATTGTTTTTTCTCAAGTGCCACAATTTTTGTTCATTTGATTGATGCCTTAGGAAACACAAAAAATGCTGAATTTATTTGTGACGTTTTTGAGGGAGTCTTGGTTGAGTTGGGTGAGGAAACTGTTGTACAAATAGTGCAACAAATTATGTTTCTGCAAGTAGATTTGTCATGGATAGGCACCCATCCTTATTTGGACTCCTTATGCTGCTCATTGCCTTGGCCTCATATTAGAGGATCTTGGCAAAATTCCATGGATCAAAACATGTTTGGAGCATGAAAAAAATATTTGCGAATCCATATACAACCATGCTTTGGTCCTTTGCCTAATGAAAGAATATACGTTCAAAGAATTCACCTGTTCAAGACTAACTTGTTTTACAACAATTATAGTGGATGGCACTTGATCCCTAGCTTAGAGAAAATATAATATTTGAGACTGATATTTACAAACTTGTACAAGGGGGTTTGTTTGCATGATACCTATGCAAGACAAATTGAACGACATTGCAGATAGGTAAGTCATTTAAGGGTGTAATTTAAGTTGAAAAGTTAACACTGTTTTCTATTTTTATGTTAATGTTGAAACTCAAAGGTCTCATTTTAGATGTATGGTGGAAAAGGTTTGGTGCTATGATGCTAAATCTTTACAGAATTACTATTCAAATCTTGACCCAACAATGCAACGTTTTAGGGTGGAGTAGAGTCGGAGTATCTTTTAGCATTTTCATTTCAATAAGCACAATAGGTTATCAGCGCCAACGTTGAATGATTTGTTTATGTTCATTACAACCTTCACCTCCTGACAAACAAATCTTGGGCTCATAATTATCTCCCATCCCGTTAGAGGAGCTTGATTCATAGTCAAATTGGATCACTGATATAGAGGATCCCATCTTTAGTGAGGAAGACCATGCATATGTTGATCAAGCAGATATAGAGGTAGAGGCGATAGCCAAGGATAGAGCTCAAGTAAACCTCTTGGGTATCAATGTCATTGGTATACTAGAAGATATTATGGCCCCCATCATCAATGAGGACCTAACTTAGATCCTTGTGTAGGACTTGTTAAACTATGGATATAGGGACAAGTGATGCAAGCCTTTTTGAGTCATATATATACACTTTTAGTTTTGATATTTGTTTTGATGCCATGGATTTCTTAATCCACGAGTTTGGTATAAATTGACAATATATATCTAAAAATGTTGTTTTCTCATGCTAAATTTGCTTTATGTTCGTGTTACTTATGTATACTTATGTGATCAAAGTATCTTTTTCTTGATTAGTTTATTGCCTCTTTAGTGTTTATTTGTTGAAGGGTGCATGATACAAGTTTTAAATGCCGAAAAATATCTATATTTCATGGTTTTTTCAATTTGCTAAGTCTTCGCTGAGTTTGCGCCAAGTCAAAGTCTTGTAACTATGTGAAGAAACACACACATTTATACTGCAAGGGGGGGGGGTTGAATTGGTAAAAGGCAATCTTTAACTATTTGAAACTTTAGTAATCGCAATGAGGAAATCAAAGATATCCACACAAATAAGAGACACAAGATTATATGTGGAAACCCTTTAGGGAGAAAACCACGGGGAATAGCTGCTTGTATCTACCATCCAAATCTAGCTTCAGCAAAATGAAATCTTCTTTACCAAGCTTTGTAGACAACAACCCATAGGAGACATCAATCCCCTACAATTGGGCACCAACCTGGCAAGAGACACCAATCTCTTTCAATGAGAGGCACCAACCTCCCGATCTCCTCAATTAGGAGGCACCAACCTCCTATTCTCCTCAATTAGGGGGCACCAACCTCCAAAGAAATAATATGATAATTGTATGAAAGTCTTCCTGGATCATCTCTAATCCTCCTCTACGTTTGCTCTAAAAATGCTTCTTTAAATCTGCTTATAATCTCAATACTTTCTGCTCATAGATCTGCAACAATTCACTTTAAGATCTGATCATAAATCTTCAATATAATCTTCAACAAGTTGCTCATAAATCTGCTGATAGTTGATCACAAATCTGCAATATAGTCTTCAATAATTTGCTCATAAATCTGCCATGTAGTTGCTCCAAATTTCTGATTTTTACTCATAAATCTGCTTTAAGAATTGGAAAGATATTCAATAATTTCCTGCATTTGACCTCTCCAAATTTCCTTCTTTTGTACCTCAAAAATACACCTTTTGCCCCAAGAGGGTATTGTTTCTCAGATTGTATGTGTATATATGAATTCAAGAGAGGAAGATTAATCTTCCTTTATACCTTTTGTGGTGCCCCTTCACGAAGGGATGCCACTCTTCCAAGTGGCTCCAATTGTTATATTATTAATATAATATAATAATTATTATATTATTATATAATATAATATAATAATTATTATATTATTATATAATATAATAATTATAGAATATAAATATATTCTCATAATAATATAATTATATTCTCTCACAATAATAATATAATATAATTATATTATCACAACCTTTATGTTATCTATGTCGGTCTGAGGGAATCCGACCATAGCTACAATAACATTAATACTTCCTCTTAGCTAGGGAGGAATCCTTCTTGATAACTTCTGGTTCGTCCTCCCGATGCTATCTTCAACACTCCTTAGCTAGGGAGGATCTACTTAGATATTTGAGTTATAGAGTAATGTCCACCATGGCTACTCCCAGAGGGTGGCTCCATCATGGCTACTCCCATGAATGGAAATGAAAACAAACACAAGTGTTCATCACAGAATCACTCATGTGATGTCGTCATCTCACGATGACGTTCACCATAGCTACTCCCAGAGATGACTCAACACAAGTGTTTAGTCATGGAGTCACTCACATGACCTCCACCATGGATACTCCCAGAGGGTGGGTCTACCATAGCTACTCCCAGAGGGTGGAACAAGGGCTTTCACCTCAAACTTCTCCCTCGCAGAGAAGAATGCTAAGTCATGGATTCTCTCACATGACATCCACCATGGCTACTCCCAGAGGGTGGATCCACTATGATTACTCCCAGAGGGTGGAACAAGGGCTTTCACCTCAAACTTCTCTCTCAAAGAGAAGAATGCATTAACAAGGGCTGACACCTAAAATTTCTCCGTCACAGAGAAAAATGCTACAAGGGCCAATACCTCAAATTGCTCTATCTTAGAGAAAAATTCTTCAAGGGCTTGGACCTCAAACTTCTCTCACAGAGAAGAATGCATTAACAAGGGATTGCTCCTCAAACTACTCCCTCACAGAGAAGAATTATTAGAGTACATCTCAAGGAATAACTGATGCTGAGACTCCCTCTTAGCAAGGGCTTCATTTTCCACAACTCCAAGCTTGTCTCGAAAAATGCACAAACTTCACTTTGGCAAGAGGCTTGGTGAGAATATCGACCCTTTGTTCTTCAGTGCTAATGTACCGCAACTGAGTAGCATTCCTTTGCACCATATCTAATATAGTGATATTTGATCTCAACATGCTTTGTTCTGTCATGAAACATAGGGTTGGAGTCTACATCACTCTTGCTGAATCGCAAGCTCACCAAGTATCTATCTATCCAGGAATATCATGACCTAGGTGTCCGCATAAAGGCCTTCCAGCCATGGGAATCCATCCCATGAATCATAGTCCTCTGACTGATCACTAGAGAAGCCATCTCAACATGGTCTACTCCGTTTGAAGCAATATGACCAAGATCCTTGGAAATCAAAATGAAGCAGATCCTCTAGCTGCTCCCTCTGAAGCTCAAGATCTTGCATCAACCTCTTGACCTCTTTGTCCAAGGTTGCCTCTAATGGATTGTCAAACTCCCTCTTTTGAAGAAACGTCTCCAGCTACCAACTCAGTCGCAAAGTAGCAATTATCAAGTTCTTCCTTCCTTGAATGCAATCTCTTATGCTTCTTGGTTCGTCCTGTTATTTGATAGATCTCACTGACTATCATTAAAGTCGTCCATACATAAGCAGAGGCCCATAAAAGTTTCAGGGAACACGGTGCAGTCTGTAATAAACACCATTGCAGAGACATGCATTAGGATAGGGTTTGACCTCTCATCTCAACCTCATAGGCTTGGTATGATTGTGATACGAGCACTTGAGCTCAATGACCCCCACACAATCACATTCCCTCACACGGCTTCGTCGATGTTGTCCTTGATTTTGCATTCCCCAAAATTGAGGCAACCCTACGCAATTCTCAATGGTTGGTAGGAGTTTTCTCTAAGAGTGTTGGTGATCTACAAGGAGTTTTATTTAACAGGATCAGTTATCCCTTGATTCTTGTTCGATTTCACTTCTTATGAGCATCCAGTCTTTTTGTAGTTCTTTTGCTTTTCCTTACTTTTGAGTCTTGTTTTTGTTTCCGTTCTGGTCGTAGTCTTGTAGCCTTTGTCTTCCCGCTTGTTTCGAGCTCTTTTGGGCGTCTTTCAAGTTAGTTTGAGTTGTGATCTCTTTAAGGTCTTGTCAGTGGGGTTTTTTCGGGCAGTCCGCACGTCTTTCTAAGATCGTCAAAAAGGTGGGCTTTTTCTTGTCAGGTGCATAAAATGAAAGCTTATTTTGTATGTGAAATGGATTTTAAACTCTCCTAAAATTTTGCGTCATTCTGCGAAGTTATGCTTAAGAATTTTAATGATAGCGGGTTTTTACATCGTATCTGCATATCAAATCATTAAAGTTTTAAAAGTCGCATATAAAATTATAAAGTTCTTTCTCCATTTAAATACGTCTTTTAAAAATAACATTTACGTAAAAGGCAATTGTTTTTAAAAGTCTTATTTTATTAAATGACGAGAAAAAGATGAGATCTATAAATAAAATTAAAATTTGCTTATAAATTTCGTGATTAAAATGAGTAATGGGGTCTAATCTAACTCATTTTGAATTTCCATTTAATGATGATTTTCTTAATTTCCTGTGTTATTAAAATAATAACGTTATTATCTAAAGTCTAAAATCGTTGAATTTAAAAAATGTAACATATATTATTAATCACATACGTTATTATGATTTTAGAATCTCGTGATATAATACATATTATTTTGTTTCGAAATGAATATGTATTATGGCTTTATGAAATAAGCGTTGATTTTTAATTACTTGGCGTACATTTTCCTTCCTTCTAAATGCCACCGTTTTCATTTTATGAAATAAATGTTAAATTAAAAATTTATAACATATGCTGATGCATATCGTATTACATATTTGTTATATGTATCGTTTATAAAACCGTGGCTTGTGTTTAGCTGGGAGTATCATTTTTGAAACATGGCGTGACATATACATATTGTAATAATATGTTAGGTTTTTGTTAAAGCCCTCGATTCCTTTTTCAATACCACGGTTACATTTAAAAAAGTTAAAAGGCATCGAATTGCAAAGGGATTACACATATATAAAATGTTATTAATGTATGCCGAAACCTTTCAAAAATGCGTGGATGGACCAAGGCGTCGTTTTTTTAGTGCATTACATATTTAATAAAATGTAATGACTTTGTTAAAACACGTCATACGCAGCATGGTTTGGAGGCGTCGTTTTAAATAGAAAGTGCATATCGTTTGTTATGCTAAAACGTATGTGCCTTCCTTTATTAAAACCGTGGCTCACTCATATTTTTAGGGCATCATTTTTATACCAATATGCATATGCAATCACCTTGTTTAAGACCCATTATTTTATCAAACACAGTGGCGCCATTTTTAATAGAAAATGTATAAAACGTTTTCAGTAAACGTATTTCCTCTTCCATACCATGCTACGTTTTCCTTCCAAGAAGGGTGTGGTGGTTTCTTGAAGCCGATTTGCATCCACACCATGCTGCGTTTTTAACTGGTGTATCTTCCAGTGGTGTCATTCAAAACAAAGACTTTGTCTACTTCACCAAAAACGTGCCATAAATCTCTGCGGTTTGGTAAGTTTTAAACTTGTATTTCAAAAAACATTTTGCTAAGTCATTCAATTTTGAAAATGCATTTGAATTAGTAAGTGTATTTAATGAAAATTGCTTGATTTTAGGGCACGTTTTTGAATCATTCCTCCCTTTGGTTGCTGTTTTCATGTAAATTTTTGATGCATGACTGACATTTGTCTTTCCCCAAACCATGACTCATAATATTGGCATTAATTTTCACAAGAATTTGTCAAGTTTATGGGTTATATAACTCTGAGATTTTTCCTCAAACAACAAATTCGAAATTCATTTCTCATTTCCAGAATTTGCTTATTTTGTTGGAGAAGAGGTTTTAGTTTTTCCCTTTGCATCCAAGGAAGGTAAAATATTTATTTTCTCTTTTCTTGTTTGCAATTTTGTATTTTGTTTTGGTTTTGTATATATGTTATGCTTTTTTCTTCTCTCTCATCTTCTCTAAGTTGCATATGAGAATGCAATTTATTCTCATATGCAGTCGGGATTAAAAACCCCGTTCTTATGGTGATTTTCCCCAAAAGTGCATAAAGTGCAAGGTGTTGTCCAAATATGCAGTCAGCCCATAAAAACCCACTTTTTCATATCCCCATTTGAAAAAGAAGATGCAAAGTTTCCCCATATGCAAACATGCCCAAAAAGCCCACTTTGTGATCCAAATATGTAATTTTGCCTAAAAAGTCCACCATACCTCAAGATGAGAATATTGCATTCCTTCTTGTCTCACTTTTCAAGATATGCATTTGCAACAGAAAACCCCACTCATGCCTATTTTTCCATCTTCATAAGGGGCTGCCCTCTTCATTCATTCTTGCATGTAGAAATGGATTTCTCTTCTCTTTATGACGAAGTTCTCATTTTTTTGGATTTTCATGTCACGGTTACAGCTGCTACGATCCTTGTCATGTCAGAAAGAGAATATGCGTCACCGAGGAGTAAAGGAAAGAAGAAAATGAATTATCGGTTTGATAAGTACCAAAACTCTATTGTACCTTCTCAACTTACGTCTTATGTGGAGGAGATCCGCGGTACGGAGATTGGACACCTGGACATGGACGAGTATCTGAAAAGGGTGGAGACATCCACTAAAGATGACATGATCAACATTTGGGAGAGCCTCATTCATCACGTGTCTACTTTCCCAATAGCTGCATTGGAACCCGAGTTTGTAATTGCATGTGCGAGAAACTTTGATCCCCCTTCCAGAACGATCAAGGATCAGGATGGAAAGGTGGTGATCAGCCTTGATCCGGATACCATAGATCAGGTTTTCAAAGTACCAGCTGCTCCAGTTGTCATGAATCTAACAATTGAGAAATCTCTCAAAAGTTGGGAAAATGGCAAGACACCTTACCTAAATTATATGAATGATAACTGGTTAATCACCAAAAGACCGAATGTAGCCAGGTGGCCTAAAGGGATGCACAGATCCGAATTCAAAGAAGAAGTCCATGATCTCATCACCTTGTTAAGCCGTGTCGGGGGCTTGAAAGAATCCAATCTTTTCGAGCCATGGATGTACAAGTATTTTTCCTTGATCCTCAAGTCAAGGCAGTGGTTGTTTTGGGGAGAACTTATCAGTGATACCATCTGTGAGCAATTAGCGCAAGTACCTAATACATGTACTTTCTACATGAACTCCTACCTAATTTACATCGCTGCTGCCCTAGGGTCTTTCTCAGGGCTCTTCACAAAGGGAGACAGGATGCAAGTACCTGTATGGGAGTATTATGACCAGTTACCATTGAGGTCCAGCTGCATTCATTTTAGGAGGGTGCAAGATGCATTCTTTGGATATTACCGGAGCTTGTTTGACAAGGAGCTTCCGAACAGAAGGGTTTCAGACGAAGCATGGAGCAAAGTAAGTGAGTATGGTTGTATTTTTCTCCAGTTTCCGAACTTCTCCTACCTTAGGGTGGGGTATTTTCGGGAAGAGCCATATACCTTACCTAGGTATCCCACAAATAAACTCATTCTTATGGAGTTAGCTCGACAACTCATGGCCGTGCAAGCATATCAGTCCTCTCTACACAGACCAGGCATGGGTATTTCCTCGCGCAATCCTTTAAGGATTGGTGTTTATTCACTCAACACGGTTCCTAAAGCTAAGTGCATGGAATTTGACCTTCAAGAGATCAACTTGAAGAAGTTCATGGCACGAAGTTCTTTTGATTGGAGAGGAATGAATGACAAGATTCGAAGATAGTTTACTCATGTTCATCGTCTTGAGGATGTATGGATTGATCTGTGTATGGAGGTGGACATTGCCAAGATGGATTACTGCTGCCTTACAATCAAGCAGATAATAGACTTCCGTCTTGCTCAAATTCCTGAAGGGGTTAAGGATGATGATGACATCTTGGATCCAGAGTATCGGAGGCATTGTCTTAAGAACTTGCTGGTTGCATCTCCATGATGGTCAGTAAGGGAAAATGTGCCTATATGGGACATATTCCAAAGCATTCTAGCAAATACGAATGTTTGGTTGAAGAAGAGGGGTTTAAAGAGCATCAAAGTTAAACCCGGTCGAGACTTTGATCTTGCTGGTCCAGTGGGTGCAAAGTCAAAAATTAGGGGTAAGAGCAAGGGAGAATCTTCCTCATCAGATGTTCGAGTTACCCAAAAGATGGCTATCAAAGGTGGTAAACTTATGGTTAAATCTCCTACTCCAGATGCAGTGCTCAGGGTGAAGAGTCCCGAAATGATTGATCTCTCAAATAGTGAGGATGAATTGTAAGTGTCGGTTACTCCTGAAGTGTTGCAAGCTCAAGAAGCAGTTGAGATATAGGGTGTGCATGAGTCTGCTCCAGAGATGGATGAACCTCCCATGTCTCCTCTCGATACGGATGTTGATTCATTCACGATACATCTGCCTCCTACACATTCAACAACTGTTGTACCTGCTACACCCATCTCCTCTGTCGCCCCAGCACAGAGAGAAGATTTATCACATGTGTTCGATGAGCTTCCCGAGGATTGCCCAAGCTTGACACTCATGGCTAACAATAATCTGGCATCACAGATTGAGTTGTTCATGGAAGAGAAAGTTCAAGGAGATTCGGTCTTGTCAACAACACAGGTAGAGGCATCTATCATAGATGTACTTTCTTCTCAAAAGGAGCCAGTGACTGCCATGGTTATGGTTGATAATGCTGCATCATCCTTCGTTCTACCTCCTTGGTTGGGTGTTATCACGCAGAAGAGAAAGAAACTTGAAGTGCCCTTGGAGGAATTTGGTCTTGCCCCTAAGAGCAAACCTCGAGCGTTGAGAAACAAGAAGGCTAAAGCGGTCTCTAAGATCATGGTTGATGACCAAAACGTCAAGTATGTTGAAGTTGCTGAACCTATTTCAGATAAGCCTGTAGATGAACTTGAGGACACAGACTACAAAATCACCAGGTTAGAACTTGGTAAGCAATCATTTGTAGGTTGCCAGTTGGAAGTGCATGATGAGCTTGATCAATTTACAAAGAGATCTGACAAACTCTGGCAAAAGAAGCACATGCTGAAGGAGGAAAACATTCGTTTGCGTGAAGCACTTGAGAAAAGCTCTTCTTCTCAGCAAGTGAATGTACTTTCAGAGGACACTCAATAGCACATTGATCGTTTAGAAAAGAAGACCAAGGTAATGGATGAATGGGGCAGTCAACTTGAAAATTAGGGCATGATGGTTATCAAGGATGCGTATCGCATATTTAGAAACATCAAGAAAACCACTGACCGTTTTCAAGAGGTAGTTGGATCTTTTGATCAACAACTGAAGACTCTAAGTGAAGACTTAGATGTGTGGAAGAAAATGGCAGAAGCTGATCTCGACATCTTATGCACTTACGAAATAGTCTCTTCAAAAGAGATGTATTTCGAGTTTCTGGATCAATTGGTGAACAAAGAGCAAGTTATGAAGGACTTGATAAAGGATGTTCATGAAGCCATGCAAGTATGTGTTGAGCATAAGGAAACCATTATTAAGGCCTTTGATGGTTTGGCATACAAGCTAGTGGCAAAGGATGGAGAACTGATCCCAGAAGAGCAGGCAGTGTTAGGGTTTGCACAAATTATCCATCAGGAGTTGGAGATTGACACCTTCAGTTGTGGTTCTATGGATAAGATGGTAGGATTCAGGGTTGTTTTGAATCAACTGCAGAAAGATTTAGGCGGATACAATGGTGAGATTTCAAAAGCGGCAAGTGTTGCACGCAAAACTGTGAACATTGCGCAACATACGGCTGCACCAGATCCGACTATTGCACACAAGTCTCTATGTCAGTTTGAGACTTGTATAAATTTCCTTTGAGATGTTGTTGAAACACTCCATTTTTGTAAAAGTGTAGAATCTTTGACAAATTACACAATAATATGTAAAGTAGTCTCATGTGATCATGCTGCAAGGACATTAGGACCTGCAACATTGAATAAGTCAAAGTCAGTTGTTGATAAGCTTGAATAGGTCAAAGTTAGTTGGTTAGAGGTAAGGATTGAATAAGTCAAAAGTGGTAAAGGTTTTCCCCTTTCTTCTCCACTTTTCCCTCTTCTCTTTTCCTATATAAGGAGGGGGTTCATTGTAAATAATCATCTTTTGTTGTGTGCAAGTAAACTGTAGGCAAAACTCTTGAGTTTTGAAGACTTTGTGTTTCATTGTAAAAGAGTTAAGCATTTGAATAAAGGAATAGAGATTAACAGACTTTGCGTTGTTGTCTTGAACATTAATGGATGTATTCTTATGTTGCATTCATTGATCCTTGTTCTGATTAAATAGTTTTCTTGTTTATATTATCGGAGCACCTTTAATCCAAGTTTTCTGAAGACTTTGTGCTTCAGAAGATCAGGGTTACTATAGAAAGTAGTGGCTGCAATATTCCAAGGACTGAAGACTTTGGGCTTTAGTATTGGGAGTTAGATAGATAGAGTACTTATTTGAAGTGAGGACAAGAGACTTTGAGCTCTTGTATCATTTCATCTCTAGATAAATTCACTGTTGTCTCAGTCGATTGTTCTTAAGTCAATCTTTGAGCCACTGGTATTACTGTGGCAAGGGGAGCTGTATGTGTTACAGTTCAGTTCTACTTGCAGCCACCTGCGGTAAGAAGGGAGCCTCCCCTATTGGTGAGAGGAGAGAGTAATCTCACACACTGCTACCTAAAAGATACATTTTGCCAAGTTGTAGTCTTAGTAACTTGCAAAATATTTAGCCAACATATAGATCTCACTGACTATCACTAAAGTCGTCCATACATAAGCAGAGGCCCATAGAAGTTTCAGGGAACACGGTGCAGTCCGTAATAAACACCATTGCATAGACATGCATCAGGATAGGGTTCAACCTCTCATCTCAACCTCAGGCTTGGGATGATCCTGATACGAGCACTTGAGCTCAATGATCCCCACACAATCACATTCCCTCACACGGCTTCTAAGAGCTCGACACCATACACAACAATCACATTCGACAATTTAGAACTCAACGTTTCATGCAGATTCACAATGTTACTGGCCCAACAAGTTGTCCTCAACACCTTGATTATCTCTTATTGATCTCTTCTAGTAATCACACTCAACTATGGCAATCTTGTTACTGATGTTTAACCGCCCATCTCTTTGTGTTGACCATACATTTGGTATTTGAAGCGAGGCTCTCTTAACGTTTGTTGTGGATTCTCAAACCTTCAAACCGGGCATCAAACAATGTAATCCACAGGCAAGCAAAGAGAATAGTGACTAAGGTTTGGATGGCTTGACACAAGCCGATTTGCATTTGAAGGGTCTCCATACCTTGTTCTAAAATGCCTAAACAAGGCGTGGGCGGTGAGAGGACAAAACCAACTCTGCTTATTAAGGCAGCTTGAAAACTTCTATTCACAAATCCATTTGGTGCTTATCCTACAACCACCATATTCCCCGTTCCTTGCATTAGAAGAGGCCACACTTTATTGAGGGATTTTGTAAAGTAGTCACGTGCCTTGGTCTAAACTTCCACATTTTGTAAACACATCTACTAGGGCACTCTTAGCGCAGGCTTAGGATGACACCCCCAACTCATTATAAATCTCTTTCACAGCCTAGGTATGGGATACTAGCAAAGGCCTTTTGGTGTTCGGTCCTACATATGCCAAATGCATTTGCTTGAAGGCTTACGTGCCCTTTGAACCTCTCCATTTCACTATACTGCGTATCTCGCAGCCATGACATACCATGAGTCCCATTTCTTTGTTGGTTTTGTAAACAAATCAATATTCTTGTCAATGCTTCCTGAGCGGCTGTACCCTACTTTGCAGCTGTTTGAAAGTCTTAAAGTTTCTTCAACAAATTACTTTGTGTGCATATCTAGCGCCAAAGATGTGCTTCCACATTTTGCAAATACGTCTATACCCCATTCTACTCTTCCCAATGTTGATACAGGCAGCGAGTATGTTGGCTCAGGTTGTTGCGTCTAGCTATACACCCGCCAAACGTGTATGCTTGAAATTTTATAAAACTTCTCATCCACATCCATTGGGTGTATATCCTGCACACATAGCGGTTTGTGAAATCACTATTCTTTGAGGGATTTTACATTTCGGTGCACATCATCCTTTACGCTCCCTCTCTGCTATGACCTTCAAACAACACCCGATACCGGAGTTGCGATGTCCACTTTGGATTATCTCTGCTTTACTATTGCGCCAACAATGAAACACGACAATACTCCTTTCACTCCGTGCTTGGTTGAATGGGATATCTGCACGTCTTTTGTTGATGGACTCGTAGGATTCTGATTTGGTCTCCTCCACTAAGCACAATATTCCAGGATCTTAATATAGTTGGGGTTTCCTGTAACGCGTCAAGCATTTATGAAATATTATTATTTCCGCCACCTTATTCCTCGGTTACGGCTTTCGGGTGTTCTCATTGACATATTCTAATACAAAACAGACAAAATTACAAAAGGGCCACATCATCATGTGCCAGTACCAACTCTATGGCTAAGTCCTGTCGTGGAAGGAAGGTATCGTGTTCTTTGGCTGTCACTTTCTCTGTGCCTGATTATTCCTCCCAGTCTTTGCTCTAATACCATGTTGTTTCTCAGATTGTATGTGTGTATGTTAATTCAAGAGAGGAAGATTAATCTTCCTTTATACCTTTTGAGGCGCCCCTTCACCAAGGGATGCCACTCTTCCAAGTAGCTCCAATTATTATGTTATTAATATAATATAATAATTATACAATATAATTTTATTATCTTACAATAATAATATTATATAATTATATTATCACATAATAATATAATTATGTTATCAATTACAATAATTTTATCAATATAATTATTATATCATAATAATTATATTATCACAACCTTTATGTTATCTATGTCGGTCTGAAGGAATCCGATCATAGCTACAATAACATTAACAAAGGGATGATTCTCCGAGGAGGTTGGCCATATGAGAAAACAAATTTGTTTAATTTACAAAACCCTTCCACATTTGGGCGCCAATATGAAGAGGGGTTGAGACCTTTGAAAGATTTTTTAGTTGCAAAATTTAAATGACTCCAAAGAGGCACCAAACTCCCATGGGTTGGCCTAGGCAAATTAATTAAATTCCAAGGAGAAAAGTACTAGACATGGGTCGTCCCATGTAGGAAATAATAACAAAATATTTATTGCGTCCTCTATTATGGGTGCCAAGATAAATCAATCATATAATTTGGCCATCTCCACAATTTGGTGTTGCCCTTTGACATCAATGAAAATAGCTCAACACTATGGTGTAACATCATGGGTGGAAAAATCATATGTTAGGGCCCACCTATAGTAACAAGGTGTATAATCTATAAGGGATGTAAAACATGTAAAGTATACAATAATTAATTTTTCTTGCCTAATACCCTTATTCATTTATGTTTATTATTGGTTATAATAATGACGAGTTACTTATTATGGAAGACAAGAAATGATAAATGGAAACAATACATGGGAATGGGAGAGGGTGTCAACAAATTTTCACTTAGCTCTAGGACTTGCCTAACTTGAAGCAATAAGTATGACCTCTTAGTGAAGAAATATCTCCTCTCACCCACTACAACTTCAGTTCAGCACTTGTTATCTATTATGGGTTACATCTAGTATTGGACATGTAATTATCGTTCTTCATTCAATTTGATAAGTTATGAGCATAAAGATAGCTTAAATGGATTTGAAGAATGCGTTAGGAAATGGAAGACTTTCTATGGAAACAATTAAACAAAAAATTTGATTTATAAATTAAAACTATCTTTATTTTTGTAGGGCCATCAATAAATTTCCGAAAGGATGGGAACCTAAGAGACAGAGCACTTGTAGGGCCACAAGAACTTCTACATGAACAAGCCCATCTGAATGCACAAGCCAAAGATATGATGAGCTCACCAAGTTCAGTCCCTCTTAAAAATCTTCACAATGCAATTTCAGAGAAGTTGAAGATTCACGAGATTGCAGACTGTTCTGAATAGTTGAAGCCCATAGGACATATTTTGTTTATCTAGAAGCTTAACCGGAATATATTAGAATGTACCTTTTTGCACTGCTGTAACACATCTTATATTTTCACCATTATCCTATAATGCTACAAAGTGAAATTCTTCATTCTTTATTTCATCATTTTGTTGTATCTTTGATACGTGTCACTTGTTTTTAAATTTTATTTCAATTTCCGCTGTAATTTCTTAGAAATATGGAAAGAGAGAAGCTATATTAAATGTTATAACTTATGAATGACCATAGTAGGTCAGGTAGACTCAAAAGTACAAATTACATTAGTAAGTAGGGATGTAGAAATGAACTCTTCATAGCTGAAATAGTAAGTAATGCTAAAACCTTGAATGATGCTAAGTGAAAGGGATCAATCTAGAACAAGTATAAACCTAGACAAGTTGGAAGAGGTGGGTGGACGGTACAATCTCAAATAGCACTGTGAAAATAATTTTCCTCTATGAAACCACACAAGGAAGTTTGAAGTTGGTTGTTGAGGCTAGAATTCAAAGCTAGCTCTATTTTGTATCAAAGTTTGGGCAAAATAATTGATAGTTTCATCATTGATTACTGTGAAAGGGCCAATGTATGATATAGTGATTTCTATAGAAGAATCAGCCTAGATAAGAGAGCCCTCCTTAGAAATTATAGAAGTAAGAAGGATACCTCTTCAAGATATCCTCACAACATCCGTGATCAGAGATTCTCAAAAGGTAGAGAGAGAATTTTCAGCTCACAATATCCTACTAATGTGGATTTTGTGTGAGGGAATTGTTATCTACCAAAATTGCACCCTGTTAAGTTTGCAGAAAACTTAACCTCTTGGAGCAACATGGAAACATTCCAAGGCTGTGGGTAACCTATAGCTGGAATGAATCTCCGGGTTCTAGGCCGGCTTC
>MU228014.1:244027-305940 GCA_018584345.1 Thuja plicata
AATATATTAATTAAGGTGACTGCATCAAATATTAATATATTAATATGTGTTGTCGCTGTTATAATTCTTCACTGTTTGTCGCTGCAATGTTCTATGTCATTGTTTTGTTGTATATGCTAATGTCACTGTTTTTTCTTATTGCTGTGTTTTTACAATATCCAACCGATCTCATATATATGAGCGGTGTAGGAGATAGAGTCATGTTTGTGAATGGACATGACTCCATGTAAACGTGGAGTCATGTACATTCACAAACATGACTCTTCAAAACACATTGACTTACTTTCTAATATGAATAATAAACAATATATAATGTATTTTATCATATTAATAATATATATATATTTAACACAAAACAATATATCTTTATTAATTATATATATGATAAAATATATTTTTGATAATTTATCCGACAGAAGCTATAATCATTAACAGATGTCCTCCAAGACAATATCTCTTCCTGATATAGGTCCATGTCTCAGATAATAGAATTCGATCCTCATTCCTTGATATTCTAGTCACTATTACTATTAATGCCATCCTTATTGTTTGGGAACCATGATAACTCTTTTTCCATTCGACGAGAGCCTTCTTTTGATCTTGATCATCAATTGATGCATACAAAGACTTCATTCATATGCTGAATCCATGTTTGCTTTGATGTTGTTCATATGCTTGCCTTAGTTGATCGATTTATCTGATTACTGATAATACATACTTGCTGTTCTTATGCTATTACTTTAAGGATGAGGACATCACAGTCTCTCCTCCAAAAATGCTTGCCCACAAGTATTCTTAAACCATGATTTCTGGATCCCAAACTTTGAAACATTGTCTTGTTGATGTAGGTGGCAATTATGCCATGAATAGTTAAATAAGACTTTTTGTTAGTTAATGTAATAAAACGTTGTTTCGAAGGGGTGTCAGTTGTGTCGTCAGTTGGTGACGGTTGGAGACATAACCAACCATGTCACGTCTATTTGTAGGGAGTCTGGAACAAGTGAAGGGTGTGGTTAATGTTGGAACTATTATGCTATGAAAGATATATCATTCTGTCATTTATGGTGTAATGTGATTCTATGTTATTCATGCTATTGTTGTATTTCATTTATTTCTGGTATTATGCGATCTTGTTGAATCTGTATATGTCGTGCAATCCATCTCCAGTTAGGCATCTAATAGTTGAGTAGTCTTTCCAAGAGGTAGAAAATTCCCATGTTCTTTGATTTCCAAAAACCTCAAATCTTAACCTTATTAGAGCACTTTTGCTATACTCTTCATGGGTTACTTCGAATCCTGCTTTCCAAGTTAGTCTGGGGAAAGTAGCATCACACTGGTGCTGTACTATTCTGATTACTATAATTGGGTTTCCAAACTGCCTTGCACCTATCTTGAGTCTTAAGAAATGTCTGTTGTCTAACCTCAAATTGAGATAGATATTATTCGTGGTCATAGGAGAAAGGACTTTTCTCAATCCTAGAGCCAAAATTTCTTCATTATCTCTCAACGCATCGAGAGAAGAATCCCGAATTTTCCAAGCTATTGTATCCACTGGAATGTAGAAGGAATTGTATATCAATCTGTTATAATGTTGATATGAATGATCATTCATTGTGATGGAGGTGGATATCGGATTGGTACTTGTAGGATTAATTAGGTTCCCTAAAGTGCACCATGATCCAATAGCCATTTGATCACCAATTAATGTCATCATTAGCAACAATAACTGCTTTGTGTAGGATGCATTTTGGAAAGGTTAATTCTTGTAAAACAATCAATGTTTAATCTTTGATCAAAAGTAGGAATCCTGTTCTGAACTGCAACCTCTTGTAGCTCAATTTTAGTGTCAACAATGTTAGGTTTTGTCCTTTCACTCCAAGATTGATTTCATATATCAATGATTGGAGTTGCACCAGGGTCCCAAGTTTTGTGCTCATCATTAACTTTATATCTCCAAAACATGCTTCATCATTCCATTCAAAAAGTGAGTTCTCATAAGTTTTGTCCGTTTAACTTCAAACAAAGGGTTATGAATAAGTTGAAGATTATCTTTGCTTCTAAAATCAATCTTATCTTCTTCCAACATGTCTTCATAACATTTCAAGTCATCATCATCTCTCTTGTTGTCACTGGGTTCCATGAAGTGCTTAGTTACTATGCCTTGTCTTCTTGTTGGTGAGGTCTCTTCTATAGTTCTTGACTTATCCTCTTCTTCATAATGATTTAGGGTTTCATGACCTCTAGATGTTTTTCTATGCTTGTTTACTATCTTCTGTATTTCATCTCTCCATATCTTCAATGTCACATTCCCTTGTTTATCAAATTCAAGGTGATGAGACTGGATACACAAAGAGACTTCTGATTTACTTGCACTAAAAGCATTACTCCTCTCATTCACAACCACGAATGAGAGAGAATTTCGGTTGACATCTTCTGAATTAAGATTTGTCGCATCGATATCTACTATGTCATCCCCTGGGCAGGATCCTTGAGATGATATCAGATCAAGCTTATGATCCTTACGAGTCCATATACTTGATTCACTTGTGATAGGAGACGCAAATGAAGAGTTAACTGCTTCTATCCCTTTGAAGGTGTTGAAAACTATTTTCTCTTCTGGTATCTTTAAATGTTTAGCGATCATGTTCTGATTCGCTTCTAGTTGTGCTTGATGAATTGGATTAACCTTCTCCAAGACCTCATGATTGATAGTTGTTAAACACTTCACACTTTCTTCCTTCGATGTATCAACCTTTTGTAAAGAGCTTGCCTAGCTCTTTCTCTAAATTACAAAGCAAAACACACTTCACTCTGAAAAATAATATTTACTCCCTTTGAAACTAAATATTTTTTAATATTTTTGGATATATAAGCTAGAATGGCTGTTACACTAAGGAACTCCTAATTTCCTTAGACTAACTGCAAATCAGCATTTAATTAAAATACCGTACTTGTCCAGTAAAATAGTCACAATTGATTGAGAAGGAATGCCAACATATCACGCTACCTTAAATTCTTAATGTGTGCTGGCCGCTTCACAACCACTGCCGCTCACGGTATATCCACACTGGCTGTCGAGTCATGTCCTCTCCTCTTCCACGCTTATATCAATGGCGCAACTTCCTGTCCCTTACGCATTGCTGAAGGTTATAGATGAGTGACGCCAAGTCACTAATACAATGCACACTCAACCTGCAAGTCTGCCACACTTCATGCAATCCACATCCTCTATTGCTGCTCACGCTGGATCACTTCGAACAATGTAATTCTCCCTTCTACCGTAGCCTCCTACACAATTCACCAACCTTAAGCTGATTCAAAGTGCAATATTGAACAAAGAATTTACAATTCTTTGCAACCGAACTTCTTCCTCCAAACCCTTGTTTCAAAACCACAACCAAAATCATAAGTTTTCAAAGATGTAATGAATAATCCCCCCACCTCCAAGAATTCGAAACCTTCATATAATGCTCAAAGCTTCTTCAAGAAGGCTCCAAATAGTGGCTTCAAAGTGACACTTTTCACTTAAATGCATACTTTATAATATAAGCTCATAACTCCATTTTGAATTAATACAATATAACGTTTTAATGAGCTCATAATATTAATCATTGACTTAGGCAAATAATGATTATTTAATGAAGTAAACTTAAATAAATAATCATACTCAAATACCTCCAAACATCAAGAACCAGGAGCATCAACTGAACCTGTGTGCCTAAGCGTCATCCAAAAATAATAACTGGTCAACTGGTGACTTACTAAAAATAGTAAGTCCATCAATCCAGATATCCTGCCACAGACACCACATCTGACATTGTCAACACTGCTCCGATGTCCTGTCAAACCCATACTGTGCCTTACTATAAATAGCAAGTTCACACCAAATTACCTTCTAATCACCTCAACAGACCATGAAGGTCGCACTAATGATCTGCCACTTGACCTGCTAAAAATGGGGACATTACAGTCCTCCCTACCTGAAATTGCTTGTCCCCAAGCAATCTCAAAAAACAAAACACAAAGTCCACCCAGATCCCAAGGATAGAATGAAGTACTGTCCCCGTGATCACCTGCAAACTTTTGTGGAAAAATCATCGTCCACTGAGCAAACCTGAACACTGACACCATGCCAACCATAGTGACCCACACAATCCGCAGTGCCCAACCTGCCACTACTTGGATCCCGGTAGAGATGAAACTCACAACCATCCATAACATGGAAGAGAATGGATATCCAAAACCATCTGTCAAACCAGAGCTACCTGCACACCCTGCCAATCTTCCTTGAGTACTCCCGTAATTCAGATATCCGTCCACTGTAAAACCATCCTGGATGTACTGACCTTGCAAGTCACCTCCTGCTAACTTGCAGTAACGAACCCCATCAACTGCAGATGGAGAAAACCCATCCCAATAAGGATGATACAACTTTGGAGCCAACCCACACCGACGCACAAACAAGTCCTCAACCGGTGAGTCAAAAGAGAAGTGATGACCGCTCCTCACTGTGTAATCATGGCAAAATGCTCCAATCCCTGTTAGAGGCTCATCAAAAACCAACTGAGAATCAAGAGAGGGCTCCAGTCTCTGACTCCCAACAACTAGTTGGGCAAGGTCCCGAGTAACCCGCTCAACAAACCCAACCACAAAATTCCGATGAGGAAGCATGGTAGTCAAGGTATCTACAATCTTCCCCACTAACAATTGAATACCGCGAGAACCCCGGATAAGTGTACCCTCAGATGTCCTGAACGGTCCCTCCCGCAAAACTGAACTCTCAAGCAAGTACTCCATAAATGACTCCATGCAGTAGAAATTATAAGAAGCGGCATCAACTTGCTCCCCTGCGAACCACAACTGATCCCTTGAAAACTGTGGCACTACCAACTGCCTATCATGATTAGCTGTATGAGACGGAGGAATAGATTTGCTTCCAACAGAAGGAAACAAATCATCATGAGAACTAGTCCCCAAACCAGATGATACCCTGTCCCTATCCTGTGAATCAAAGGGAGTAGTGTCAAAAACTGGCACACAACCCTCTAACGAATCCACTTCTGATACCTCAGGACTCTCAACAACTTGCTCTGTATCATCTGTCATTGTACTAACAACCGGAGAACCTGATACCCCAAATCTCTTTTGTTGTCCTCCACTGAAGCACACACCTCAACTGTATCTACTATATTTGTATCAAGGATTGATGTAACCGTGACCCCAACACATCCATCACTGTCAACTGTGGAAGCTGACTCACCACCAAGCATCACTATCTGCAACTGAACTGGATCTATGGCTGGTGAAGACTGAATCCACTCCAACTCCACAGTCACCTCTCCTAACTGCAACTGCGACTCTTGAAGAGCCAACTGAGTGCCCTCTAAAGCGTCAGAAGTCGCTGTGAGCTCCTGAGTAAGCTCGCTTACCTCTTCCTCTCTGTCCATCAGAGCCTCGTATACCGTACTCCCCCACTCAACTAGGTGATCTCGGTCGGCTACCAACTGTAAATAATCCTGTCTCAAAATCCTGACAGCCTCCCGCAAGGAATTAATCTCTATCAGGGAAAGGTAACCACCACCGTGCTCATCTGCCATAGGAGCACCCCAACCATAAACAATCAACAGCTAACGAGCGACATCGAAATGCTCGAGAGTAGAAGTAATGTCTCTCTCGCTAACTCTCAATTGGCTAGTCACATGATGACTGCACAACGGGCCTCCTATGTACAATCTCAACTGCACTGTCCACACTATGGAAGGAAGCTGTATCCAACAAACTCCCCTCAAGATCACCGTATCTCCGTGTACTGTCATCCAAGCACATATCTACAAATTGAGTATTGACATTAGACTCATCCTCATCTACCCCCGAGGAAGCTACTGCTGAATCTTACTCATCACAATCCTCAGCTACCTCGTCCTCTATAACCACATGACAATCCAGATCCTGGGTCCCATCCCCACTCACTAATAACTCAAAGTCCTCCCCCAGGGTCTGATAAACCAAGCACGAGTCCTCACGTGCGCTATCAAACTTGGACATGTCCACCAACGAGGTATCACTACTGGGTACCTCTGCAAACACCTCAACTACAGGAGTGGAAGCCCTGGCTGAAACAAACTCCTGCCACTCATATGCTTCCCCATCCTCATCCGTGAGTCCCTGTAGAAAAAGATCCTGAAACCCACCACCACCGGATGACAACTCTAAGTCCACACCCAATGTATGATATAAAAAACCAGACACACCGCAACACCCATCATCCTCACACTCAACATCATAGGTATCCACAATGCTAGTATCAACATCGTCTATCTGAGACCCCTCTGCAATCTCTGGTTGCAGACATGACTCCATGTCATCACGTGAATCATCTACATTGTGGCATGAACCTATGTCACCTGAATCATTTGTAACACTCCAATCCTGAGTGTCATCACTAGGTAGCTCCATGCTCACATCCTCAGTACAGGAAAAGACTACAGTCTCCTGTATTGACTCCACACTGCGACCACTGTCATAAACATCAGAGCTGTCAGAGCTCAAATACTCCTCGCAATCCTCAAAAATAACACCATCATCCAAGGTGTCAGAATCCATAGTGATATCTACAACATCCTCTACTCTCCCACTATCCACGACATCAGCGACGGGCTCACATAAAGGATTGGTGTCCGAAAAATCAGACCATGTATCATTGATACTGCTACCAATTGATGCCAGACTGCCATCAATGACAGTAGATCTGTCACCAGCCTGATCCGTGTCACTAACTCTGGTAGGCTCAGGATGCTGAAACTCAGTACCACTATCTGCCAACAAGTTAGGCACATCCACATGTCCCTGTAAAGAATCTCCATCCTCAGGTGTGCAAATAGGACTAGTGGTTGGTTGATTCACTAAGTACAGGAACATCTCCACCAAAATCAACAGTTGCTGAAAATTTCTCATGGAGATCTCTAGATGTCTCACCTGTATAATACTCACATCTCTCCTCATATCTTCTCTGTGAAGAGGACCTATTGAACAAAGAAGCCAAATAATATGCTGCCCTATCGACAGTTGCCGGATTTAAAAGTGGTGCATTTAATCTTTCCAGTGTTTGCCTTTGTTTCTCCATATCGTTAACTAAGGCATTTGTTTGTTTCCTTAATTCAGACAAACTGTCTAACTGGTTTCTATGAGTACTAGATTTCCTGTATCTGTCGATGACTACAAAAAAAACCAGAGTGCTGATCACTCAAGTCAATCAAGCCCAATAAATATCACCCCCACAGGATGGCAGGAAACCGCTCTGATACCACTGTAAAGAGCTTGCCTGGCTCTTTCTCTAAATTACAAAGCAAAACACACTTCACTTTGAAAAATAATATTTACTCCCTTTGAAACCAAATATTTTTTAATATTTTCGGATATATAAGCCAGAACGGCTATTACACTAAGGAACTCCTAATTTCCTTAGACTAACCGCAAATCAACATTTAATTAAAATACCGTACTTCTCCAGTAAAACAGTCACAATTGATTGAGAAGGAATGCCAACATATCACGCTATCTTAAATTCATAATGTGTGCTAGCCGCTTCACAACCACTGCTACTCACGGCATATCCATACTGGCCGCCGAGTCATGTCCTCTCCTCTTCCACGCTTATATCAATGGCGCAGCTCCCTGTCCCTTACATGTTGCTGAAGGTTGTAGATGAGTGACGCCAAGTCACTAATACAATGCACACCCAACGTGCAAGTCTTCCACGCTTGATGCAATCCACAGCCTCTATTGCTGCTCACGCTGAATCACTTCGAACAATGCAATTCTCCCTTCTACCGTAACCTCCTACACAATTCACCAACCTTAAGCTGATTCGAAGTGCAATATTGAACAAAGAATTTACAATTCTTTGCAACCGAACTTCTTCCTCCAAACCCTTGTTTCGAAACCACAACCAAAATCATAAGTTTTCAAAGATGTAATGAATAATCCCCCCACCTCCAAGAATTCGAAACCTTCATATAATGCTCAAAGCTTCTTAAAGAACGCTCCAAATAGTGTCTTCAAGGTGACACTTTTCACTTAAATGCATACTTTATATTA
Organism: Thuja plicata; assembly: GCA_018584345.1. Classification (NCBI taxonomy): domain Eukaryota; kingdom Viridiplantae; phylum Streptophyta; class Pinopsida; order Cupressales; family Cupressaceae; genus Thuja; species Thuja plicata. Next base: position 252,125 of record MU228014.1, read on the forward strand.
TAAGCTCATAACTCCATTTTGAATTAATATAATATAACCTTTTAATGAGCTCATAATATTAATCATTGACTTAGGCAAATAATGATTATTTTAATGAAGTAAACTTAATTAAATAATCATACTCAAATAGCTCCAAACATCAAGAACCAGGAGCATCAACTGAACCTGTGTGCTTAAGCGTCATCCAAAAATAGTAACTGGCCAACTGGTGACTTACTAAAAATAGTAAGTCCATCAATCCGGATATCCTGCCACAGACACCATATCTGACACTGTCAACACTGCTCCGATGTCCTGTCAAACCCATATTGTGACTTACTATAAATAGTAAGTTCACACCAAATGACCTAATCACCTCAACAGACCACGAAGGTCGCACTAATGATCTGCCACTTGACCTGCTAAAAATGGGGACATTACACCTTCAAAGCTTCTAATGACATTTCTGATGAAACTCTTGATGCCAATTTGTAATCATGCTTTTCCATTTGTCATCTTAGGTCAAGGAGATGACCTCTATGTTCTTTAGGCAAGTATTTCATCCTTAGGTCAATGTAGTCTTCTAGAGACATATCTTGATGAAGACTTCCATTTAACCAATCTTGTCGAAACTGCTCATGTAGATCCACCAATGTTGGTTCACTGCTTTGATGTTCAATTCTAGATGGAAATGTCGGTGTAGTGACCTCGAACTTTCTTTAGGTATATGCCTATTTGGAGTTCGATGGTTTGTGGATTGATCTCCATTGCCTCCTTTGTTTACAGATTGTGTTACCTGCCCAATAATTTATTCAATTTTTCTTTAGTGCTTCTTTGACCTTTCATGAATTGATTCACGTGCCCATTTTCTCCCATACTTGTTTCTTATTTGTGTTTTGTCTTTTAATGAAACTCCTGTTATTGCCTCATCTCATGTTTCAATTTCAACACTAGTTCCTCCATAATTTTCATTTCTTTAGTAATCGGAAAGGGTTTCCCCACTAGCTGATATGTTTTTTAGCTCTGACACCTTTTGTAATGCCCCTTTTTAGGATAATTAGTAATTATGGGACAATTACTTAAATTCCCTAAACTTACAATATCTGGCTTTGCAATAAATCTATGTAATGGATAATGTGAAGATAAATGTGTGTAAAATGACGATAAACAATGTCACTTGCTATTTCTGATATATGCAATTATATGTATGCTAAAGCGAATTGATATTACTTGCACTTAGTAAAATGATCAGTTGCTATGTCAAATATGGCAATGTAACTATGCAATGGAGTTGTAATGGTATTACTTATAGCAATACGAATTTCTGTCTCTGCTACAAGTCTTATAACATGCAATGTCTGATCCGTAATCATTGCTTAAGCGATATAATTGCTGTTTCTAGCGCAATCCTTCAAATCATGCAATCGATTCTACTTATTGCTTATAGCAATAATTGCTACATCTGATATTCTTATGCAATTCTGAAAATACTGCTGTCTGATATGGTTGATTGATTCTTGCAACAAGGTGCTGTCTGATCTTGCTTTAAGTGAATGCAACCAATAATGCCAATTAGGAAGCTCAATAGAGAAGATCCACGAAGGGATAAGAAAATGAGATAAGTGTCCAAGTCGATGATGAATTGAATGGAGTCTACCTTCTTATACTGTGTGTTTGGATTGATTAGTCACTTGGTGAAAGATACGTCCCATGTCCCTTCATGCTTGTCATTCTTCATAAAAGTTCTTAATCGCACCATTCCATAATTCTTCTGATCCCTGCCTTAATCCAGATCGGGTTTGTATACAATAGTCAATGCACCCATTCATTATTAGTAATCACTGATAATGGATTATCATCGTGTCTTTTCATAATGACATTAATTTATGTTTGCTGTTGACAACTTAATGTTAATCTTTCTATCAATCAAGATGCTTCATTATGTATGGTGCTGAGAGGATTAATATTTGTTTAGTAAATTGTTTATCAGTTAGATCGATATTGATGTTTCCATCATCTTCAACTTCTTCCCGTCGACTACTTGGATTCGGTTAATGACATCAGTCGCTGTCTTCCTAATGATCTTTATCATCATTAGTAATGTTCTTCATGATGTCGATGTTATTCTGCATAAGTCCATCTGTTTATTATTAATATCTTGTAAGTATATCGTGTCTATAGTTATACATCTGTGATATGCTCGCCGCTCATCATCAATGATCGATGCCTTTGGGAACTTCCTTGATACTTTAATCGATGATCTCTTAAATTAATTTTTTAGTCGATGTTCTCCAAGATGGTATCTCTTCCTGATGTAGGTCCATGTCTCAGATAACAGAATTGGATCCTCATTACTTGATAATCTAGTCACTGTCACTAATAACTCTTAATGCTATCCTTATTGTTTGGGAACCATGACAATTGTTTGTCCATTCGACCAGAGCCTTTTTTTGATCTTGATCATCAATCAATGTATACAAAGACTTCATTCATACACTGAATCTATGTTTGCTTTGATGTTGTTCATATGCTTGCCTTAGTTGATTGATCTATCTGACTAGTTATAATACATGCTTGCTGTTCTTATGGTATTAGTTTAAGGATGGGGACTCACAGATTTCATCTGTTACCTAAGTTTACCCGATTGGGGAAATGACAAAAGTGCACAGATTGAATGAGATAAAAAGGTCCATGTTATTAGTGGAGAAGAGAAAAGGTAAATATTTGGATGAAGAATATTGCAACTGCTATTTAAATTCTCGTATATGTTAGCCATGACAGGGTAGTCAGTGTTGATGAAGAGCTCTAGCTCCATGTGTGTGTATCTACTGGTTAAGGAGAGCATTGCATGTTGACAAACAAACTAGAAGTTAGGTACAGTTGAATAAAATAATCAGTAGAAATTCCATTAGAAGATGATTCCAAAAATGTTTGACATGCAAGTGTAATACTCCATAAAACAGCAAAGGGTAAAAGAAATAGAAAATTAGCCTGGGAACTACCAACAGACATACAAAAACGAAAATGCATTGACATATGAAGAGCAGCATGTGGATGAAATTAAATTATAAAATTGCAGGATTTCCCAATCAATAAAGTGGAGCCCCAACTTTTATGATAACAGGGTAGGTCTAGAAACTGATGACAATTCATTTCTCTGGCATAGAGTTGCCATTGTGAATCTTGTTTCTATGATGGAAACCATTTTGGCATTGCAAGGGAACAAACCAAGATGTTTCCCAACTGTCTAGTAGAATTCGTAATCTAAGGGAGCCAAAGTTAGTTTTGAGATATCTTTATGAAAGTCCTCTTCCTCCAATACATCATCAACAAATTCATGAACAATTTGACAATCACCTCAATGGGTGATTGATAGTTAAAAATATTGTGTACTTCTCTAATGTGATGCTTTCCTTCAATCTGACAATTTTTTTCATAACCATTCTCTCAAATTTGTCTGCAGCTATGGTAGGCTATGCCAATGAAAACCCTGACAGAAACCTTGTCATCTGCACCTGAATTCCAGGGCAAGTGAAGCACAGTATGTTGCTTGTTTGCTACATCAAATGTCAAAGGTTGAGATAATGCTTACTTGATTGAGATAAATATATTTTTACTTGGTTTTGGATAAACACATGTGCGTTGATTACAGTAATTTATTGTGAGACACTCTTCTGGGAGGCAGTTGTCTTAGTGGAGAGTGAAAGTAGGATCGCAAATCTGTTTTTGAAACATAATGGTAATAGTGGGGTTGTTAATCCCTGCAATTTTTAAAGCACATTGTCACTTGGTTTTGGGTAAATATTTTGTAATTTTTTCCATGGAGTTATTGGTGTTTCTGTCAATTTATTATCTTCGATGGATAAATATGCCAACAAACTTGCTGCTGTGATCCTATTCATGTGATTGTTGCAGAATACGGAATGTGCTGGAATGTAAGTCTTAAAGTGTTGGGAAGAAATACAGTGTGTAAACTACACATCCTTGGCTTAAGAAGTGGACCTTAGCATATTGTAACTATTGGTAGGTAGTTATCATCATACTTAGTTGCAACATAGATTTGTCATTTGAGTACCAATTTGCGTAACCTGGCTGATAATCTTCCATGTTGACAGCAATAGCTGTGAACAATTATCCCCTTGCATCATTATCCATTAAACTAATACTTCTACATGTTTGTCTATGGAAAATAATAAATATATATTCTTCTAACATATATGTCTGCCATTTATTTGAGACTTTTGCATCCAAAATCCATTAATTAGTGTTTCACTGTTTGGGCAGAGAGTTTTTCTAGAAATAAATAAGTCTTGGTGACCAATTATATGAATTGAACTGTAAATGTAGAAAGTTGACCAACATAAGCATAATAACAAAGTTTGCTTGAACAGAAAAATGTTGATCTCACATAGTAGTGTATGGTTATGTAGAACAAAGCTGATTGAAATATTGAACTGGTCAACCCAGAAGGACAAATCTTGATAAATAATGTCATTTCAACAGAAAAAGCAGGTCAAAAGATAGAAAAGGAATTTACAGTTACACTTTGTAATACCTAAGTAAACAATCGAGCATGCATACTCATCTGTTATATTAAAGAAATTGATTTTGCAAATGTTGAATGTATTAAATTACAGGTCGCATTGTCAGGAAAGACATACCTATTGAGAATCATCAGCAGTTTGAAATGCACAATGGTAAAATTGTTTTAGGCATCAGGAAAACAGCCCTTTTCAAAGAATCAGTAGCGTTGGTTCTGGAAATTCATTGTATTTCTACTTTAACCTTGCAGCGATTGCTACACCTCAATCAATAGTTATTAACTGTTAAGAGTTTGAGGTTTTCAATAGGGACCATATGGCAGCTTAAAACACCGATCAAATATTTTATTCTTATCACTAAAGGATGGTGTCCTACAATTGGAGTTGTGAATTTGTGATTATTGTGACCACCTTATATTGAAATGTTTCAACTCTGCTTGTACTACATACCATGACTCAGTAATATAGTAAATTACCTAATGCTATTTTTTGAAGAAAGTCCATTTAAAATTTTAAATATTAAATAACTTTAATTATATGAAGGTTTTACTTTTAATTTCTTTGTGTGCTATTCTATAGGAGCGCGCCAGAATTAAGATTACGAGGGAGAAGCGTGCTGGTAAGGCACCATCATATTGGGATAGTATTTTGGGTGGTGACAGACAACCGACATATCAAAGTACAGGTGATAGTACCTAACTTTTGCAGTTTTTTACTACAAAACTTTCGAGGAAAGTTTAATCTGAATAAATTTTCCAATTTCTATATAATGAGAAACGAAGTACTTTGCAAGTTGTTCATTCTTTGTTCAGCCCTCTTGCGTTTTGAATTTTTTCAACCGTTTCCCTGTAAAAGTCTTCCCACTGTCTTTCATGATCAAGCTACATGATAATGCCTAATTTACAAGTTGTTAATATCGTATTTATCCGAGCTTGACATTAACATCAACATAATGATAGTCTAATGACTGTGGTTCAGAGGTAAGTTAGAACACGTAATGATGATATAGCATATCGTGTTGTAGACTTGAAGAACCCTTATTGAATGATTAAAAATATTGGTTTTCCTACCAAAGGAAACAAAGAAACATTAAACTTGTACGATTAAATCCCCAGTCTTTCCTCTTATCATTGTTCCCTTCTCGAGCTATATTCGTTTCTGTCCATTCATATCTACTTGTCATACATCGTCTCCTTCTAGAGAAGAGAAACTGAATACTTTTCTTTACTATCACTAGGCTGATTGTTCATTCTTGAAAAAGGTCATGAACTGAACTGATATTGACTCAAGCCTGTAGATTGCTTTGCACTCTCTACTATCTCTTGTGCAAAAGAGGTTTTCCACATCTTATAAAGGGTGCACTAGGAGTCAGACACATTGGAAAAACAGAAGATGCTCAATATCTTGCATGAATTTGTTAGTTTGGAACTGAATTTGATGGTTGACATGCTTTGCAGAAAACAATGTCCGTGAGAGAGCTAGTAGAGCTGCTGCAGCAGCAAGAAAATGGAGAGAGTATTCGAGGAAAGGTGTTGATCGGCGGCCAATGTGCAGCCTTCCTGAGGGCAAATCAGCTGAGGAAGATCAGAAAGAAATGCAAAATGTGTGATGGCAATGTAATGTTAGACTGCAGCGAAAAATTATCTTATGAAAGAGGATATCATATGGTAACTCAAACCTTATATTCCACCCGGTAAATGTATTTCTTGTATGAATGTATAGAAGCAATCTAATTAATGTATAGTAGCAGGTCAAGATTAAACTCTCCAATGATTGTATATAATTGGCTTGAAGGGGAGCCATATAGATAACGAAGTACCTACAGGTATTGAATGTAGCCAATCAATCAGCCATCATTGCCACAAATGGTATTTCCTACCGGAGGTAAACTACTAAAATACAAATTGCATTAGAACTTTACAGTTTTATCTCTTAGCTTATCACTTTGAATGTCAATGGCATCAAAGTTACATGTTTACACGTAATATGGCAGGAGCGAATACTAAATTAAAATGTTATACCAAGTCAATAGTGAGAATCCATTAAATGGTTAAACTATAAGATTATTAGATCTCACTTCTTACATTAATGATTTGAAGCAACCTTGTGAGAAAAAAATGGTTTAACTCTAAGCTTATCACTTGTATTTTTAAAGGCACCAAGTTCTATGTTTACTCATAATAGGGAAGAGTGACTATCTAATGGAAGATTTGCAGTAAGTTGTTAAAAACAATTGGCAAATGTAAACTTATCACTTCAAATGAGAGGCATCAAGTTCAATGTTTATCCATAATATAGTAGTGACCATCCGTTGTTACAAGTAAAACATTGCATTTGTCATTAATAAGAATTCATTCCCATATGCTTGGATTAAGTCTGCTATTAATCCAGTGCTATTTTCCCCTTATTCTCTAGATGGTATGTTTAACGTTATTTAAACAAGATGGAAAAACATGTTATAAATATGGAGATTTGGTTCTAGAATAGCATCTCTGACAATCAAAATACCGACTTTATCTTGTGGAAGATATAAGGGTGTTTGTGTTGAGATATTGCAGTTGGCATTGTTGTCTTTGATGTCAAAACTGGTGTACCGGTTGGTTGTGCTCCGAGTGATGAACATAATTGATCTATCTTATGCAGTATTATATGACAACAAATATTGTGGATGGTTATCCTTGGTTCGGTAATGGCGGTATATCTTTTTGGTTATCTTATGGATGAAGTTTGGATGACTGCTATGTTCAAAGTTCTTTCTGGGTATCCTTTGTTATCCTGTCATTCATGCAGTGCATCAGGAATTTTGGTATAACAGTTGTATTCAATCTTTGGACCGTTGCTTCTCGGTGCTACTCTTCGGTTGGTACTGAATTTTGTGATGATCAAGACATAATCTTGGTTGTGGCATTCCTATCGGCCCTAGAATATATTTATCTATCGGTGCTTAAGCTATGTAACGTGGTTATCTTATGTAAGACCAATCTTGGGTCTTATGGTAGCATGGTATGTATTTCTCATGTGCGACCTATCTTTTAGGTCCAGTGCTAGGGTGTAAATCTTCATTGTACACCTTAAGATATTTTCTTTTGTACTCAAGCTGACACGTTTTGCTAGGCCAACATATGTTTGTAAGTTCATCAGATATATATATATATATATATATATATATATATATATATATATATATATATATATATAAAACATCTTTTGGATCCAAAAAGATATGGATAGAGGTGCGAATGCTGAAGATGGTATGATGCGAGTATGACTATGTGGCGAATTGTGCAAACCGAAACCGAATAAGAAGTGTGGCAGTTAATATTGCTGGCAGAATAAAGATAGTGACATAAAGGTTTTGTAGAAGTATATTGAAGATTGGCAAAAGATCTTGGTTCGGGTCTGCTGCTGACAGAGACAATGCTATTCACTGGAACTGAATCCATGCAGGTGCAATGCAATTTCATCAGTTCAAGTTTTGTTTTTAGGAATCATTTTTGTACTGACTATTATAGTTGTTTTGTATTCAGGGCAGTTAGCCCTACCAACAGTGAGCCTTGCCTGTAGTGAGCATTGTAAAAATCACCTTAACCGGTGTCACCTTAACTTATGTTCTTATTCATGAGAATTAGCTTGCTCATGGTTTTTCCCACCTTGGGTTTCCACGTAAATCCGGTGTCCTTTGTGCTTGGTGTATCTTTTGTGATTTAATGTTTATCGATACTTTAATTATCAATTTGAATTAACATTGTTACCAACACAATTAAAGGTTTTAAAATATCTTGGGATAACTGATTCACCCCCCTCTCAATTATTCGAGGTTGTTCAACAATTGGTATCAAAGCATGGTCCCTTGTAGATAAAGCCTAACCGGTTGAGGGAGATCATGGTTGGTTGAGCAGATGGCTGGAGAATACTATTCAGATGAAGAAGTAAAGATAATGTTGGATGGTGTTGAATGCACAAAATCTGAGAATGAAGAACTGAAGGAAAATCTCAAGGAAGCTAACATTTGTATCTCTAAGTTGAGGGAGTAGATTCAAAAGTTCAAGGCAAGACACAAAGAAGTAAAGCCAAGAGCTGAAGGAATCAAAGGAGAATATTATAAATATGAAGTTATAGTAGGAGGATTGCAAAAAGATTGAGGAAGTCTCAAAGATATCATCAAACATAAAGTGGAAGAGAATGCAAAGTTATATCAAGAACTAAAGAAGTTGAAATCTGAAGCAAAGGTGCCTGAAAGAAGCACTATTCTGGAACAACTTTTGTCTATGCAAAAAAGACACAAGGAAAAAGGTCTTGGGTTCACCGGTGAAAACTCGAATCAAAACATCAAGGGTGAAGACAAAGCAACTAAAGTTGAAGCTAAATCTGAAGTTATAAGTTAGGTTCAAAACAATGGTGCATCGACAAAGTTGCTCTCGATCAGACAACTTGATGCTCAAAGGTATTTATCATTTAATGGTCATTGTTTTCTATGAAAGAATTTTGGACATAAGGCTATAGATTGTAAGAGCATAAAAGATCAGAATATTCAATGCTTTAAGCGCCACAAGTTTGGTCATAAGGAAAATCAATGCAACAATCAAGTATCTAATCTGGTTAAGATGAATGAGATAATCAATATCTTTCATGGTAATTGCTATGTATGTCATAACTATGGACACAAGGCTAATCAATGGAAATCTAGGATGCAATCGGTGAAGAGGATTGTAAAGTGTTTCAAGTGTGGTCAACCCGGTCATTATGCTAACACATGTAGATCTATTACATCTTTAGGAATGTCTGGAAATGAGAAAGATGTTGCAGTTTCAGGAGAATCTCAGAAGACAATAATGGTATGGAGGAAGAAATAATCAAGTTAAGGAAGTCCACCTGTGGCACCAGATTCTGGTGCTAGCATTTTCGGTAACTAAGCCAACCGCCTTGGCTTAGGGGGAGTATTACAAAGCTTAATCTATTGGTTCCCCCTCTCCGAAATTAAGTATGATGTGTTTTCATAGTAACTAAGTTTGATATGGCAAGTAGAAATTTGAAGTACATTTGCTGGCGTCATTTGTGCACTTTTCGACAATAAATAATCATGAGCAATTAAGGATATAGTTGACGGAGTTTTTCAAATCATTTCACATTCAACGAAGAAGAAAACAAAGAATTGCAGAGCTATAGTGTTGAGAAGGCAAAAAACAAAATACTAAGATCGAATCCAATTTGGTTATTCGTGAATCCAACGATGATATTCCATAGATGCTAAAAAGAGTTGAATTGGAGGAATTTGATCATGGAAAGATAAGGCTTATGGAAGCCGGGGTGAAGAAAGATGAATTGCAGCGAGTTCATACTGTGGGTATGGACATTTGGGGAGAATTTCCCCTGTTTGCAGAGGAGTCGATTGTATTCTTGCTGAGTTGGTTCAAGAATGGAAACTTGATATTGGATAAACCCTATATGATTACAAAGGAGGTAATTGAGGCGATTACTGGTATGTGCAGTATTGGAAATATTCCAAGAAAGAGGAAGGTGAAGTATAATGAAGTGCATGAGCTTACTGGCATCGACAAAGACCCATGTGCTCTATTGATTAATACCCTTGTAGATCTGGTTGTGAGGTATGTTGCGTATGACATTACTTATAAAATCTATTTCTGCAATCGTGAAGGTGCTACGCCTACTATTGCTATGTATTTGGCGCACAAGATGGTTAGGGAAAACATGCAGTTTGATTTGTATAATTTGCTGTTAGAGAATTTATTTGGAAATATCAGTATGTCTTTAGTTGAAGGTTATGCCTTCCGGTTTGGATATCTGGTTATGTTCTGGTGTTTTACTTTCTGAGATCGCTACTGGGTAGAGAGAACATGGAATGATTGGTTGACATCCCCGTCGGAAAAAATTTTTACAGGTACTTGGAGAGTTTGGAGGATAATATTGATGCATGCAAAGCTTATTTCATATCTTTACAGATGAATTTGTGCTCTGGTGTAGCCGTGTCTGGTGTTGTGCCTATTGGCTATATTGAGGAGGGCTCCTCCTCTAGTAAGAGATTTGAAATTGTGCTCTGTGGTTCCCTTGCGGAACCTAAGAAAAGTAAAACAAGTGCAAAAGGAAAGGAAATTATCACTTTATCGAAGGAAGAAGAGGAGGAAGAGAAGGAAGAAAATGATGATGTATCTCCTTCTGAATTAGGCTTTGTTGATTTAGATGTTATTCAGACAATGTTGGAAGGAGAGTTGGACATGATTGGTGAAAAGTGGTGTGCTTTCTCTTCGGATAGCAATATTGAAATTGAAAATGCATTGATAGATCATTTGCTTAGTAAAGGCATTGTTGTTTCTAATGTGTTACCAGTTGATCTAATGAGAATTGTTGAGGAAAGGTTGATGCAGGAACATTCTGAAGGTCGAAAGTTCAGAGATGTAATTCAAAGAAAATGTACTAATGTTGAACAAAAGTTATCTAGATATGTTGGTGAGACAAAAGAATGCTTGGAGGAGATATTTAATATGTACCGGTATTGTCTCCGGTGGCCTGCTGCTATTGACAATTTTAGGAGTAAAATTGAGTATATTGAATCTAAATGGAATATCATTGGTAAGAATTATGATTTCTTAAAGGACAAAGGTGCTAAGCAAAGAATTAGAGTTGGTGAGTTGCAAGCTAAGTTGCTATACGTTCAGAGACAAAGAGAAGATTTAGTGAAGACTTTATGGTTGGTGAAGGATTTGGTTGAGGTCCGATTAGAACATCTTTCCTGAATTCTTTCTGATGTAGAGGAATATGAATGTCACTACCAGTCTCTTGACTGGGCATCATCATTTGATTCATTGGTTCTACATGACAGTTTGTGTGCTTGGATGGGTTCTGTTGTAGCGGATCATTGGAAGCAATCTTCCAATTATAAAAGAAAGCTACAATAATTTTTTTCTTGTAAAACCTGCTATTTCAATTGGATCTGTTTTGATGATTTGGCCCTTTTCCATTGTTGGCAAAAGGGGGAGAAAAATGAAGAAGAAAAACTGAATTAAAAATGGAACTACTTAACTCAGGGGGAGTTTTTGGATGTTTTGAACTATTTTGGTGTTTTTCTATTTTTGTTGTTTTGCCATCAATGCCAAAGGGGGAGATTTTTGAGATATTGTTGTCATTGATGTCAAAATTAGTCTACCGGTTGGTTGTGGTCCGAGTGATGAATATATGTGATCTATCTTATGCAGTATTATATGTCAACAAATATTGTGGATGGTTATTCTTGGTTCAATAATGGTGATATATCTTTTGATTATCCTATGGATTAAGTTTGGATGGCTACTATGTTCAAAGTTCTTTTCGAGTATCCTTTGTTATTCAGTCACTCATGCAGTGCGTCGGGAATTTTGGTATATTAGTTGTATTCAATATTTGGACCGTTGTTTCTCGTTGCTACTCTTCAGTTGGTACTGAATTTTTTGATGATCAAGACATGGTCTTGGTTGTGGCGTTTTCATCGGTCTCAAAATATATTTATCTTTTGGTGCTTAAGCTATGTAACATAGTTATTTTATGTAAGACCTATCTTTGAGTCCTATGGTAGCATGATATGCATTTCTCATATGTATGATCTATCTTTTGGGTCTAGTGCTAGCATGTAGATCTTCATTGTATACCTTAAGGTATTTTCTTTTGTATTCAAGATGACACGTTTTGCTAGGCCGTCATATGTTTGTAAGTTCATCGAATATGTATATATATAGAGAACATCTTTTGGATCCAAAAAGCTATGGATAGAGGTGCGAATGCTGAAGATGGTATGATGCGAGTATGACTATGTGGCGAAGTGTGCAAACCGAATAAGAAGTGTGAAGGTTAATACTAACGGTAGAATAAAGATAGTGACATAAAGGTTTTGTAGAAGTATATTGAAGACTCGCAGAAGATTTTGGTTGATGTCTGTTGTTGACAGAGACAATGCTATTAACCGGAATTGAATCCATGCATATGCAGATGCAGTTTCATCAGTTCAAGTTTTATTTGTAAGAATCATTTTTGTACTAGTTGTGATAGTTGTTTTGTATTTAGGGCAGTTAGCCCAACTGACAATGAGCCTTACTTGCAATGAACATTGTAAAAATCACCTTAACCGGTGCTTATTCCTGAGAATTAACTTCTCAGTGTTTTTTCCCACCTTGGGTTTCCACGTAAATCTGGTGTCCATTGTGCTTGGTGTTTCTTTTGTGTTTCAATGTTTATCATTACTTTAAATATCAGTTTGAATTAACATTTTTACCGGCATAGTTAAAGGTTTAAAAATATATTGGGATAATTGATTAACCCCCCTCTCAGTTATCCGAGATTGTTCAACAGTTTGGTCCTCAACAAATATGTAATCAAGGGAAATAATTGTCATAAGTAGCTTTCTAGCTCATTACATGCTTAATTACATGCTTACCATGCACATGATTTGGCTTATCTATGTTAATTGAGTTTATTGGGTTCTTTTAACTAAAACTATCCATACTTCAATGTAGATTCTTCTCATTCACCCATATTTATAGTGGCATTGAGTCCCAAAATGACTATTTTGTGAGGGTTCTTGTATTTCTTGTTCCAATGTAGGCATCTCATTCAATATATTATTACTTTTGTATTCCTTTAGAAGATCTTGATGTAAATACAAACAAGAGAGTTCTATTATAAACTATCCAATCTAGTGTGCCTAAACACAAATCACCAAGCTCAAGAAAATTTGGATTCAAAAGTGAAAATACTTGTATTATAAGTAATTTTGTGTAGCTTATACATTCAAACAAAATGCTTTAGAAAATTACATATTTTCTATGGTAGCCTATTGACATATACAATGCATTTTAAAACTAATATTCAACATATATAAATTTGTCACATTAGTCTTCTTAATTGGTGCATTGTTTTTTATTTTTATTTTTATTTAAAGAGGGGTAAATGCTTTGACCTAGAGCTATGAACTAATGGTGCCACAAATGGGAGACCTCATCCCCAATGGGATTTGAACCTTGATGGAAAGAACAACACAACAACTTAATCATCACAACATGCCACTATTGGCTGGTGCATTACTTTGTTCCTATAGCTTATATTACATGATTTACTAAATGCCTTCACATGCTTCATTCTCAACAATTGTGAATTTGTTTTAATCAACTTGAGCATTTCCTATACTCACTCTCTCTTGAACCTAATATCTATTAACCTTCTATATCATCTAATTATTTACCCATCATCCCACTTGTGATTTGTTCATTCTTTTTCTATCTTCCTTACTAACCCTTTTCATTCCTCTATTTTTTTCTTGTTGTCTATGCCCTTGAGATGTCTCCATATGATAACTACAACAAAATACTTCTTAAATTCCTACCAATAATCAATCATCCTATCCTATAGGATTTTCCTATACATCATATAGACTTCCATGATATCTAAAATGACCAAGGAATTGTTATAAAATCTCTATGTAATCATAGGATTGGTCAAGAAAAACATGTAGTTATCTAGGCAAATCAAGAAAAGGATAAAATATCAATTCGTAGGGTAGAGGAGTTAGAGGGTTAGGGTTGGAAGAAAAAGGCTTATAAACACAACATTGAAATTTGAAAAAGCTTGATGTTAAAGTTCAATAAATTACCACTTCAAAATTGTAGTACTATCATGAAATCAATTTGCTTTGTTGAAGCCAAAATAAGTCAATTTGTTATACTCTACAAGTTATAGCTCATTAGGAGATTAGAAGTAATTCCTTTAACTAGTAATTTTTACCTAATAGATTTTTGTTGGTTAAAGCATTTCTTTATTAAAAATTTGTGTAATGTGTTCATGAGGTTCCACCATTTTATTGTAGTTGGATTAAATAAAAAACATACCTATAATAACTTGACTGTTAAGTTAAACAATAATATGATAGATTCTCAAAACCACTACAATTTTTTTTTAAAATATTAAAACCTCCATAGAACACTTCACAAAATCAGCCAAAGTCACTAACAACCTAGTACAAAAGCACAAGAAACTAAGTTAAAAAAAGAAAAGAAAAGAAAAACCAAACATAACTCGAGAAATGTATTTGGTTTTGCATGATTTAACATTAGCCTAGATGGTCTACATTAGGCACACCAAGTAGGAGAATGTTTCATGAGTTTAAGGCTCATGAACATTTACAAGATCTATAGTGCAGATTAAACTTTGAATACAATCATCCAAGTTACTTATTCTTCCACTCATTTTCTAGCTTTTCTAAATATTCTCTATATTCTTCTCCTTGTCCTCTTGATCACACATGTGGATAATATTGCTTCAGGTTTATCTCATTTACTTTTCAATGATTATTGTATCCATTCTTGTTCTGATTGTAAATTTAAATAACATCACCCCCTTAATTTGTTTTCATTCATAGCAATGATGTACATTAGCAACATTAAACATTAGGAGATTTCTACTCATTTAGGTAGTTAAAAATGTTTTGTGTTTCAATATTTTTTCTTGTTGTGCCAGAGGTATCCCCACAACCCAGCCCAACGCCCAACTCGTTGTATCTTGGTCTTACTTGCTACCAAGTTGGGGTCGGGAAAGGGTGAGTTGGGGTGAGACTAATCCTCCAGGGATGTACCAAGCCGCCCACAAGCTACTCGCATCGGGTGACTCCAGACATCTGAGTCGAACTTGAGATCATTGGGGAGAAGACCCAAGGCCCAAGCCAACTCTGTTGCCCGTGTGGGCTTTTTTTTTTCAATATTTTGCATCGTCATATTTTTTCATTTTAGTTTATTGTAGGTTCCTTGAGGAAATCTCTCTTTTGTAGATGGACCATGATGTAGGAGCATCTTGGGTCCTTGGTAATATTGCATCATCCAAAAAACATTTGATTACTGGTGGACCTTTTTACCAGTTTTGTGTTTGTTTTATGTACTTGGTCACTGGTTGGGTGATTGCTATCTCGATGGAGTTTTGTTGATCTTCTGTGGGTGCGGTCGTGATATGGTGTTCATGGGGTCATTGGGAAGCTTTTCCTATGATCGCAACGCGTTTGGAGTTACTGTGCTTGAGTTGTGATGGATTCTGTGTCTGGGTTTGAGAAGAAGTTTATGGTTCCAGACAATTTAATGAGATTCTGTGATTGGTCATTTCGTGGAGATATTTGGTAGGGGTGATGAAAAGGGTTTGTTCATTGCTATTCGTGGAGTCAAATTCTATGATCGCACTTCCCGAGGTAAGATGGTTTGTGAGATCCCGTTGATTCTCTTTCAGTTGTTGATGTTCTTCATGACACTGGTTCAATTGGGTTTACCGGTTGATTGTTGGAGGTTGGGATTGGTGTTTCCAACCGTTGGATTTGTATGGTGTGATTTTCTAGAAGGATCTATGTGTGGCCAACTTGGTTGTTGGATAGGTCCTTGTGAATTAATTAAATGTGGTATTTAATTAGGGATTTAGGTCGACTTGGTCTAAAACATTTGTCTTGGGTTATGTAACATCTTGAATGCCGCCCTGTTGGGGGTTGTGTATAAATGTAATGTGTTGTAATGTGTAGAGGATGATCTCAGAAGGAGTAGCATCTAGAGGGATGATAGTTCTAAGGTGTAGAAGATTAAAATGTGAATCTGAGTTGAGTTTCTTTGAATGTGACCGTAACTGCGAAGGCCTTACAACCCGACATGTATGAAGAAATTCTGATAAATAAAGTTGTTGTTTGGATACAAATCTTGTTGTTATTGTTGTCTCTTGTTGTTTTTTCAGCCGTGTTGATTGTTGCTGCAAGGTTTGGACATCTCCTATGGGGATTCTCCTATCTTGACTGCGTCAGACCAATACTATGTCTCCAATCTAAAATTTTTACTCTTTTCTTTTGAGATTAGTGTGTTCTTTATATCCCGTGGAATTCTCCGCCAACATCTTTGATTCATTATGCGCTTCATGTAAATATTCACTAAAATCTTTTGCTACAACATTATGCCTTTCCAAACCAATATTATACATCAAGTTATCTGTCGCTCCTAGGTTGTCACCATAAATGAATTGAAAAGGAATTTTACTTATACTTCTAATGACTAAGCTATTGTCGGAAAAGTTTGTTTATGCTAATATTAAGTCCCATTAATTTGGTTCTTTCCCCCTCAGAAAAAGTTCTATGACATTTTTAACAACCTTCATTTGCTTGTTAATTTGTGGATGATAGGTCAAACTAAAACTTTACTTGGCATCTAACTTCTTCCATAAAGTATGGTGAAAATAACACACAATTTTTGTATCCTTATTCAAGACAATGCTCTTTGGAATATCATGCAATCTATCTACCTCCCTAAAGAATAATGTAGCCACATGGATGGAATTATTTGAGTTTTTGCATGAAATAAAATGTGTCATTCAAATATCTATCAACTACAAAAATAATAGTCATTACCTTGATGTGTTCTTAGCAATTCCAAAACAACATCCATGCTCAAATCTTTCTGTAGTATTCAAAATTATTAATAAAACCTATATTTTGACTTTCCCCTTTTGCATGTTGAAATATTTTATAAAGCAAAACCATTTTTTTTCATATGCACACTCATCCTTGGATAATAATATCCTTAACACAATTATGCCAATGTTTTATCTACATTTAAATTCCTTGTAGGACCTTCACTATGTTTTCTCTAACCAAGTTCTCCCTAATTACGCCTTTGGGCATACATAGAATCTATCATTTAAACAATAAGCCTTAATATTTCAACCATATAGTTCTTTCATGGATGCACCTCCCTAAAATCTAAATCTTCCTCATACAACTCTCTCATAGAGTTAAAACCAACAACATTTACCCTCATGTCGTTTATTAAAAAACATTTTCTAATGTAGCAACTACCTAATTTGATAAACCACTTATATGTCTTAAAAGAAATGAATCAATTTGAATAAATCCCATCCATTTCACATGACTTTGGTTAAATTAGCATGGGTGTTTATAAATTACAATGCATAATGTTCCATGAAAAAAATAAACACTTTTGTTATCAAGTAGTGCCTCCACTTATTGAGTGTTGAACAATAGCATACAACTCCTAGTCATAAAAAATATCCTATAGTTTGGCTTCATTTATCTTTTCACTAAAGTAGGAAATGGATCTACTCTCTTGAATTAAGATCCCTCTTATGGCTATCCCACTTGCATCACAATATACTTGGAACATTTTATTGAAAGTTGGCAAGCTAGTATTGATTGTTCAATAACTTTCTCCTTCAATATCTAAAAAAATAATATGCACCCTAATTGTCCACTCAAACCTTTTCTTGCCACCCTCCATTATTTTTGTGATAGGTGCATAAATGTTGCTAATTTTTTGATAACTTTCTTCTAGAAGCTTTCTAGTCCATGAATACTTCCTTCTTTAACTGTACTCCTAGATGGTTTCCATTCCACAACAGTCTACTTTTTTGGGTCCACCCTTATACTATATTGTGAAATAACAAACCTCAAATATTATATAATTGCTTTTTTAAAAATACACTTTTTAAGATTGGATAGAAACTTGCGTTCTTTCAACCTTTACAACACTAACCTCAAATGCGTTAAATTATCCTCCTTTGTTCTATTAAATATCAAAATGTCATCTAAATCTACAATTACAAACTTACCAAAGGATGATTTCAGTGCCTCATTCATCAAGCTCGTGAAGGTTATTGGAGCATCAACTAACCCAAATGGTATGACAACCATTCATATACTCCTTCATATAGAATGTTTTTTTCACTCTTCCCCTTCTCTAATCCATACTTGGTGATACCCATTTTCAAATAAAGTTTCATGAAGGGGACTAGAGGTGGAGATATGGATTTATGAGAATTATGAAGGCATTGTGAAGACTCGACCTGCATTCTACAGGAATAGGATGCCTTCTCGGGGTTCTTATATCTCTTCAGGTCCATTTTATGGGCCCTTCAACGCTAGGAGAAGGAGCGAGCAGAGGGCAGAGGGTGGAGAAAGAGGTCGCAAACCAGAATGGAGATAAATCATTCAAAAAAGCGCTAGAAGGTGTCAACTCTACCCTAGATGGAGAATTTTTTTTCAAATGCAACCCCAAAGATTCTTCCATCCTCTTCGGCGCAGAACAAGGAGGACGCAGAAGTAAGGATTTTCTTTCCACTGACCTCATCGTTCGCCCAATCAATAAATGTGTCTTGCAATAGAGAAAGAAATATGCAGACTTAAAAATACTTCTATCTTTTTTGTTGCATTAGATATTTCCAGTTCGCCATCGAGGAATTTCTTGAATAAATAGACTCATAATGTGTAGGAAAGAAAATTAGGGTTTCATTTTTCATTTCTCTGCATGATACAAAAGGGTTTGTTCCTTGTTTTTTTTTGTGACCCTAAAGCCCAGAAAGCGGTTGTGGATAAGCAGTTTTGGAGGGTCAGATCATGTGACTTTAGGGCTATCCCTTGGTCGTTGAATGCAGTTCATAACAAAGTCTTGGGATTATCATGCCCTAGGTGGCTTACCATAAAAACTTTACCCCCGTTTCTTTGGAATTCAATTCCCCAAGTTCTGGAACCCGTTGGAAAAGTGTTGAGGATGGACAAATCGAACACCCATATCCCTAATACAGATGCTCAGATCCTTTTTTCCATCAACCCGGGTGTGGATTTGCTTGATAATATACATTTTGACATTAAAGATCACCCTTTTTTCCGCCCTCTTGTGTTTTTGGGAGGGATCAATGGCTGCTACCTGCGTAGGAGAGAAGGCCATAAAAAGAAAGATTGCCCTTTATTGAAGAAGAAAACTCCCCCGAGTGTTAGCAATAAGCCCAATCCCAAATCCTCGGCTAACCCTTCTGATGATAGCCCCATCTTGAAAGTTCAAGATGGTGAGAAACTGAAAGCCTCCTTGGATTCCTTAAAAGTCAATTTTACCCATAATAAAAAGAAACCCGTGGCCAAGAAGGATGACCTTTATGAGCTTAAGAACCTCCCTAACCCTAACTCATTGAATTTTGGTCTTAGAGAACCTAGACCTAAACACAGGACCAAGAATGCCCAACAACTTGCATTGGAGAAGGTTAATTTGAAGGCTAAGAAGATAGCCAAAAGTCATCATCTTGCCCCTCCCCCCTCTTCTGAATACGTGACCCCCTTTCAAGTGTCCAACACCCACCTTGGCCCTTTGGAGAAGGATCCCACTACAAGATCTTGTTTACCCATTACCTCTGAGAAGGTACCGCATTCTGAGGAGTGGACCAAGGTTGTTGAAGGAGAGAATGATTCCCCCCTTCTCCCAAGAACCCTAAAGATAACCATAGTAAGATGAATAAAGAGGAAAAATTGAACAATTATTCCCTCGCGTTTATCCTAACCCCCCCACCCTTGCCTCCCCCCAAAATATGGGTTTGCCAACATAAAGGTAGAAAAGAACCTGTTGACAAGCCACTCCTTGGCCAGAGGGAGGAGATGGAGGTTGAACACAAAGGGGTGATATCAATAGAAGTTGCAGGGCAGAGGTTGGATTCAGACTTGAAAGGTGAGATCTATAATAAGGAGGGAGAACCTTTTTCATTCAATGCTTCTAAGAAGAACATGAGAGATAAATGTAACAATTTTGGAGAAGCTAATGGTGGAGGTGAAGGGGTGACTAAGAGGAGAAAGAGAGGTAGACATCCCTTGATTAGTGGTGATGTTAAGCCTTCCAAGATTCAGAAAAGTGGGCTCTCGGAGTGCTTCAAAAGTTTCCAATCCCGCATGGATAATGAGAGTTGATGTTTGTTATGTTGATTAAGTGTGCATCTTGGAATGTCAGGGGGTTAGAGTCCCATGACAAAAAATATATCATCAAGAGATTCCTAAGAATGAATGGGGACATTGATATGCTTTTGATACAAGAGACTAAAGCCACTAGTTTCTCTCTAGAGATTGCCTTAAAATGTATCTGGAAAGATGCTGCTTCATATTCCACTCACCAGTCTAGAGGGAGGCACCTCAATTATGGTGGTTCCTAATTGGAATAAATAGATAGTGGATTGGGGTGTCTCTCCATACAATAGAGCAGTTTGGATTCTTTGTAAGGATAGAATTCAGGAGTTTGGTGTGTGTTCTATATATGCATCTAATGATCACCTAGAGAGGATAAGACTTTTGAACTGGATGTGTGGTCTTAAAAATGTTCCATGGATTATTTCTGGAGACTTTAATATGGTTGAAAGTCCTCAGGAAAAAACAAGGGGCCTTAAATTTGAGTGGAAAGGTGAGGAGATCAGATTCTTTTTTGAGTAAGCTAATTAGAAAACTCAATCTTTTTGATCTGTTGGATGGGTTGAAAAATGATTATAAAGGGATCTAGTATTCTTGGTCCAATTTTTAGAAAGGGGATAAGAGGATCTACTCAAGATTGGACATATTTTATCTTAACAAGTCTCATTTCAGTTGTCAAAGAGATAAGGATGAGGAATCTATGAAGGTCATTCCCTATTCCCTTTTTGATCATCACCCTATTGTTACCACTATATTCTCAATTGATTCTCCCCCAGTAGATGACAAAAGGAGGGGAGGTTTTTCTTTGAATCTCTCTCTTCTTAAGGATGAGGATTTGTTGGTTGCAACATGCATCATTAACTGGTTCAACTCTCATGTGGTAAGGCATGAGGATGCCATTAGTAGATGGGCCCAAAATGTCAGATCTTGGAGAAATCTCTTTCAGATTATTGGCAAGAAGAGAGCCAAGGACTCTAGAAGGAAGGAAACTAGATTGCATCAGTCTCTGTGTGTGGCTGAAAAGACTCTGCAGGATTCACCTAGTAACTTGGTTGTAGTGGACATCCTAACTCAAACAAGAGATGCCCTTAGGGGATTTCAACATAAGAAAGTCCAAGGTGCCAGGACTAGAGCCAGACCAAATTGATTGAAGCTAGGGGATAAGGGTTCAAAATTATTTTTCTAGATCCTTAAGAAGAAAGAAGCTAGGGATAAAATTGATTGTATTTGTGTGGAAAATGATAACCTCAACTTTAAAGATGATATACTCAGAGCCTTTGCCTCATTCTATAAGAACCTATTTACTTCAGAGGATATTGGTGACTCCCTGGAGGTGTCTAGGGATAAAATCATGAACATTATTCCAAGGAGAGTCTCAGAAGAGGATGCCTTAGTGTTGGATTCTCCTCTATCAGTAGCAGAGATAAACAATGAAATCTCTAAGATGGCCAATGATAAGGCTCCTGAACCAGATGGTCTGCCTGTTGAATTTTACAAAAAAAATATTGAATGGATAGGTGGTGAGCTATTGAAGGTTTATGAGGAAGCATTTTCTGTAGGGGCTCTTGGATCTAAAATTAATGCAGGTTTAATAAAGCTCATTCCTAAGGATGGTGATAATACTTTAATTAAAAATTGGAGATCAATTACCCTATTAAATGTAGCTTACACAATCCTTGCTAAGATTCTGGCTCTGAGAATTGAGAACATCCTCCCTAAGGTGATTAACTCTTCACAAAATGGTTTTGTTGAGGGGAGAAACATTCTGGAAAACTTGGTGACCTTCTGGGAGACCATGGGGTGGGCCAAAGTTTTAGGACAACAGACATGTATGTTACTCCTTGACTATGAGAAAGCATATGCCAACTCCCTCTCTCCTAAAGTTCTTGGAGTTGTTCTTCCTAATAGTGAGGAGATCTCCAATACCCAATTTGCAGATGATACCTCTATAGTGTTTCAACTATCTGAGATAAATCTCTATAACTTGATGAATAAGCTTGACATCTTTTGTGATGCATCAGGTAGAAAAATCTCTCTTTCCAAGTCCACTTTTCTAGGGTGGAAGGATAATCCTCCAACATGGTGTAACAAATTCTCTATTGCATGGGGAGGTCCTTATCATGTGGTTAGATACTTGGGTATCCCATTTGCAGTTAACCCTAATCTTAACATCATGTGGGATTGGGTTAGATTTAATATTGAAGGCAAGCTTAACAAATGGAATACCCAATATCTCTTACCGGCTGGTAGATTTTAGGTGTGCCAAAAGATATTGTCATCATATATTGTATACTACTCTTCGGCATGGATTTTCAACCAACATCAAGTCAATTATATTCAAAAAATTCTTAGGGACATTCCATGGTCTGATGGTAAAGGTGGCAAGAAGGGTCATGTAGTTAGCTGGGGCCGGTGCACTAAGGCCAGAGACATTGGTGGTTTGGGTTTGAAAGATCTGAGGTTGCAAGGCCTAGCCTTGACTGCTAAGTGGATAGGAAAAGCCACACAAGGTCTAATGTAGGAGCATATTGGGTCCTTGGAAATCCTTCTTAACCAAAAATATGTTTTCTTTTGTTCTTTAGCTTGTTTGGAGGCTGCTCGGTGAAGTGCTAAGTTATCATGTTTCTAGGGTATCCTTTTTGTCTTGCTTTATTGACGGGTCTTAGGGTGTGTTGTTTTCTGTTGCTCGGTTATGATTTCACCGAGCTAGTTTTCTGTGGCTTGGGTATGTTCTTACCGAGTCGTCCCTGTTGCTCAGGTATGCTTTTACTGAGTGGTTGTTTTTGCTTAGTGATGCTCTTCCCGAGTTGTTTATCCAAATCTGGCTGACTTCTACATTTAATTTACATGGAATAATTAATGTGGGGTCTCTCATTGGGATTTGTGTGGACCTAAATCTAGGTCTCACTTAGGGATTTGAGTGCCGACCTCTTGGTGGACTCTTGTATATATTGGTTTCTTTATTCTTAGTTTTGGGCAGCAGTTCGTGGAAGATAGTAGAATTGGATAGAAGATTAATTGTTGATTCCATTGAAAGGCAGGTCTGTGACCTCGCATGTATGTTTATCATTTCTGTATTGAATGTATATGGATGAAATCGGAAAGTCCTTACAACCCGACATGTAATGAGTTTGATCAATTAATGAAAGATATTTTTTGTTCCTTCTCTCACTATGTGTGTTGTTTCTTCTGTATTATTGTATTTGCAATATTTTTTGGTACTTGGGAGAGCCCTTGACCTCTCTTACTAATCCTCCTTGCATCTAGTGGTATCAGATCAAAGGTGAGATCGAGGTTCCTTCTTGTAAGCCCTAACCCTAGTGGTTGATATTGTTGTGGGGTAGCAGATTGTGATTTGACCTACAATTGCATAGAGATTCAAGATGGTTCATGGGAGAGGAAATGCTAATCTAGGTCTAGCTGATATGCTTAGACAGATGGCTAAAAGATTGGAAGCTGTTGAAACAACCTAGTGCAAAGGAAGACATCTTGAAGATGTTAGTGATGATGAATTGGAGGAAGTGCAAGGTGAAGTTGCACCTGCACCTGTTATGGACCAGGAAGAAGAGAGATTCCTACGAGCTTTGACAAGTTTGAAATCCACACCTTAGTTTAATCCTCCTGAGTATAGTGGAAAATTGGATTCTGATGAGTTGATAGATTGGATAACTGAGATGGAGAAGTACTTTGAGTATGAGAATGTATCAGAGGACAAGAAAGTTAAGATTGCAAGCACTAAGTTGAAAGGTCATGCATCCTTATTGTGGGAACATCTGCAATTGGATCGAAAGAAGAAAGGTAAAGACAAAATCAAGGAATGTGATAAGATGGTAAACAAATTGAAAGGCAAGTTTCTACCTTGTGATTATTAGATTAACTTGATTAGGAGAATGCAAAGTTTAAATCAGAAAGATAGGTCGGTAAAAGACTACAATGAATAATTCTATAGATTGGATATCAGATCTAGACATGTTGAAGATGAAGTGGAAAGAGTAGCAAGATATCTGGATGGATTGAGAAGTTCTATACAAGATGAGATTAGTTTTGTCAAGATGGAAAGCATTGAAGAGACATATCAATTTTCCCTAAGAGATGAGGAGAAATTAAACAAGGGATATGAACAAAGGCAAAGAGGAAGATGTGGTAGATTCCCTAGAGGAAGAGGTAAATCTCATGGTGAAAATAGTAGATCTGAACTAGACAAGTCAATTTCAGACACATCTCAAGACAAAGGAAAGCTTGAATGGAAAGGTAGAAGTTCATACCAAGGAAGAGGCAATTACTCCCAAGGTGGTTACATCAGAAGAGGGTCCCAAGTAAATTGTTACAACTGTGGTGAGGAAGGACCTAAATCCTTTGAGTGTACACATGCAAGCAAGAATATTGGTAGTAGAAGAAATTATTTGGTACAAGAGGACTCACTGAATGAAGCTGAGAAGGAAGGAAATATCATGATCAAAAGGATACTATGGAGTGATAAAGATAAGAGAGATCTTGTCAGGAAAAGTTTGTTCAAGACCAGATGTAGAGTTGCAGACAAGGTTTGGAGGGTAATTGTTGATAGTGGAAGCTCAGAGAATCTAGCCTCTGAGGAAATGGTCACAAAGTTGCAGTTGGAGAGGATGAAGCATCCAAAACCCTATAAGACCTCATGGATCAAGGATGAGCATACATTAATGGTGAGTGAACAATGTTTTGTGAATCTAAAAATTGCAAAGTATTATGATAAGGTGTTGTGTGATATTATGCCTATGGATTGTTGTCATATTTTGTTGGGTAGACCTTTACAATATGACAGACATGCTATACATGATGGAAGATTGAATAGATATTCTATTTGGGTTGATGGAAAGAAAGAAGTTTTGTTACCTTTAGTTGAGGAATCTGTTGGTGAGATATGCACATCTGTGAAAGTTTGATTGATGGAAGGTAGACAATTTGTTAAGGATTTTAAAAGAAATGATATCTATTATGCTTTGATTCCTAACAAACTAAGTAAGAATACCAAAGATGAACTTCCTGCAGAAGTTGAGAAGTTACTCATTGAGTACAAGGAGATAATTTCAGATAATGTACCTGATGGTTTACCATGAATGAGAGATATCAGTCATTGTATGGATCTAATTCCTGGAGCTAGTTTACCAAACAAAGCACCACATCAGTTAACACCGACCAAGAATGAAGAGCTTAACCGACAAGTTCATGAATTGTTGAACAAGGGTTTGATCAGAGAAAGTTTGAGTCCATGTGCAGTACCAACTGTATTGGCACCTAAGAAGAATGGAGAATGGTGAATGTGCACTGATTCAAGAGAAATCAATAAGATCACAGTGAAGTATAGGTTTCCTATATCGAGAGTGGATGATATAATGGATTGTTTGACTGGAGCAAGATATTTTACCAAAATTGATTTGAAAAGTGGGTATCATCAAATTAGAATCAGAGAAGGTGATGAATGGAAGACTGCTTTCAAGACAAAGGAAGGTTTGTATGAGTGGTTGGTTATGCCTTTTGGTTTAACTAATGCACCGAGTACATTTATGAGGTTAATGAATGAATTTTTGAATAAATGTGTGATTGTATACTTGGATGATATTCTGATATTTAGTAAAACTAGAGAAGAGCATTTGATGCATATAAGGCAAGTGTTGCAGAGATTGAAAGAGGAAAAGTTGCTGATAAATCTAAAAGAGTGTTCCTTCATGAAAGAAGAACTTGTGTATTTGGGTTTTGGGGTTTCAGTTGATGGTTTGAAGATGGATCCTAAGAAGGTTGAAGCTATACTTAGTTGGCCTACACCTAAGAATGTTAGTGAGGTAAGATCTTTCTATGGATTGGTAAGTTTTTATAGGAAGTTTATCATAATTTTTAGTTCTATTTGTAATGCTATGACTAAGACAATGAGAGGAGACAAAAGAGAATTCAAATGGACACTTGGAGCTGATAAGAGTTTTGAGACTTTGAAAATCAAGGTTGCTGAATTACCTATGTTAGCCTTACTTGATTTCAATAAGGTATTTCAAGTTGAATGTGATGCAAGTGGAAGTGCAATTGGAGCTATATTGAGTCAAGAAGGTAAACCTGTTGCTTTCTTTAGTGAAAAGTTGAATGATGCTAAAAGGAAATATTCCGTTTATTATCAAGAATTCTATGCTATTGTTCAATCTATGAAGAAATGGAGACATTACTTGATGCCAAATGAATATATGTTGTACACTAATCATAAGGCTTTACATTATTTGGGTAGTCAAAATAAGTTGAATTAGAGATATATGAAATGGGTAGAGTATTTGCAGAGTTTCACATTTGTGATAAAGCATAAGAGTGGAGTTTCTAATAGAGTTGCTGATGCATTGAGTAGAAGATCTTTGTTGACTGAAATGAAAATTAAAGTTCTTGGTTTTGATGACATGAAGCATTTGTATGAAAGTGCTCTTGATTTTTCTGAGCAGTGGAGAGTGTGCAGAAAACCTAATTCAAATCAATCAAGTAAGTATGAAGATTATTTCATTCAGGAATATATGTTGTTCAAATGTATCCAGTTGTGCATACTGAGAGATTCAATGAGAACTAATTTGATTAAGGAGAAACATAGTAGTGGATTGGATGGACATTTTAGTATTGATAAGACATTGAGTTTTCTAAAGGAAAGGTATTTTTGGCCTCAGTTGTATAAGGATGTTCAAAAATTTGTGAAAAGCTATGGAGTTTGTCAAGTTGCAAAAGGAGTAAGTTAGAATACTAGTTTGTATACACTGATTACTGTTCCTGAGAAACCTTGGAGTGATATCAACATGGATTTTGTTCTTGACTTACCGAGGACAAAAAGAGGTAATGATTCCATATTTATTGTTGTGGATAGATTTTCTAAGATGACACATTTCATACCATGTAAGAAAACATCAGATGCAGTACATATAGTAGATCTTTTCTTTAAGGAGATTGTCGGATTGCATGGATTACCGAGGAGTATCATCTCTGACCGAGACAATAAATTTGTTAGCTATTTTTGGAGAACACTTTGGAAGAAGTTGGACATTGAGTTGAAGTATGGTTCTACATTTCATCCACATACTGATGGAAAAACAGAGGTTGTAAATTGAAGTTTAGGTAACTTGTTGAGATGCCTAGTTGGAGACACACCAAGTAATTGGGATTTGGTGTTGGCACAAGAAGATTTTACATATAATAGTTCAATGAATAGAAGTACTGGAAAGACACCTTTTGAGATTGTTCATGGCACAAAACCAAGAGGTATATCAGACTTGAGAGATATTGTTGGAGAAGAGAAAAGAAGTGCTGAAGCAGAGGAATTTGTTGAGTTTATGAAAACATTGCATGAAGATGTAAAATAAAAGTTGGAGAAAAGTAATCAGAAGTACAAGGATAGTGTAGATAGATCAAGGAGACATACAACTTTTGAAGTTGGTGATACAAAAATGGTTCATTTGAATAAAGGAAAATTTCCTATTGGAACATATGGTAAATTAAAAATGAAGAAATTTGTTCCTTACAAAATACTGAGAAGATTTGACAGTGGAAATGCTTAGGAAGTTGAATTACCCGATGACATGGATATATAACCTATATTCAACATTTCAGACTTGTATGAATATCATATACCTGATGAAGAAGTGACAATACCAAGTGATTTTCCTAAGAAACAAATAGAGGAAGTTGAACAGATTTTGAAACAAAGAGTTAGCAGAAGTACAAGAGGAAAGGAATACATGGAGTATCTGGTAAAATGGAAGAACAAACCGATTGAAGACTCATCTTGGATTTCTCAATCTAAGTTAGATTCATTTCAGGTTGGACCTGCTACATAATTTGGGGAATCATTTCTTGTAACCCTAGGTGTCTGATGCAAGAGCATCTTGGGTCCTTGGCAATCCTACTCAACCAAAAATATGTTTGCTTTTTTTCTTTAGCTTGTTTGGAGGCTTCTTGGTAAAGTGCTTAGTTACCCTATTGCTTGGGTATCCTTTCTGTCTTGCTTTACTGACGGGTCTCGGGGTGTGTTGTTTTCTGTTGCTCGGTTATGCTTTTACTGAGTTGGTTTTTTGTGCCTCGGGTATGTTCTTACCGAGTCAACCCTGTTGCTCGGGTATGCTTTTATCGAGTGGTTGCTGTTGCTTGGTGATGCTCTTCTCGATTTATTTATCCTGATCTAGCCAACTTCTACATTTAATTTCCATGGTATAATTAATGTGGGGTCTCTCATTGGGATCTGTGTAGACCTAAATCTAGGTCTCACTTAGGGATTTGAGTGCCGACCTCTTGGTGGAATCTTGTGTATATTGGTTTCTTTATTCTTAGTTTTAGGCAGCAGTTCTTGGAAGATAGTAGAATTGGATAGAAGATTAATTGTTGATTCCATTGAAAGGCAGGTCTGTGACCTCACATGTATGTGGATCATTTCTGTAATTCATTGAATGTATATGGCTGAAACTGGGAAGGCCTTACAACCAATCATGTAATGAGTTTGATCAATTAATGAAAGATATCTGTTCTTCCTTCTCTCACTCTGTGTGTTGTTTCTTCCGCATTATTGTATCTGCAAGCTGGTTTGGTACTTGGGAGAGCCCTTGGCCCCTCTTACTAACCCTCCTTGCGTCAAATAAACCTTGGAAAGTGCTAATCAGAAACAACATCTGTAGAGCTATTTAGGTGCATGCTAAATCCTAGAAAGAGCTACATTTGAATGATATCCTCAGCCTTGACCTAGATTTCAAAGTGGAAGGTTCTCCAGTATTCAAATCCATTTGGAAAAGATAGAAATTCATTAGGAAGCATATTTCCGGTGGTGAGGTTCCGAATCAAAATAATGAGGCGTGTGGGGAGAAATCCATTTGGTGAAATCTGTGTCACAAGGGTAATCCATTGGCCAAGCTGCAAAGATGCCTTGCTAAGAAGTGGGTAGAGAAGGGTATATGTGTTTTTTAGGATATCATTGTTTAGGGGAATCTGATCAGCTAGGAAGACCTTATAGTGAGGTTTAAGATATTGGCCTCCCAATTGAGAACCTACTCCATTCTTTGAAATTCCATCTCACCCCTTTATCTTCCTAGAATTTGTGCCCAACCCATAGATGGAACAAATAAGTTTTCATGGCCTGATGGTACCCCTGTCCCCCAAATCAAATCCAAGATTATTTATAAGCTGTTGACTCATAGTTTTGAGATCATTGACCACCTTAATGATAAATGGTCCTACTCCTTTGATCAACCCACTTGGTCCAATCACCTATATAATATGTGGAATAAACCTTTAGATCCTAAAATTCCTTGTTTTCTTTGGAGATTCTTCTTGCATAAAGTACCTTTCAAGATGCTTGGGGTCGAACCTAATATTTGTAAAGTTTGTAGAAGCTCTGAATCTGTAAATCATGTGTTCTTTGAATGTATTTGTGCTAGAGAAATATGGGGGATGTTTGGCCTTTACCTCAATGTGAACTTTTATTTCTTGGATGTATAAACTGTTAATATTGTTTGTAGTAGTAAATGTAGAAACCTTTTTTGGTCTATTATTTCTACTATATTGGTTTGGCATATTTGGAAATTGAGAAATACTAATGTCTTTAGTGGAAAGAATAGGTACCTTACCAGAGTCTCTTAGGAGCCTCATTTTCTCTGATATCTCTTCACAGGTTACAATTATCCTAAAAATGAAGGAGAGTAAGTTTATGGATTTTCTTAAGGAGAGAAAAGTGCAGGCTCCCAGTGATGAAATGTCCTATGGTTACACTGTCCCAGTCAAGAAAGATGACTTTGATCTTACCTTGACAGAGTTTATCCACAAGCTAAATGAAGAGAAGAGGTCAAAGTGGAAACTTGATTCTATTGCTACACAATAGGCCACTAATGCAGATTATGATCTAATACAGGTACAATAACAATAGGTTCACCAAGAGGAGGTTGGGTCAACACATAACAAACAGACTTCTGATGAGAGTCCTAAAATTTCTGAGGTTCATAGTGCAAAAAATGTTGTTGCTGGACGTGATGGAAAAGCTGATGTTTCTAGTAATGCTCTTGTTCTTCTTCCTCCCCTTCCATAGGAGGCATGGATGAGAAATTCCTACAGTATCATAACACATGATGGAATCAGGATCAAATGGTCAAATGATAAAATTCCATGGACGACATGGTTCAAGTCTTAGATCTTATCTTCAGTTTGTTGTATTTTTTTTTCTAAACTCTATTTTGTATGATGTAAGTAGTATATTGCTATTTTTATGCCTCCTCTATTTATATGAGGCCATAAAATTTATCAAATTCCTTGTATCTGCTATTGGTGGTTTGACCTATCTTATAATTAATAGAAAAAAATAAAGTTTCATGAAGTATCTATCTCCACTTAGGCAACCCGTCAAGTCATCCATGTGGGGTAATGGAAACTTATACTTTATTGTTATTTAATTTATTGCCTTTTAATATGTACACATATGCCATTCTTCATATTTTTAGGTGCTAACACAACTATAATATCACCTGATATTAAGGTTTTCCTTATCAATCATTTGTCTGAAAACTCCTAAATTTATTTATTTACCTTTTCATTTTCTATAGGTGTTATCCAAGATGTGCCTTGATCAATAAAATTTCTCCTATAATAAATTTCATGTGGCTACTTATGCTTCTCATTAGTGGTAACGCATCTCATAATTCATTTGATAGCATTTTACAGTCTTCCTATATCTCATTCACTACCAATAAAAATTCCTCAACCTTATCTACTGTACTGACTTCCATAATCTTTGTAACAAAGTCATAAGATGCCTTCTCTTTTCTTTTGTCCTATACTCATGGAATGTTTTCTACTTCTTCTTCCATATCCTTTAATGGACTCAAAGTATACATGTTTTGATTAAGTTCAACAACCTAACAAGGGGGTTGACCCTTACACAACCATAGCCAAAAGGCGTCAAGAGATCAACAACACTTAAATAGAGGTGCTGACTATTATAAGTGAGGGATTAACAACAAGTTCAAGAACAAATCATTAAAAAAACACTACCAACACAACTGGTAACCCATATAGAGAGTATGCAGCCAAATCACCCACAATGTGGGGAGGAGAATGAGAGGTAGAGTGATTCTTCCTTTGCTGACAAACAACCATCTAAGTGATACTATAACTAAGATCCCCACCACATGATAGTGTAGCCCCCATTGTGGGACCGTCAGCACCAAGAATAGAGTGCTGACAACACTGTGCATCAGCTTCCAAAGGCTACAACAAATCAAGAGCAATAGTTGAAGAAGGGTCTATGTGGTCAGAAGGGACTGCACTGACAACGAGGAGAGGGGTAAATTCCATTGGATTAGAGGAGGCAAAATAAATAGGAGCATCACCTTTGTGGAGATTATCATCACCTAATGCAGAGTCTTTAGAGGTAGAATCAAAGGGAGAACTAGAATCTCAGGCGGTCAAATGATCATCATTTGCATCCTTCCCACCTAGTAGTACCTTTACGACACAAAACAGAACAATCTATAGCTAGATGACCAGTAGAGAAAAATTTCCGACATTAGAAGGGGAGGCCATAATAATATAGCAATTGAGTCCAAGGTATGTCCCCAACCATGAGAAGCACATCCCCTAGAAATAGTGTGGAGATAACCATATCAACCAAAATGCGAGCAAAAGTAGATCAGCCCAGCAAAGACGTACCCTCATCCACCTTCAAGAAATGGCCAATAGACTTTTTGATGGCCTCAAAGAAATAAATATCCTAAAAATGAAGTAAAATATTGGGGAGAAGAATCCACACTGGGCGCACACTCAGTTGTTTAGTAAGTGGGTTTAAGGAGATTGTTCAGGGTTTGGTCGAAAGAGAGTGATTCCCCCAAAACCCACAACTTTCTCAACGCTAAATCATGATCTTTAGAGGAAGAAAACACAACAATAAAAACCCCCTTGCATAAGGGAAAAGCTCAATGTTACAAGAGACTAAGGGTTTCTAGGAACTTGTTACCTAATGATGTAGGTCCAGAAGAGAAGGCCAAAGATCATTGAATCTACAAATCATCCTTTGACATTGGTAAAAATCCACAATATCCACCACATTCTAGCTGCACACCACCACAAGGGAGGTCTTGACACAGGTAATGGGTCAAGCTTGCACCTTTGGAGGAATGGTAGCAGCAGATTTGACAACATGGGCATAAATTCGTCCACTAGAAACAACAAGATTTGGGAGGGGAACTCCATCAACCCTAGAGGTAGAGACCCCTCCACCACCAACACTAGGAAAAACATCACAAGATGAAGTCTCCAACCCAGGAAATAAAGTAGTGGGGGGAACAAGGAAAGAAGCCCCCCTCTACCCCCCAGAGATAGCAGAAGGAAACAAAAGAATCTCTTATAGGGAAGAGTTATCTAGTTGCTCCTCAGAGATGGCCCCATCAGAAACACTAGTTGGATATGATGTAGGAGGAGTCATTGAACTAGAATGAGTAGGAGGTAGAGCCATTGGACTAGAATAATGAGCGAGAGGCAAAGCCATTGGGATAGCATGATGAGTGGGAGAAATTTCAAAAATTCAAAGCATACATATTCAAAGTATACATGTTTATTATCTCATCATGTATCATTTTTTCATTTTTATTATATAAGCAACAAAACAAGGGTGCTGTCCTTTACAAAACAACAACTCGAAGGCATAAAACAATAGATATTTACAAAACGGTCAAGAAAATACCATTGACAGTAGACTAGTAACACAACTAGTAACCCACATGAAGGGTGGGTAAAGAAATCAACCACAATATTGGGAGGAGTATGTGATACTGCAGAGTGATACTTACTTCACCAACGAACAACTATCCAGACAATGCTTTCAGAAGGGTCCCCACCACAAAGGGAAGGCGGTGGATTTCTCAAAGAGAGAGAATCAAAACCATCACCAGGAACAAAGTGATGACAATGTTGAACCTCAAAAGCCATAAGATAGAAAAAATTAGGAGCAACAAAAATTAGAGAAGGGATCATGCCCCCAGACGGGACCGTATTGGCAACAAGAGGTGTAGACAGTTCCACCAAGGTAGAGGAGGCCAGAACAGAAGGAGCATCACCTTGGGGGGAGACATCATTAGCCTGAAGAGAGTCACCAGAGGAAGAATCAAAGGCAAGAACAATCAAATGATAATTATTTTCATCTTTCACCATGTGGTAGCACCTTTACGACATGAAATAGAACAATTTGTAGATAGATGAATAGTAGAGAAGCACCACCTACGTCTAAAGAGGAGGCCATCAAAATCCAACAATTCGGTCCATGGCCTATCCCTGACCATGAGAACCACATCCCCCGAAAGGGATATGGAGATGTCAATGTCAACTAGAATGTGAGAAAATGTAGATCAACTCACTACAGATGTAGCCTCATCCACTTTTAAGAAATTATTGATAGATTTTCCTATTGCCTCAAAGAAAGAATCCTCCCAAAAATGAAGGGGAAGATTTGGGAGACGAATGCACAGTGGACACACATTGAGTGATTCAATAAGAGGGTTAAAGGAGACAGTCAAGGGTTTGGCCAAGAGAGAGTGATTCTTTGACACCCATAGTTTTCTTAATATCAAATCACGTTCTTCATCAAAAGTAAAAGAAATAATTAAAAATCCCCTTGCACAAGGGAAGAGCTCAATGTTACCAGAGACTAACGATCTCCAAGAATTTGACACCAGTGATTTAGATTTAGAAGGGAGGGCCAAAAACCAAAAAATATACAAACCAACCCATATCGTTGGTAGAAATCCACATTTTCCACCACATTCGGGCCACAAACCACCATTACGGAGGTCTTGACACAGGAAATGGGATGACATTTTTCCTTTGAAGGAGTAGATTTGGCAGCCCAAGCATAGTTCTTTCTACCAGTAGAAAAAATAGGGGGAGTCCCAACCTTCACCATGGTGACCCCACCTTCACTAGAACTAGGAATATTATCTGAATCCCCCACAGGAAAAACTATCATAGAGGGCACAAAGCATAGTGGGTCACCATCCAACGCACAAGGTGCATAAGCCTGTAGTCTACAGGTAGCTAAAAAAACTACAGAGGATAGGGTGGAAGGCCTAGGTAATTTTAAAAAGTCCATTGAGCAAGAAATGACTCTAGAGGGAGAAACAAAATAAAATGGCTCCATTTTTTCTCTCCCTAGTTACAAGATGTATCACTTTTTTGTTAAATTACCATGGTCTTCCAAATAAGACATGAAAAACATCCATGAGCATTACATCACACATAAATTTTATCCTTATAACTATCTATAAATTAACCAAGAAATTTTTTACCAATAGTTGGTGTCCCTTTGTAGCCTTGAAAAATTTTGTAGGTTGGGTCACTTGATCGTCTTCAATTTGAGATTTCATATAATTTCTTGAGAGAATAAATTATGTATGCTTCCACTTACTATGATCACCTTACACCAATTTCAAACTTACACACTATCCTAAATAAGTTTCTTATTTATACCACTTTTTCCTTGTCATTTTCTTGTTTTGATTAGATAAGCTTGAGAAAGGGCCGAGACCCGTTACAGTAAAAATAAATTTCAAGGAAAGCAATGTTATTCTCCTTAGAAATGAAACTGTGAAAACCAACTGTACAATAAAAATGGAGGCAAAGGGATAGAAAAGATGATAGATTAGTTTTCCTTATTGCATAATCGGAAGGAGGATGACCCCACTAGGCTCAAGTAGGACTCAAGTGCTAAGTGAGTGAAATGATCCTTCTCAAGGGGATGATTAGGATGTGTTAATTTAGAGGAATATGATAGGATTATGCAAGAAAGGATGCAAAATAAGATAAATTACAAGTTTGAACAAAAATAAATAGACAAAGATCGGGCAGAAACCTATAACGAATATAAATTAAAACTACATTGCAACATTGGCCTGTGATTTGAATTTGAAGCTATTTCTAGGGTATAGGTCACCTAGTTTCCATGTACCCAAGTATAAGCTGCCTAATCACCTTGTACCTTGCACTTTTTCCTGGAACTTTCAGATATCATTTGTCAGATCTACTACTTTTCAGATCTACAATGGTAGGTTCACCATCTATTCCTACATAGAAAAATGAGGAAGAAGGTTGTAAAGAGGGGGTTGCCTCAATCAAACCCTTGTTTGGAATCAACCTTGAAATGAAATAAAGTAAATGAGAGTGTGTTTTCATATAGCCAAGACTAGATCTAAAAAATGAAGTACATCATACCTTGGTAATACAAATGTTTCTTTCAATGTTATAAAATATGTTGATGCAATAGATTTGACTTAACACAAACACCCAAAAGGAAATCATGGTAGATAAAAACTTGTGTAATGGATGTTGTAGTTTTCCACAATGCTTGATTAGAGAGAGAGAGAGAGAGAGAGAGAGAGAGAGAGAGAGAGAGAGAGAGATTTTTCCTTTTCAAAAAATCTGCATCCAACTTTTTCCCATCATATAATCTCACTACATGCTAAATAACACCACTCGTTAATGAGTATTCACCTTTAAACAAACCTTGAGGATGAAAATAATCAGAGATAAATCTTTGAAACTCATTCATTAAAGTAACAATGGAGCAAGGCTTCTATTTAAGAAGAAAAACCCATACATAAAGAGATGGTATTCAATGCTAAACAAAGCCCTAGTTTAGCAAGAAAATGTGAATGATATCAAAGCACAAAATTTGTTAATCAATTTTAACCTATTAAAATTAAACTTAATAATGAAAATAATTAGTGATAGATCTTTGAAATACATTTACTAAACTAACAATAGATCAAGGCTTTTTTTCAAGAAGATAAACCCATATGTAAAAATATTGTGTTAAATGCTGAGAGGGGTGATACTTTATGAGTTAAAGTAGAAGAAAAAAAGAGAATGCAATCAAGGCACTAGAGAGAGAGAGAGAGAGAGAGAGAGAGAGAGAGAGACTTGAATGCTTTGATGGATGCTTAAATGTATTCCCTTCTTCCTTGATGGTGAAATCCTTTTTCTTGGCCTTCAATGATGGAAAGAAGCTAGATCCATGGATAATATTGCCCTGAAAACACCTTGGAATTCTTGAAGAATATTTGAGACTTGATCTTGAATGCTTGGATACAAAATCTTGATTGTGTATGCCTGAGACTAGATGTGGATACCTTGCCTTATGAACTTGATTCCCAAATGAGGAGAGATAGGGTGCTTATATACCTCTCACAACATTTCAAGGATTAAAACTAACACAAGTCAACCACAAATTTGGAAATGTCTCTAAATTACCAAGACGACCCCCGATTCAAATTTCAGCCCAAAACTTGGGGTATACGACGCCGAGGTGCCCTATACCTGGGCATAGGTTGCCTAGTCACCCTATACCCACCAATTAGGTCTCAAATTTACATTACGGGTTTCGAATAACTAGAAGATACAAAATTTTAAGGTACATGTGATTTCGAGGTTGGGAGAGATAACAAAGGCCACAAATGGAAACATAGGGCATATGCAAGGAAATGAATTATTGGAATAAAGAAATAATAGAGGAGCACACTTAGAAATAAGGGATTACCTCGATTTGAAAAAAAGAATGAAATAACATAGGACCGATATTCAAATTTAGGTGTCCATTAAGTGCCATATGAAGTCCTATTATGCATATTGAAATGGAAATACACTAAGTTGGGTGCTAAATAATCATGAAATTTTACACGCATGTAATGTGCTTACAATTTACAATAGTCCATAAGGAACTGGGAAAATACTAAAATTCAATTTTTTGGTATTTTCTATGTTTTAGTAAACTACAATTTTGAAGGTGTTTAGGGCATTTTGGGGCCTCGATGCCTCATGGAGGGTTCACCTTGGTGTGACCTCATAGTTTTGGTTCAAGATTTATTGGAGACCTTTCCAATAGAGTAAATGGTTCGCAATTCAGAGCTAGGACTAGAAAGTTATGCCTTCTTCGAGTGGGCCTATTTTATATATAATTTTTTTAAATTTTTTTTTTTTGGAAGTTTTTATTAGTTTTAATAAACATTATGAGGACTCTTAATTTCATTTCCAAGGGGTTATAGTGACCCTTGGGATCCATCAGATTTGTATAAACTCCAATTTTGAATAGAATGGGTCACTTTTTGGCTTGCAATTCTATTGTTAATCTTCTGGTTTTTGTATTGAAATTAACAATACCGCATGTATCACACCAGGTCTTGTAATCTGATTTCATAATTCAGATCAGTGGTATTAGAGTGGTAACACTCCTTTATGCCATTTTACACAAGGTCCTCCTACCAAATTAGGATTGGATACACAGTATTTGTCAAAACATCCACCTTTGAGACTCACACGATCAAAGATGTCAGACGATGCTATGAAGCAGTTGGTGGAAGAGGCTTTAAATAAGAAAGAGGAGATGATGAGTCAATTTTCATGCCTTCTACAAAATCAAAAACCCTCTAGATCAGGAATGCCTCTTCATGGAAATACCCCTTTCAAAGTGCATGTAAATTTTAACATCCCAAATTTTGAAGGAAAAGTCGATGCTGAAGCTATTGATAACTAGTTATCAAAATTGGATAGATACTTTTCAATAAATAATTTCTGTGATGTAGAAATAATAACATTTTCTCTCCTCAAAGCTGAAACCCATGTGAAATTAGCATGTGAAGCCAAATTAGCAAATAAAGGATGAGAATTATCCAATGAAGGTGGCTTGGGAATATCTCTTGATAAGAAGCTCACAAGGGGAGAATTTATGGAATACAGAAAAGAAGCATACTTTCCTAAGGATGTATATGAACATAAATACATAGAATGACAGTTGCTTTGACAGAAGAGGGATCAATCTGTGCAAGATTACACCAATACATTCTATTCACTTTCAATAAAACTTGGTAGTGAGGATTTTGAGAAGCATCGAATTATGAAATATCATAGTATACTTCATAGGTATATTCAAACATAGATGGAATTTTTGAATTTTGAGACATTGGAAACTGCCTATAAATATGCTACAAAAATTGAAGAGAAATTAAAGCAGAAAGGGAAGAGAGACTACTTTGCAAATAATAAGCCAAGGGTTGAAGGTTGCAATAAATCTGTAGGGAAACAGTTGACCAAGGAACCTCACTCAAATTCACCTAAGAACACATGATGGGTAGCTAAAAAGACAAAAAAATATAGGCATGTGGTGTGAGATGCATAAGATGCCAACCCATAATACAAAGGATTGTTGAAGTATTAACATCTAATGACAGAAATACGAGGAAAGGAAGATGAACCTGAATCATCACCAATAGATACTTCTGAGAAAAAGGAGAATGATTCCTTCATAGAAGCAAACCCATATGCCATAGTTGCAACTGCTAAGTATTGCCTCATGAAGATGAAGAGAGAATTTTTCATTCATAGATGTGGGTTGATGGAAAGCCTCTACATTTTATTGTTGATAGTGGGAGCCAAAAGAATTTGATCTCTAGGGAGATAGTCAAAAGATTAAATTTGAAAGTGAAAAGACACCCACAACCATACTCTATGGGATGGGTAAATGAGGGACATGATATTCAAATAAATCAACAATGTTATCTGTCATATTCAATAAAGCCTTTCAAGGATGAAGTGATATGTGATATAGCACCGCTGGATGTATGTGATGTCTTGCAGGGGCAGCCATACATGTATCAGAGGCATGGAGTGTATGAATCTAGGCCATGTAGTGTTACAATCAAGCTTGGTGGGAAGACGTATCAAATACTAGAGGTATGCCCAACACAAACTGCTTCTTTAATTAGTGCTAAACAATGTAAACACTTGATTTCTCAAATTGGAGCTTTTTTTTCTGCTCATGATTCACCCTGAACAAACAAAGTCAGTTGTCCTTAATACACATGATAAGGTAACCACAACATAAAATCAACAAAATCAGATGGATAAAATTTTGAAAGAGTATCATAGTGTGTTTAAACCACCAGTAGGAGTTCCAACACACTGCCAAGTGAAGCACTCTATTGATTTAATACTAGGCACACCATTACCGCATAAACCAATATGCAGGAGGTCAGTTTTGGAAAATAATGAAATCAAGAGACAAATTCAAGAGTTGATTCAAAAAGGAAACATTCATCCAAGTACTTCACCCTGTGGCAGTCCAATTGCCCTTGATAAAAACAAAGATGGGACATGGACACTTTGTATTGATTATAGGAAATTGAAAAAATCACTGTAAAAAATAGATATCCAATCCCTTGAATTGATGATTTGTTGGACCAACTTAGGGGGGCTAAGTTATTCACAAAAAATGACTTGAAGTATGGATATCACCAAGTACCAATTGATCCAGGAGATGTGTGGAAGACTACATTTAAATCTAATGAAGGTTTGTTTGAATGGTTGGTTATGCCTTTTGGCCTAACAAATGCCCCAGCCACATTTATGAGGTTGATGAATGTTGTACTTAGACCATTCACTGATTCTTTTGTGGTTATTTATTTGGATGACATAGTCATATTTAGCAAGACTTGGTGTGAGCATTTTCAATGTTGATCAAGTTCTTTCAACTCTGCAAAAACATAAACTTTATGCCAACATTAAGAAGCGCTCTTTTGGTATGCAGAGTATTCAATACTTAGGGTATATCATTGATACTGAGGTTGTTCATGTTGACCTAGAAAAGAATAAAAATAATTAAATATTGGCCATCTCCAAAAAATTTCACAGAGCTTCGCAACTTCTTGGGCTTAGCCAACTTCTATCGCAGATTTGTGTTTGGTTTCTCACATATATCATGGCCTCTTAATCAATCATTAAGGGGTGGATCAAAAGAAAAATTTCAATGGCCAAAGGCAAAGAAACGAGCATTTGAGGAATTAAAGAAAATATTATGTTCAACACCAGTACTGGTCCTCCCAGATTTGCAACAATAATTTGAGATATAAAAAAATGCATCTAATTATGCTCTTGGTGCGTTACTCATGCAACATGGGCATCCCATTTCCTATCATAGTGAATTTTTTTTTGATATAGTACGTAGGTACCCCACCTATGACAAGGAGTTGTTTGCTATTTTTCATGCCTGCAAACAATGGAAACATTATATACTTGGAAAGGAAACTGTTATACATACATACCATAAACCTCTTCAGTTCTTGCAAACACAAGGGAAGTTGCAGAATGATAGACATCAAAGGTGATTAGCTTATCTACAATAATTTCATCTCAACATTCTTCATAAAATAAGAAGCAGTAATAGAGTGACAGATTGTTTGAGTAGGCCTCCATTTGCAAGTTTGACAGTGGTGTTGGATTCATGTGGTGATCAATCATCTTCTTGAGAACAACTATATGGTATTGACCCTGATTTTTCTAACATCTATACTAATTTGGTAGAAGGAAATCCTGTCTCTGATTTTCACTTGCAGGTTGGGTTGCTTTTCCATGTTGGTCATATATGTGTACCCACCAAGGAACGGAAGAAAATGATATAGGAAGCTCACTACACTCATATTGTAGGATATTTTGGTATTGGTAAGACTACTTCTATCCTTAAAAATTATTTCTATTGGAAAAAAATGAAGCAGGATATCATTTCATATATACAAGCTTGTGCAACCTGTGCAATTGAAAAGAAAACAAACTATAAGTTGGGTCTATATTTACCGTTACCTATTCCTGATAATCCATGACATTCTATTTCAATGGATTTTATGTCTAGGCTTCCAACTACCAGGTTGGGGAATGATTGTGTTTATGTTGTGGTAGACAGGTTTTCTAAAATGGCTATTATGGTGGCATGTAAAATGTTGATTTTTGCAGAAGAGACTGCTAAGTTATTTTTTGAACATGTTTGGGTTCATTTTGGTTTGCCAAAAAGCATTATTTCTGATAGGGATAGCAGGTTCATCAACAAATTTTGGTCTGCACTATGGGCTGAAATGGACACAAAGTTGACAAAGTCCACAACATTCCATCCACAAACATATGTGTAGACAAAAGTGGTGAATCGAATGATCATTCATATCTTACAAATGTA
This sequence comes from Thuja plicata, assembly GCA_018584345.1. Lineage (NCBI taxonomy): Eukaryota > Viridiplantae > Streptophyta > Pinopsida > Cupressales > Cupressaceae > Thuja > Thuja plicata. Next base: position 293,382 of record MU228014.1, read on the forward strand.
TCATTCAAAACATCCTCGCATATGGGATGAAATCTTACCCTACGTGAAAATAAGCTACAACCATGCACTCCATAGTATTATAGGGCATAGTCCATTTGAGGTTTGTCTTGGGTATCAGACATTGGCACCTATGGATGTAGCACTACCATTTTTGCAATTTGATAGTCTATTGAATGCTAACAAGGAGGTAGATAAAGCATAAAAATTCATTGATAACATTAGACACCGACAACAACAAGTTCATAAGATTTTGGAGCAGAGCAATCAAAAGTATAAGGAAAGGCACGATAAACATAGAACACCTTATCAATTTCAGATTAGTGACAAGGTATGGTTATATCTTCAAAACAAGTTCCTTCACGGACCACACATGAAACTTTGTCCTCTTTGTTATGGCCTGTATACTCTTGTGAAACAAGTTGGTGAGAATGCTTTTGAACTTAACTTGCCATCCTTTTTTGGACGACATCTAGTTTTCAATGTGGAATTGTTGAGACCCTATTTTCCTCCTTTATTGGACATTTCCCAAGATACTAAACACGTTCAAGCTGCAGAATTAAATTCATCTACTACTGTTCCAGTCCAGTGTGACCATGTTTTTGATTAATGGTAACAAAAAGTTTTGAAGGGCCCCCGAAACCCTGTACATATAGGAATTTAAGATAGAACAATAAGAGTTCCCAAAACAATATTGATCATCCGAAGCCTTAGAGAATCACACACACCATGAGCACATAGAAAACCAACAAAAAAATATACTTTTAAAGACTGAGAAATCAGAACATTCTTCTTTATCAGGTGGTTCGAGCTAGTCAACATTCTCATCAAGGCAAGTGGTTAACTAAGGAACAAATTGGAGAACAATTTCCTCATTTTTTGTAGAAGATTAGTGCAATAGGGCCCATTTCCTCTCAAGGGGGAGGAATGATCAGAGCATAGTCCAAGATGGAATTGGGAAAATACTAAAATCCAATTTTTTGGTATTTTCTATGTTTTAGTAAACTGCAATTTTGAAGGTCTTTGGGGCATTTTGGGGCCTCGATGCCTCGGGGAGGGTTAACCTTGGTGTGACCTTGTATTATTAGTTCAATATTTATTGAAGACCTTTCCAATGGAGTAAAGGGTTCACAATTCAGAGTTAGGACTAGAAAGTTATGCCTTCTCCGAGTGGGCATATATATATATATATATATTTGAGACTTTTGGAAGTTTTTAATAGTTTATTTGTAATAAACATTATGAGGACTCTTCAATTCATTTCCAAGGGGTTCTAGTGACCCTTGGGATCCATCAAATTTATATAAACTCCAATTTCAAATAGAATGGATCACTTTTTGGCTTGCAATTCTATTGTTAATCTCGTGGTTTTTGTATTGAACTTAACAATACCACAGGTATCACACCAGGTCTTGTAATCTGATTTCATAATTCAGATCAAAGGGAGACCCTCATAATATAATATTTTCTCCCAAGGCCTATCTCCAACCATTTGAACAACATCCTTTTGAAGTGGTTTGGAGATGTCAATATCCACCAAGATGAGAGTGAAGGTAGAATGATTCATGTGAGAAGTGAAATCATCAACCATTAAAAAATTACCAAAAAAATTATTAATGATAGGAATATACCAAAAAATAAAGGGGAAGGTTTGAAACTATAACCCCCTCTCCATTCACAACCTCAAAATACATCTCTCCACCATCCTTGTCTAAAAAATCCACAATTTATCTTCCTTTACTATCTCTCATTTCCAACCTTTCTATTCTTGGTTTCTCCACAGTCTCCATCATCCTCATGCCTTCTAAAGAAATATTCATAACTTCTGCTACATATTTATTTTTTTGTCTTTATCACAACACAATCCACAACTACAACCTCTATATTTTCTTCTTTCATGTCTTCCTTAAGACATGCCTCTCGTGAGACCTCACTCACCACACTCTCAATGTCTTCATACACATAATATATTGCAACTTCATCTTTTGATGTAACTCTTTCTTCACCTTCCATTTTTTCTATCAACATCTCCAAGCCTCTACAAAGGATTTCCTCTACTACAATCTCTTCCTTATTTGTAGGTTCAATTTCCAACAAGATATTGATTCTTTCAATCTCCTCTTTCAAGATGACATCTTCATCTTCTTTGATTTATTTATCAAACAATCAACCCTCCAAGTCCATCATCCTCATTTCTACTGCAACATCATCATTCTCATTCTCCATGCTTTAGAATAGACATGTTTATGTCGCAAAATATTTTTCATATCCATTAAATATTAGACCTTCCAAGTCCTCTACTAAAACCTCTTCCTTTATGCCACATGAAAGGAGCTCTATGCCATCTTCCTTTTTTAGTACAATCAAAACATCATTGAAAGAAATTATCCACACTTCTTTCCTTCTCTGGGATCTTTTTAGCATCTTCTCTTACATCATTTATTTTCTACTTCTATATCTCTATCAAATTATCTCTTAATCTTCTCTCTCTTCTCACAAGCACGTGAATACTCAAAATCTGTCCAATGACAAATATTATTGTTTTCTTCTTATTTTCCGTCTTCAAATTCTCAAATCCTCAATACTCTTAGTTCCTGGTGTAAATTTCCTTATTTTTGGTAATCTATTTACACACTTAGGAAAACTTGCTCCACAACTTCTCTCTATATCTCATATTACAACTTACTCATATACACACTCCACCACAAATCTTGGCACAAGATTTCCTCACATTCGACACTATGTTTGCATGATCAAGAATGATTTCCACATGATCCATCTACAGATCCTAGTGGTAGATTGTCTCATGTGTGGCACTTTTTATACAGACTCAAGAGAATTGGTCACACACTCCACCCATATATCTTGGTGCAAGATAGGATCATGTTTGATGTTCTATCTACATGCTCAAGAATATTGGCTTTGATGCCATGATGTAGGAGTCTTTTCAATTTTTAAAAGTAGGAGCCTAAAGAGGTGCCTTTTACCATTTTATTTGTAACCACCCAATACATGTGAATGCATGACTCTTCCCCTTCCCCAAGTGGATGACTAGGTGAGAAATTTCATTATTTTTTCTTATAATTAATGCTAGAATGTGTCCACTCATAAAAAATATAATTTCCTTTAGACGTAGATAACACATACTAAATATTTAAAACCCCCTTATATCCCCTTGGACACTTTCCTAGGTGCATGGAAACCTATTGATTCTTGCATTTATTTTTATTCTTCTAGCCTTAATAGAAAAATAAAATATTAATATTTTTGGATGATGCAGGATTGTCCTACACTCCTAGATGCTCTTCCATCATGCATCCACAAGGGAATCTCAACAAGGAGAGTGACCAAGAGGGGTGCTAACCAAAAAAATCTTTGACATAGTTGAACCTTAAAGGAGTGAGTAAATATTGCCTATGGTGTTGGAAAGTAATCAATTTTGTGTAAATATGATTTACTTTTTGGTTTTCATTTATGGCAACACATCTGGGTTTCAGACTGATTTCAGAATAGATAAGTTTTGGTGATTCAGAAATCGACTAAGTGTAGAAACAAAGATATAGAAGTGTTTTGGGTGTCGAAGATCAAGATTGATGATTTAGGGAAAGGGAGCTTAGAGGAAGATAGTATGGGGTATGTATGACCTCCACCTAATATCGATTTTGTTTTGGTTGATTCTACAGTGAGCTAGACAGAATTGAAGATAGACAGACTGCAACAGAATAGAGAAACATAGTAGTTTGACAGTAGTGAAGATTGAGGGAGTATGGCTTGGACTCTAGGAAATCAAAGTTGTATTTTGGTTGTTGATAACCTCCGCATTGACTATGCAAGAGCACCGACTATGCATTTAGTGTTTACTATATTAAATGTTTTTTTTATTGAAGGCCGACTTAGTAATATTTGTAATACTCATAGTGTGAGCCGACTTTGTAAAGTTGTGAGATATATATGTAAGATATTTTTGATAAGATTGTGTGAGTGTAAGTGTGAACAAATAGATGGATATGTTGGACAGTTTTTAAGAAAATAGTAGAGCAGAGAATGGCCGAGATCATTGAAGAAATATAAAGGAACTATCTAAGCACCAGTGTTGCTTGTTTTGTTCATGACTGAGAACACTTTGTAATCTGAGTTATATTGTAAGAGTTTAAGCTCAGTTAGCCCCTAACAGGGTGTTGTGAACCTTTAACAGGGTTGTTATTCCTCTAATAAGGAAATGTAATATGTAATATTCAGCTCCTAATAGGGCTAGGTCTCCTTACAGGGACATTATACTTTAGTGCATGCTTGTGGGTACCATCCCCATCGGGGTTTTCCCTTGGCCAGGGTTTCCTCGAAAACAAATATGGTGTTATGAGTTATGTATCATTTACTTATATTATTTACTTTACTACAATATATGATTAATAATTAATTGGTTGAATAATTTATCAAAGTGCTATTATACTAATTCACCCCCCCTCTCAGTATAATCCAATCCTAACAATTGGTATCAGAGCTTTTGGCCCTTAGAGAGAAAGTCTAACAACTTGAGGGAGATCAGAATGGATTTGGATAGTTTGCAAGAAAACTTTGATGCTGCACTTGAAGACCTTGATAAAGCAAAAGCAGAGAATGGAGATTGAGATTCAACATATGAAGAGTAGAGAAATTCATAAAGAAACTCAAAGATCAACTTGAGATTTCTAGAAATCAAAGACAAGATCTTATGGTTCAGATAAAAGAGGATTTAGATGAAGGTAGTTCAGATAAGGTGAAACAACTAAAATAAGAGAATGAAACTTTGAAATTTGAAAATGAGACTATGGCTAAAGAAATACAGGTACAGAAGGAGGCAAAGAAGAAAGTTGAAGAAGCTTTAAACAATGCATTAGATCAAATGAAGAATGAGGCTGAAAACTACAAGAACAAGTATCTAGAACTGGAGAAATACAATCAGATTATAAAAGGTGAACTTGTTGAAGCAAAGAATCACATTGAGAAACTTCACACCAGCAACGATTTGATTGATGAATAGAGAGACAAATAGAAACCTAAAGGTGATATGAATGTTATTGGCTTCAATGAAGCTGAATGTTCAAATAATCAGGAAGAGAAATCAAATGAGAAGATTGATGTTGAGAAACCTTCTATTGAAGAACCAAAAGAATAGATCAGACCCTTCAGAGGCAGATGCTTTGGCTGCAATAGATTTGGACACATGAAGAGAGACAATAGAGGTAATGCCCCTTTTAGAACTTTTTCTGGTTATTGTTTTAACTATAATAGATATGGGCACAAGAAAGCAGAATGCAGAAAACCTAATCAATCAGGATATATACAAGACAATGGAAGAGAACCTACAATGAAACCTACATTTTACAAATGTAATAACATTGGACACATTGCAAAATACTATCAGCTGTAATTCAATCAGGAAAGAAGACCTCCTATATGTTACAAATGCAATAATCCAGGAAATATAGCAAAATTTTGTAGGTACAATGGATCAGACAATAGAAGAGTACCACCTCCTATGAATTCATAGAAGAATGGAAATGATATTGGTAAGATTGCTGCAAATGTAAAGAGTGATTTTGAAAGTTGTTTCAAGAAGGAAGAAGATAGAAGTAGTGGTAAGATATGGAAGATCAAAGAAACTAGTGAGACATAAGTTCAGGGAGAGTCAGTAGAGGCTATTGGATCTTCGCCTGATGGTAGCAAGAAAGAATCAACCTAATTGGCCAATCATGGCGTTAGGGGGAGCATTTGATACAGACAACATATTATATCCTGCCCCAAAATTCATGAATTGAGGTCATGCGAGCTTGAGTATAAGCTTGGCCAACATCATGAAGTATACATCTAAGAGTGCAACATTAGCTGACAAACATATTTTGTTTGCGATATCTAATAGCCGATTGGACAGTTTTAAGTGAAAGTAAAATTCATAACCTAAATTGTATAAAGCACCACTTTATGACTTATCTCTGTACCATTTGACGAAGAGTGAGCTAAGGAAATTAGAGAGTAGAGAAGTTCATATTATTCTACATTGGCCGTGCGTGATCGATTAAAGGATAAACTCAGAATTCAGCGACAGAAAAGTATTTCACATCATCTAAGCCATGGATGCACCTATTATTTTTGATGTTATAGATAGAACTAGGTATAAGTTTAAGAAACATCCATTCAAATCATGCGAAGAGGATCCAGAGGGAGCATTTTCACAAACCCCATATAGCGTGTTACACATTGAAGATATTAGGGCTTACATACATTGTAAGTATGACATACTAGGAATTGTTGACATATCAATTGAGATGGAGTATATGAATGACAATGGAGTCATGAGAGAAGAATACAAACATATCAATCAACAGAGCATAATGAAAATACTGGATTTATGCGAATTTGATGAAGATGAATGGTTCAAAATACTATTAAGTAGCGTTCATGATCAGTTTATCTGGATTGGTGATCAACCTCTGAAGATTTGTAGTTACCTAATTCATGAAATTACTGGGTTGGACAACACGAGACTCACTCCTATTGTGGAGAAGCATGTGAAGAAAGAATTTGAAACCCTAACTCATTCTAAATGGGAGATACGGGCAATGACAGTAAATGACATCTTTTAGCAAGATGTAAGATTGATTGCAATGATACTTGGGTACAAGTTCTACTATCATAGCAGACCTAATTCAGTATCTGCTGGAGTCATCATGATGGCATGGAGAATGGTGAAATAAATTGTAAAGTATAATCTATGTGAAGTTCTGATATAGCAATTCCTTGAGAATGTAAAGCTTGTAAAGAAGGAAAAATCAAAAACCTTCAGATTTGGTTCATTATTGATGCATATGCTCATTCATATGGAGCACAAGTTTCCTAGTTTACATCCTAGTGGTTGGAATTCTAGAGTAACCACTGGCATATTGATTTCATAGAGCTACAAAAGATAGAATGCTACTTGGGTTGATGGTGAATTATTTGGTATGATCAAGATTTTACAGAGAGAGATGAAGACAAGGTACAAAATACATGAAGACATTGTAGACAAATACAAAGATACAATCTATTTCATGGTTGAAACTGATTGTGTGTGCTTTGAAGCAGTCATACCCAAGAAGAAATGGTGTTACCCCATGGGTTATGAAGTGAGTTCTGAAGTACTCACCATGCAAGAAGAACATGTCCTTGCATCAGATATTGACACAAAAGAGGAAAGATGGGGAACTTATGAAGAAAAATCAGAAAAAGTGAGAGAAGAATAGACTAGAGGTCTAAGGAAGAGAAAGATAGAAAATCTTGTACATGATTGCGGAGTTAAAGCATGACTGATAGAAGAGGAACTTAAAGAAGTAAAGAAGAATATGATAGAGAGATCACTTGGACTAGAAAGTGGAAGTACTTCAGCCCCTCCCACTCATGAGGTAATCATGGTAGATAGTCCACCTCCTCCTCAACAGGTAACAACACAAACTGAAAATATCATTTCCAAAGTAACAAGATCAAGCATGCAAACATCACCTAAAGAGAAGAGCACAACAGGAGAAGAGAAGAAAACAAAAAATACATTTGGAAACCTGACATGAAGATGCTAGATAAAAGAGAATTAGAGCAAGGCAAATTGGTTACAATTGATAGATATTATAACAGGTATGAAGAGGTAGACAAACTTAAAATTCAAGACATTGTGATAGAGCACCTACTTACTTTTAAGAAGACACTATTAGAGATTGAAGGAAGCATACCCATAGACCTTTATGGGAGATTGGAAATAAGAAAAAATGTAGCAAAAATTGAAGATGACACAATTAGAAACCAACAAATAGATAACATGCTACCTGTGATATCAATCCAAGAAAGGGACAAAATTTACAAGGAACTAAAACCTCTACTAAGGACCAAGGTGAGATTATTGAAAATCATGGCTAGGAAATATGAAGAAGTCACTGAGGCAACTCAGAAGGCATTAGAGAAGATTTTGATGAGTTCTACTTCTAGAAAGACCTCACCTCCTAAGACCACATCACCCACACAATTGGGAATGGGTGAGAGATCTAAGGTGACAAAGACATCTACAGAGAAGAGAAAAGAAGACCCTCCACCAGATTTCTATGTTTCTGGTGTAGCATTAACTCTCAAAACATCTCAAGATGAGAAGGACCCTTTTTCAGGGAATATGGATACTTCTATGGAAGATGAGGTAGAACAAAAAATGGAAGAGGAACAAAAGAAGGAAGAAGAGCATAAGGAAGAAGAAAACAAGATAGATCAGAAAGAGGATGAGAAGAAAGAGGTAAATACATCATCCATTTCATTGTTGGCAAGCAGTGATATAAATGTTGACAACATGGATGAAGTAGAGCTAGTAAAATTGGCATTTACTACCTTAGACAAAGAAAAGGAGAGATCAGAATAGAAAGGAGACAAGAAGGCAAAAGTCATCACAAGAGAAATTGACACTGTAAACAAATTTCTTCCCACACCTATTGTTTTCCAGGATAAAGATGACATTGAGAATCTGAGAATCACACTTGATGAATTTGATGGACACTATGAGAATCTACTGAAGATAGCAGAAGAAAAGGCAGAGAAGACTTACTCAGAGAAGAAGCTAACAACAGTCTGCAAATCTATTATATGGGATTTATGCATTATAAAGACTTGCTTGACAAATGCAAGAAGCTGCATTGGGCATGGGGGAAAATTATTCAGTTATTGCATGAATCCTATAAGGCATATTCAGAATGTAGAAGACATTATTTCCAAAGAGAGGGAAACTCTGAATAGTATGATGGATGGTTGTGAAACATCTTCTCAATTCACAATAGAGCTAGACAAAGAGGTCACAAGGATTTTGGCTAAACTCAATGTACTGGTTAATGAGAAAGGGAGAGTATTGACAAGGTTCAATTTACAAATTTTTTTTATCACTCCTAAGTTATCAATACTTGAGGTTCATCTCTCAGACTTGGATAAAGTGACAGATTCACTGGATAAATATTTTCCCACTGAATTGAAAGAAGCCGAGATCAAATCATTTTCACTGAATGACTTAATTCACATTAGCCAAATTTTGTTCAAGACATGGACTACAAAAATGAAGATCTTGGAAGATTCCTTTCAGGATATCTTGAAACTGGTGAGCAAGAATTAAAACCTTTTTTTATATATGCACCTTTGTCATTGTTGTCAAAGGGGGAGAAGAGAAGAAATATATATATATATAATATAGAGAAGAAAAATATAAGAGAAAAGAAAATAAAGATTATAGAAGAGACAGATTAGTTGGAGCACTTATTCATTTTTTTGACAAGTGTTGCCATCAATGCCAAAGAGAGAGATTGTTGGCAAGTAATCAATTTTTTGTAAATATGATTTACTTTTTGGTTTTCATTTATGGCAACACATCTGGATTTCAGACCAATTTCAGAATAGATAAGTTTTGGTGATTCAGAAGTCGACTAAGTGTAGAAATAGAGATACTGAAGTGTTTTGGGTGTCGAAGATCGAGATCGATGATTTAGGGAAAGAGAGCTTAGAGGAGAAATTATGGGGTATGTATGACCTCCACCTAAGATCGATTTGGTTTTGGTTGAGTCTACGGTGAGTTAGACAGAATTGAAGACATACATACTGCAGCAGAACATAGAAACAAAGCAGTTTGACAGTAGCGAAGATTGAGGGAGTATGGCTTGGAATCCAAGCAATAGAAGTTGTATTTTGGTTGTTGATAACCTCCACATTGACTATGCAAGAGTGTCGACTATGAATTTAGTGTTTACTATATTAAATTTATTTTGTATTGAAGGCCGACTTAGTAATATTTGTAATATTCATACTGTGAGCCGACTTTGTAAAGTTGTGAGATATATATGTAAGATATTTTTGATAAAGATTGTGTGAGTGTAAGTGTGAATGAATGGATGGATATGTTGGACAGTTGTTAAGAAAATAGTAGAGCAGAGAATGATAGAGATCATTGAAGAACTATAAAGGAACTATCTAAGCACCAGTGTTGCTTGTTTTGTTCATGACTGAGAACACTTTGTAATCTGAATTATATTGTAAGAGCTGTAAGCTCAGTTGGCCCCTAACAGGGTGTTGTGAACCTTTAACAGGGTTGTTATTACTCTAACAAGGAAATGTACTATGTAATATTCATCTCCTAATAGGGCTAGGTCTCCTTACAGGGACATTATACTTTAGTGCATGCTTGTGGGTACCATCCCCACCAGGGTTTTCCCTTGGCCAGGGTTCCCTCAAAAACAAATATGGTGTTATGAGTTCTGTGTCATTTACTTATGTTCTTTACTTTACTACAAATGTATGATTATATTATACTGATTCAACCCCCCTCTCAGTATAATCCAATCCTAACATATGGTAGGTTCAGAGAGGAGTGAAGGAAGTGGCATGGGCTTCATTTCAAAATTAAATAACCCAAATGTTTTATTTTTCATTTTCTTGCTGCAACACTTTCTTCAATATTAATGATTCCCTTTGTTCTGGCTCTTACATACTATTGGCTAAAGCCACTTTCTTTATCTACTTGTGCAACATGGTTTCTTACATCATTCACTTTCTCATTCCTCTATTGTACATGTGGGCACTCAAATTCCCTATGAATAAATTCCTACATTTATAACTTGTTAAGTCATTTTTCTCTTGTATTAACATGTAATTATTATTTAACATTGTGCTAAGTTATTCTTATTTTCCTTCTTTCCCTCTTCCACTGTTATATTGTCCTCTTCCTTGAGATAAACTTCCTCTACCTCAATTTTTTTCATTTTTTTAATTGTTAACATCTCTCATTCCTTGTTTTATTGCAAACTACCTAATCCAACAATGATAAATACAAATCAATGCACTTGAGATAATTTGGATATAAAAAATAATATGACACTATTTTTTGAACTTTTTGTAATTTATGCATTAAAACAAAATGATTAAGAAATTAGTCTTTAACCTAGGTTTTTATGTTGTGTTTAGTCTTTAACCTAACCTAGGTTCTTTCTTTCAATGTACCACATTATTTTAATTAATCTCAAATAAAAAGTGATATATTATAAAAATTGACACTTTACTTTAGATTATCAAAAAAATAAACTTGATACTAAACTCATAATTATAAAATAGAATTTGGAAGGAAAAGAATAAAGAGAATATGTTTCAAGAAATACTAAAGATAATGTAAATAATTGGGCTAGTAGAAGACAACAATAGGAGTGACACTCTTTAGATCATCATAATACTCTTCTCAAAGAAGCTCACTATACTCTTTATGGTGGTAATTTTGGCAAGTAAAAGACTATTCATTATCTACAACAGTTCCGCTACTAGTCTCACATAAAGTATTATGTTGTTCATTTAAAAAAAAATTTAAAACTTATTTCTCTAGACCCGCTAATAGGAAATTGGACTTGGGTATTCCTTTGCCTATTTTTATGCTTCCTTGGGAAAGCATTTCCATGGATGTAATGAGTCGGTTTCCTATGATTATATGAAGATATGAATATTTTTTTTGGTTATCAATAACTCAAAAAATATGGCTAGGAGTATTCCATGGTGTAATATTAGTTCTCTTCACAACTTAGCCCATCTCTTCTTTCATTATGTATGACATTATTTTGGTCTTCCTACTAGCATTGTTTCTTATTGTGACATATTTTGTTGGATAATTTTGTCATTCTTTATGGAACGTATTTGGGGTTTCTCAAACTTTTGAGTTTTGTTCATCCACGGTCAAACACATATTGAAGTGGTTAGCCATACACTTGTATAAATTCTTTGCATATTTCACTCTACATCTCCAACCACTTGGGATTTGATGATCACCAAATTTAAGAATGCATCCAAATAAGGACTACACTCTTTTATAGGTCATTCAATTTTCTAGGCTTTCCTCGATGTACTATCCTTGAATCTAAATGATTTAATTTTATCCTTGTCACTTCTAGATGTAGGATAAAAAATGCCTACTTTGGAATCTCTAGCCTATCTTTTTTGTGACCATTCTAGTGAAAATTTCCTTAGCTATAATCTAGGAGCATTTACCTTCAATTTTAACTTTATCCCAAGTTTTGGATTGACTTATAGTGTCCCAAAATACATTTTCATAATTAAAACAAAATTGGAAAGTTTTATGAAAAAATGCATTTATGTGCTAGAGGAAAAATTACACTTGAATATTAGAGTCTAAATAAACTCTGGATGATTTTAAGTTTTAGGTACCAAAATATTAGCATATTGTTTCCCATATCATTAATTAAATGGTTAATTTTTTAATCAAACTTGAAATAAAATACCATTATTTTTTGTTTTGAACATAACAAGAAATAATAAGCAAGCTCTTGGTACTAAGTTTTATGTCCATTTTTTTTTTCTTTTGTAGCAAGAAGATAGTCAATGCTAGAGTAAAAAATATGAAATATATTATTATATTGTTGTCAATCAGGATTGCGCCAATAGCTTGATATGGAATCTAGCTATCCTGTTGAAACATGGAAACGTTCTCTTTGATGGGGTTGAGAACGAATCTCCGGATTCTAGGCCGGTTCCTCTTAGG
>MU228014.1:310963-328974 GCA_018584345.1 Thuja plicata
AACTTGTACTTTTATTTCTTTGAACTCTTTACCATTCTGAAATTTTAAACAGCAACTTTGAAACTCAAATTCCAATGCAAAACACTTAGTCAAATTATCAATTTGGTGTAAACAAAAATGATAACATATATCTTCACCATTATTATCATTCTTATATTCCTTAGTATTAGTCTCTCATTATTCATCCTCATTTCTCATTCATTATTTCCATTAATCCTTCCTGATTCCCTTTCTATTATTTCCAAATTTCAAGCCATTCCCTTCCTATACACTCATTATCACCTCTGGTTTTATATTTATCCATTGAATGCACCCTCTCTAAGCTAAAATTTCAATTTACTCATTTCCAACCATATAAACACACATGACCTTGCCAATGTAACACTTTCAAAATTTTATATTGTCATGTAATATAGACCACAAGATTGTTGCACCTTAGGTCTAGACACAAATCATTCTCTTACCTATTGCTAAGTTGAGGTTAAAAGAGACAAAATAGGGAATAAAGGTAATCTCCCATAAAACTCTACACTTTACTTCTTCCCTCTAGATTGAAGCTTCCATATTTACAAATCCCTTATAAGTGTAGAGAGTCTAAGAATGCATTTGGAATAAAAAAAGTATATAATATTTTCTAGTAGTTTAAGAGATATTGGAGATAGAAAAATATAATACTAGATTAAGTATTTACTTAGAAAAATATTCAAATTATAGAAAGGTCTAATTATATTTCCCTACCCCAATGCCATCATCTATCTTATGATATTCTAAGAGTTTGTAGCACCATACACTAGTACATTTGACCCACATTTCCGACCAAGCATTAAAATGGTTTTGATTGGTTGGTTTATAGAAGGAAAAATTTGATTTTTTTAATCCATTCCCGCGTTGGTTGGAATTACGACAACCATGACATGTCGTTGAATTACGACCAAGAAGTGCATATAACTTAAAAAGAGTGTTTTCATTATATTTCATTTTGTTATTGCGCAGAGCTGAAGGAGGCAAGAAGGAGGGCATCTCTCGACACCACCTACACATCTCTCGACACCACATGTAAGGGCATTTCTACCAAATTTGGCATTATGTAGATACTCTATAAAAATATTCTTGTTCATTTCACTCCACTCTTTGAAATCTCCATGAGATGGTCTATAAAACTATTCATGTTCACGTGCTTCCAAATTTCGCACCTGTGAATTTCAAAAGTTACAAAATCTGATTTTATACCTGTGAATTTCATTGGTATCAAAATCCCAAACTATTTCAACACATCCCTCATTTGCAGACCCATGAACCTTCACCAACACAACCACAGATTTGTTGTAGAGATTTGGTCAACAATTTTCTTTCCCTGTATTTAATTTCAAAGAACATACAGGCAGAGGAAGATGCTGACATGATTGTCAATCTGCAATTTACCTGCAGATAGAACTTGCATTGTTTGTGCATCCACATTCTTACACACAGATGAAATGGAGATTAATAGTTTCTAATGCCCTTCAACACTTTGTTTACAACATATCACTCTTCCAAGGCTTTCATTCGAGGATAGGCAGGGAGGATGCGACATAGGTCATTGAATCTGACTTACATCTCCCAATGCATTAGCTTTAAAGTTTCTAAAGCATATTCATTGAATTCGGCTTACATATCCCAGTGCATTAGCTTTAAAGTTTCTAAAGCCTTTTCATTGAATCTATTGTGCGGACCAAAAAATCTTGTGCATTGTCTTCATTGAATGCTTTGCTTCCATGAATTAGACATGAAACAAAAACCCTGAATGTTTTTTTGCAAGGCAACACCAACTCACCTGCGTACCCGTAGATATTGAATGGAAAATTCAAATCATAGTGCAAAGGTCCTCATGTGGACTCGACTGAAAGAATGTGACTGTCTGCACACTGTGACCCTAAAAGTGCACAAAAATGAGTGATTTAAAAAAGAAACCTTTTGTTTCTTGTACTCCCAAGACTCCAAACTATAGACAGTGTCTTATTATGCTATCAAACCTCCAAATATCAAAGGAATTAGACTCAGACCTCCTAGAACCCCAAAACCCCCAAATTTGGTGTTCCAAACCCTTGTTTCTAGGGCTTTCTAAATATTTGTCTTCCAAGCACTATTGGACACAAATGATGGTTGTTTCACCTTGAAATCAACATACCAAAGCATTCAAAAACATAAAATATACCCCTCATTCGACTAGAATGTCTACTGCTATACCCTTGTCATCAAATTCAATGCCTTTTCCACCATTTGCTGACTGTGATCACTTCTTCTTCAACTTATTTGCACACCAAAGCATTAGATTTATAATGTACATGTTAGATATGAGAATTCCATGAAGGTTAGGCCTTTACTTTCATGGAATGAAGCCCATCTTTATTGGATTCCAATCAAAATAGTGACTTAAGAACCCTCAAACGGCGACAATGTTGAAACAATGATTTTGATTAGATTCAAAACAATGCAAGGTTCATATGAATGCCTCCAAGAATAATAAGAAAATACTTCTAAATAATCAGTAAATTAACTCCTATTGATTATAAATCCATAAACATTCAAAGCATTACAAAATAATTGCAAGATTCAAAAGTTTCTTTTATTCAATGTGACAGTCCATACACATAGCACCTTCGCCCGTACAATGGATTCTCAATTCATTAAAAGACCATTCCTCAACTTCCCCAACATCTTCTGATCAGTTAGAGGGATTAGTTTGAGGTGTTTAACTCTAAAACCCAACTTCGCCCCAAAATACCTAACTAGTTGTTACTTATGTGAATATTTAAACTTTGAAAATTAACTTAAAACTTATTAAACTTGAAAAATAAAAACTCCTAAGGCTTTCAAACACCTAGGAGACTTATTCTAAGTACTTCTAAACCCCTAAAAAACCCTTTGAATCCCTTGGACACTAATGGTCTACTTACAAGCAATTTGGGCCTTTAGGCCATGAACAAGCTCTTTACATTGAAATGTCATTTCATGACATTAAAAAACATTAAAGGTTCCAATATTTTGTAGTTGATATTCATAGGTTCTTTCTCTATATTCTTTACCCTCTGGTTCTCACTGAATGTCTTCCAAGTCTTCATAGTTGTTTTGAATGTCTTTGGTGCCCCTACACCATATTGCATCAAGAAGTCTTAAAAATTGCAAGAAATCAATCTTTCATTGCTTCAAAACAATGCAGTCCGTACAATCTGAATATGAAACTTAACCTCTCTCAACCTCTCATGCTCTCTTGCCTTCTATGGATTTCATAGACATAAAAAACCTCCCATAACTGATCCCAATCAATTGGGATTCTTCAACATGCAGTCTTTTCTATTTTTGGACTTTTCCCTCTATGAGGAATCCAACCGTTACATTTCAAGTCTTTAAACACTCAAACTTATTTAATTGATTCCCTAGACTCTAAGACTTCAAAATTTGTCCATGTAGGACCTTAAAATAACATTAAATCCATTATTATTCTCTAAGACTTAACCATTAGCCTTCTAGGCCTAATATTGCACCCTATGCACTCAACTCCTATTACATCACTCGTGCCTTTATACATTAGGCTTTTTAAATTGCATTATATCCAGTTACATCTAAGACAAGAATTGGCTTCAAGCCATATTAAAATTCACATATTGATCTTTTAGATCATTTAGTCTTCATGAGCCAACCAAGTGACCCCTTTGCATGTCTTTGTCAGGGTTCCCTGCACCACGTTTGGTTCACTTGAAAGATGACTAAGAAGACGCATAAGAAATTTTAATTGTTTATTTCTTAATTTTTTAAATACGGTGTCTATATGTGTATATATATATACACACATACATGTGTATATATACACATATGTGTATATATACACATATACACACATGTGTGTATATATACACATGTATACACATACACACAACTTTAAATTTATTTTTTCATGTTTAATTCTATATGACACTTCTTAATACAAATTTGAGAGAAATTTGGCACTAATAGGAGGTATAAATAGAACTCATGCATATTTAGGGAAAGATTTTCTCTCTCTTTCAATAGAAGTACTATGAGTTTCAATCTTCACAAGTTCTTAGATAGGGAGATCAAATACTCTTGCTTTGGGAGATCCAATATTCCTTTTTTATTCATACTAATGGTTAAAGCATTAGGAAAATTTATTTTAGCCAAGGGGAGAATAACTAGAAATGAATACAAATTATAAGCAATGTGAAATCTATTATCCTTTACAAAATTTGTATAATATGAATTTTTTTATTGGGCAAATCATCTGTTAACAAAGCTAAGCCTATTCAAAATGGTCCTCTCAAATTATTTATTATCATTTGGTCAAACCATATTAAATTTCATTTGGAATACCCTTATTCATGTTGAAAGTTGTATTTCCAAACTTTTGATGTATAAGACTAGTAATTTTCCAAGTTTATAGGTATCCCTTTCTTTTCTAGAGTTGGTAAGTCTATGTTTTTGAAAAAGTTGTTCTCTTATAACCAATCAAATATTTCAACATGAAAGAGAAAATCACCATCTTTATCTAAAGAATGAATTGTTCTTGTTAAAGTAATTTTCCTGCCACAATTTTGAATTTCTTTCACAACTACCTATGAGATAAATAAAAATATGAGATTCTTTTATATAAGAGATTTAGAGAAAAGAAAAATATAACATTGTTTATTTGAGATGAGACATACATTTAAAAAAAATGTTTGTATTGATTTAATAATTTAAATCACTTATCAAGATATTTGTTTGGGTGCCATACTATAAGGGGAATGTTCTCACATCCTAAAGCAACATGGTGTACAATTATGTAAATATGTTGATACTAAGGAGAGACATAGATATTTTTACTAAATGAATCTTTCATTTGGTTTTCACATATGGGATTTAATCATATAGAATCATCATTATTAGTCATTTTAGTTGAGAGATTATTAATAGGGACGAAACTCTTTTTAAAGTAAGATTCATGGAATATATATCCTTTTTCTAGAGAAATATTTGATCTACATAATGCCAAATTTGGTAGAAATGACAAGAAATTTGCATCTCTTGGAAATACTCAGCTCCTTCAACCCATTCCATCACCCATTGTTGCTATTAATACACAAGATCCTAAACCAACTTATGGGGATGGTTCACTATTTGATACTAGGGAAAAACATCTGGTCAAGGACAGAAGGATGATGACCAAGAATAAGAAAATGATATAAAAAAACAAAGGATAGTGATAAAGGAAAGGGGGTCTCTTAGGATTCAAAGTAACAAAATGTGGCAGTGGGTAAGCCCAAATCTCCATTTCCTCTTTATATGCAAAATATTGAAAAAATACCCCAAGTGAAAAGGAATTTTTTTCTCTCCCCCAATGCAATATAGAGTTATTCTCAAACATTATCATACCTTTCATGGATTGAGACATCCTTGTCTAATAAGATAAATTTGGAAGCGTTTAAGCAATCTTCTAGAGATTTCATTTCCCAACTACTACAATCTTTGCTTGATCCTCCCAAAAGTAAAAAACTAAAAAACATTGCCCACTTTGTTGAAAGTGATGATTCTAATAATTTATTTATGGAGATATCACACCCTAATACTCAAATGAGACCATAAAAGCTAAGAAATCTGATCTTAATGTCACTAGGGTGGACATGGGGTCTCCTAGTATAGATGCAAAAATCTACGGAACATGTATTTTTTAGTTGTTAGGGTTCTAGAGAGAGTGGAGAAAACAATTTGATAAAGAGAATTTAAAATCCACAATGGAAGTATCAACAAAATGTTTAAGGTCTCTGTTGAATCCATTATCTACTCATCTCTCAAATCTCAAGTTATCCTAGTTCGAAAATCTAATAGTTGAGGAGTTAATCTCACAAATATAAATTGACATTCATTTTGGTAGAATTTATTGTGAATGGGATAAGGATTTGAAAGCTAAAGGTTTTCCATTTATTGATAATCTAAGTAGGTCCTACAATAAATTGGTGGTAGCCAAAAATGGTGTGTCATCAAAAATTTTAGTTTCAAACATGGAAGAAGTGGCACATAAGGAAACTATCAATTTGCTACAATAAATGTGTTATTGTGAACCACTACTCATGAAACATGGTCAATGATTTTGACTCAAAAACTATAAAATTGAATCCTAATAGCAATATCACAATTTAAATTATTGTGGAAAGTATCTTCTACTTATCAATTGATGAGATTAAAGGGATTTATCAATCCCTGCATAAACAAACTATATTACAAGGATATGTTACATATTAGAAATCTCTCACCAATCAAAGTGATCACAGGGGGTGGGAGAGTCAATTCATGAATGAAGACTACAATCCCAATTCACTATTACAACAAGAAGCTCGGGTACAATAAGGATACCAGTCAATTCCCTGACCTCTTAAGCAATTAAAATAATGAGATCAATGCATGGAAACATAAATAATAACTAAATAAAGGATCTTACACATCCATCCAACCATTGACATATCACAAAACTTGTTTGAAGACATAGGGTTGCTGACTATACCCACGAGACATAATACAATATGCAAAGAAAAATGTTTATTTTATTGATTGAACTGATTACATTATGGTTTTCTTACACATCCACTCTACACCCCCCTTTCCACTCACATGGATAAAAAAAGAAATAAACACAAACTCTTCAAAGAAACCTGACTGTAACCACCTAACTTCCCAAAACTGTTCCATAAGAGTCATAAAACTGACTGTCAAAACCAAATAGGCTTAATGGTGTTGTCAAGTTGACAACCAATGTTGTCAAATTGACAAAATGGTGTCTCATACCCACATTTAGGATATTTAGAAGGTTTTAAAACAACCTTTACAATCCATACTAACCCATAACCCCTAGATGACCATTCTAAGCTATAATTGCACAAATGCAATTTTACATCTTCTTTTTGGCATCTTTTCACTTTGAGTGCAATTACATGATTTAACGACATTAATGGTCATATTATAACTATAGATACCCTTATAGGTCCTTGACCTTTACATAAGTGCTTGGATCACTCAAGTGACCCCAAGGTTACATAACTATTCCTTATGTCATTCAAGGGCTTACATAACATTATTTTGGGATCCACATTAAGGATCCATGGCATCCTTGCATAGTGTTAGGGCCCATTTGTTTCGCGAAATTCATGTATGCTGGAATAGCCAATTATGGAATTCAACTGAATTATGGAATTCTTCTATTTTGAAATAAATTCTAGAATATGGGCTGGACCCATTTTGATGCAGAGGCTAGTGGTGATTAATATTTTCTTCTTTGGTTTAATGATTTATTCCTTCTTTGCTTGATAGAAAATTCCTTACTCTTCATTCTAAGATCACTCTTGGACCCATCCCACACTATAGACCTATCAAATGTCAAATTCAAACACTTTAGACTCCATTAGACTCCACACCTTGGATCACCATTCACTTCTTCAAACTCAAACCATCCACTCATGCTCCATGCTCATGTCATGCACTCTTCATCCAATATGCTTCTGCAACCAAACTCATAAAATAAGCTCCCAATGGTGACCCTAACTCCTCTAAGGATCCCAATACACTCAAATCACCCACACACCAACACCAAAACTCATTCATGCAACCATTCTGCCTTCTTTTCCCAAATTGTCCAGACCGTATAGTCCTAGTAGTACAACAACGAGGGTTATTAAATCCTTTCTCAAAATATTCCCAAACAAATCTTAAAACACATTACATATTTTGATACCCTTTTCCAAGGTTGATAACACACCTCAATATCAGACCCAAGTGTTTTGGACCAACCTAATAAAATCAGCAACTGTCATAGAACTAGGAGGTCTAATTGGACCCATTTTAAGAAGACACTACTAATGCCTCTTCACACTAGACCTTGAAACTTTAAAAAGTGTCATAAAATGACCCCAAACCATGGATTCTACAATAAATTTCATTTTAAGACCTCTGTATATGAAAAATCTCTAATTTTCTCTTCTAAACCCCTAAAATCTAGGGCTTGGTCAATCTCTTACCTCCAATCACTGTAACCTCAAATTAGTGGATGATTCACCATCCTTAGACCATACTAACATGGATTCTACCATAAAATCAACCCCTCTAATAGCCAGATTCTCTGCTGCAATAACCATGCACCATGCATGTAACCCTCCAACACTGTCAAAATCGACTTTCCAACCTCATTCACTTGCAAACTCCTTGTTTCTACATTATTCATTTTAGAAAGTACAATACAAATGTGGATCCATCCCCAAGTTATAGTATGTACAAAAAGGGGATGGATCTTACAAATTCATAGTGAAAGACAAAATCAAACTATGAACTTCTACAAGACAGTTAGTATAAAATTACAAAATAGAGTTGTAAGGTGCTTGAACTTGCTCTAAAATGTTCTAAAAACCATCATGAAACCATAAATAAGCTTATGGATTGATATTGCATCAAGAAGTCTTCAAAATTGCAAGAAATCAATCTTTCATTGCTTCAAAACAATGCAGTTCGTACAATCTGAATCTGAAACTTAACCTCTCTCAACCTCTTGTGCTCTCTTGCCTTCTAAGGCTTTCATAGACATAAAAAAAAACTCCCACAACTGATCCCAGTCGATTGGGGTTCTTCAACATGCAAGATTGTCTATTTTTGGACTTTCCCCCCTATGAGGAATCTAATTGTTACATTTCAAGTCTTTAGACACTTAAACTTATTTAATTGACTCCCTAGACTCTAAGACTTTGAAATTTGTCCATGTAGGACCTTGACATAACATTAAATCCATTATTACTCTCTAGGACTTAACCATTAGCCTTCTAGGCCTAATATTCCACCCTATGCACTCAACTCCTATTACATCACTCATGCCTTTATACATTAGGCTTATTAAATTGATTTATATCCAATTACATCTAAGACAAGAATTGGCTTCAAGCTATATTACAATTCACATATTTATCTTTTAGATCATTTAGTCTTCATGAGCCAACCAAGTGACCCCTTTGCATGTCCTTTTCAGGGTGCCCTGCACCACGTTTGGTTCACTCGAAAGATGACTAAGAAGATGCATAAGAAATTTTAATTTTTAATTTCTTAATTTTTTAAATATGGTGTGTATATGTGTATATATATACAAACATACATGTGTATATATACATATATACACACATGTATGTATATATAGACACACATGTATACACATATACACATGTGTGTATATATACACATACACACATGTGTGTATACATATACATACACACATTTATGTATATATACACACATATTCACATACACATACACACATATACACACATGTATACATATATATGCATGTATGTGTATATACACACATGTATATATACACATATACACACATGTTTGGGATTTTTGAGTTGTTTAACTTGCTTGGATGATTCCACTGACTTATTGATGGACATTGAAGATGTTTCAATGGTGTAGAGTCGATGGTTTTCATTATTGCATGAATTTAATTAACATAATTCAATTCAAGTATATTAAACATATGTCCTTTTATGCATAAACTAGTTGAATATACTTTTGACCTCTTCTCATAGCAATAATAATAATAGTTTGTGTTTTACATGATTGCATTCCCCTCATTACTGGAAATTTTTTGAACATATCTATATGGAATACTTTGTGCTTGACATACTTAAATGGCACACACCAAGCAGTACCAAATGATGAATGCTCAATTTTTGTAATGGCAAAGCATCAGAACTGTCCATTTGTAGAACTTTATTTTCTATAGTCTTAATGATTTTTCTATAGTCCTAATAATTTTTCTTATTTCTTGTCTTTTCTCCCTTTTTGATTTCGTATGTTTGTGCTTGGTAACAGGATTTTGAACATTGTTGCCAAAGCGTGTTTCTTTTTTTAATTATTTGATTGATCCTCTCACCTTTCCTTAATTTGTAAAATCCATTGTCCCAATCAAGTTTTGTAGTGTTCTTTATTAGGTTTCATGTTTTCAAATGTGGGCTTCTGCATTGTTTGTTGTTCTTGATAAATTAGGTCGTGAATTTTAATTTGCCCATGTCTGAGTTTGTGCCAATTGTGGAGTTCACCTTATTTTGATGGTATATTTCATTCACTCTATGTGGAATACTATTTTGTTCACTTTTTTATTTCAGCTTGATATTTCATTCATTTTTCATATACACAAAGACTACACATGCTGATAAAAAAATGAGCTATCTGATTTAGGTTTATTTTTCATGATTTTAAATGGTCAATATTTCTGATGGTACTCCTTGGTGTATTCTATTTAAAAATAATTAGGTTTCTATGGCTATCATAAATGTCCCTTTCTGTTGAGAAAATTAGAGTTGAGAAAATGGTTGTTTAGTGTCTGTATCTGCAGGTTGCAAACAAATCATCCTTCTTACACCAACATTCTAGTCAATGTACAAGTAACGAGTCATTGCATTCAAGAAAGACCATGTCTAACAATATCAACCTAGAACAAAATAAGGAGACAATTGCTAGATTGTGGTCTAACTTTAAAATAAAAGGTAATGGAAAACGTTATTGTCCCTGCAAAATTTTCAAGGGCTTAAAGACTCAAAGATATCTAATAAAAACAACTGAGGAACATTGTAGGCATCATGGTCACATTGAAGGGGGAAACGAATTTCATCCATTGGTATGTATTTCAATATATTATTTTAACAATTTATATACATAAGAAATGAATTGATGATGACATCATGGTCATGGTTAATTTAAGGTCATCAGTTAGATATAGGTCAACCGCCCTGGGTTTTATGTAATGGACCATGACAATATGGAGAATGTGGATTTCCAAATGAGGGAACCTGGAGGTGTGAATATCGAAGTAGAAGGTAATGATCCCATTGAAGAAGATCACGATGATCAAGATGATGGTACTGGCGCAACTGATGATGATGATGAAGATGACCTTGATGTACCTATACTTGAGAAGGCATACAAGCCCCTATACGAAGGATCCCAAACAATTCTTCTTGCCACTATATTATTTTTGGTGAACTTGAAGGTTATTAATGGTTTATCCAACTTAGAAATCACACGTATGTTAAGGTATGTCATATATGTCATCTTTTTCATCTTTTTTAGTCGTAATTTCCTTATAGTTAACAAAGGGTGAATCATATACCAATTAATATTCTTTATATTAACCAATTATATTTTTGGTCGTAGGTTGATAGGTGAGTGTTTGTTACCACCATCAAACATTCTACCTCGCTCGTACCCAGAATTATCTACCATTATGAAAGATATTGGAATGGAGTATCAAACAATACATGCATGTCCCATATTATATATCATAAACAACATGAATTTGCAACAGAATGCCCTAATAGTCATATTAGTAGATATCAGTAAGATCAAATAGTAAAAAAGGTTCCTCACAAGGTTCTTTGGTATATTTCTATTATTCCATGCCTGCAATGATTATTCAGGTGCACTAGCTTGACACAATTTATGGATTGCCATGCACGCAATAGAAGTCGAGGTGAAATTATGCGAATGCCTGTGGATGGTTCAAAATTTAAGGAAATAGAAGAAACTTGGCCACACTTTAAAGAAGAACCTCATAATCTCAGACTTTCATTGGCAGCAGACGGTGTCACTCCATTTGGAGAGATGAGATCTGTTTACTCGGTGTGACCTATTTTTGTTATCATCAATAACGTTCCTCGTTGGATATGCATAAAGAGGGAGCACATAATGTTGGCAATGATTGTTCCAGGTATTTTTTTATTTAATAGTCATCTAAATTAATTTATTATAAATAATCCATCAAAATGGTCATAATAATTATGTAATGTTTTTGTTCATTCAACTAGGTAAGTACCAAGTTAAAGATATGAATGTATATATTTGGAGCTATAATAATTGGTAATATTATAATATTCTTTTATTTAGGATTTTGAAGTTATTTTGATAATTTTACTGATATTCCTGTCACAAATTGATGTTTAGGATAGGGGAAAAGCACTTGCAACAATAGAGGAAATAGCTGTAGATACGGATGAGGATATCCCAGATATCCTTAACCCTGTAAATATGGTGAAGAAAAAATTAAAAAAAGTCACTGAAGAAATTATTAAAATTTTTGGAAGATCCAAATCCAACCGAGGATATTTTGAAGAGGATAGATGAATTGATGTCGCAAGCACGTCGTTATCAAGTAAGCAGTAATGAATCTTTAGTTATAGCCAAAGTTCAATAAAGGTTTATATTTTATACTCTTTTATTTCATGAGCTAAAATATGCATGTGTTCTTTTTACAGGATTTTTTGTTTGCTCAAGTACGTAGTTATGGACATTGCGATGAGGCTGGTACTAGCAGAACTCCCACCTCAGGTAATATAATTCTTAATTTAACAAGTTACAAGGAATTTTTTCTTTGGAACATTCAAAAACTTCATTGGACTTACTGATGAGAAGTGTACATTTTTCATTGGAATTAATGATACCGTAGATACATCTATAGGAAAAGGTACAGTTACAACTAATTCAAAATTTATAAGAAAAACTTCACTCAAACAATATTGAAAGCTACTCTTACTTTCATTATTTTGAAATGTCTTTTCTAACAATGTATTGTTCAGGTCATCAAGTGCAGGCGACTCCTCCTAGAAGGACCAACCATCCAAGATTGCCGAGTGCAATGTCGAAAATAAGGAGCATGCAAACATCGATGCCTTCACACTCTATGCTTGGTAAATCCTTATTTTGCTATATTTGGTTTTGTGTTAATTATGATTTGATAATTTGTGCTTTAATCTTGGGTGCATCTCATAGTGAATTAATTTTCTGCAGTAGGAGATACACTGATGAATGCTACGCCAGATATAGATTAGAGTACCTATATTGGTGATAATTCACCATCTTTTCCTGGATCTACCCATGTTTATAGCACGTGAGTTATGCAGACGTCATTATTGATAGACGATAAAGAATTGATGCCTTTAAAATGTCTTAAGCTTCCAGGTACTTTAAACTTATTGTTATTTATATTGTAATTATAATTTACTTATTCATAACAAGTTTTGGATTGATGATCACATGAAATTTTTGCAGGGAATGATTCTTTTTATAAAATGCTTCATGACTTGACATTAAAGATATTCGGGCCCACCATATATACAAGTTGGAACATCATAAGTGAACTAACCCTATCCTACTATTTTTATTTCATATCATTAATTGGTACAATATTTTTCCTTTCATTCCATTTCTTTTACTATATTCACGGTACACAACCTTAGTTAATTTTTCTATCTAACAATTTTGTGTAATTTCTCAAAAGGTGGAACTTACAAGAAAAAAATGAAAAGAACAGCTCATAAAAGATTTAGAGCATGAGTTTGGTAATAACATTTTTGAGGAGAAGAAAATTTTAGAAAAAGCTGCCAGACATCTTAAGACTGTGAGGGACTCATATAGAAGGAGTCTCGTCCACAACCCAAAGTATGAGCGTCCTCCCTTTATTTCAGTGAGGCATTGGAATGAATTCATTTTGGATGCAAATGAGAAAGGGGATACTCAAAGAGGAATTATACCACCAAATGAGAAAAGAAGGTATGCGATAGTATTAACTACTAGTAGAATGTAATTATGCACTAATTAGTGTTCTTTATATCTATATGATCTAACATATTTTAAACTCTTCATAGGTTGCAAGACACATCAAAAGCTACAAAGGCCAAAATACAAAAGATTGGCCAGCACAAACTTGGCTTTGGTGGTTATTCAAAAATTCAAGCACAAATTGTAAGTAACAGTAAATGAAATTCTGGATCTAAATTTTTATAAATTGCAAATAATTTAGTTTAATCAAAAAATATAGGGCTCAAAATTTAATTTAGAGGCCACCAAAAAACAAAAAACAATTGCGTTCAAGGAAGGCTATCAAGCCATGGCTGAACGCCTATGCCAAACTTCCACTGGCCCAACCCAAGAGTCTCCAGCATCGGTTGAATAGGTAAATATGCTAAATGAAAAATATTTGAAATTGAATACTTGAGAAACAATCTATTTGATGTTAATTTTAAACACAAATTGACTATTTTTGTTTTTAAAAAGAAAACAATGATAACAATGCGCATCGCATTGCAATGCAGCCTTATAATCTTAAGACAAAACCTACGCCGCATGGCAAAGGCCTTAATGTGCATCGCAATGTCGATGGAGGTGTTCATTTTCTATTGAAAATTAATTATGTAATTATTAATACAATTTAACATCTTAAATTGAAATTGGTGTGACCTTTTTTGTGTATGTTGTATAGCATACAAAATGTCATGATGAACGAGTGGAGGATGTTCGGAGTGATCACCATGTTGATTTTGGGGATGACAAAAATGTTATTGTAGATGATGTGGCACAGTCAGGTAAAGAAAATCTATGTTTTTTTCTTTTAAATTTATTTTTTGATTTATAGTTATTTTAATTAATGAAATACTTGTAACACTGATATAAAATGGTGTGAATTTAACCCCATATAGTTGTTATTGCAGCGAACCTCCTTTGGTGCAGCAACCTAGTCTTCCCGAACACATGATGAGGAGACATGTTTTGAGATCAGAATAAATAGAGGAGGGGAATGACGAGGATATTGATGCTCTGCTTAGCCATTACCTTAAAAAAAAAAAAAGCAAGAAACAAAAAAAGAAATGATTGCAATTAACATTTTTTGCTAATGAAAGAACGTTGTCTTAATGAATGTTATTTTTTACTAGTAAATATTGATGAATGATGTGTTAATGAATTATTCATAAATGTTGTGCGTGAATGAATTCTATGTGTTAATGAATGTTATGTGATTATAATGATTAAATGTAGGGAAGAGATTATTTTTATAAGATGAATACGTGAACTCTATTTAGAGGAAGAAACTTAGTGGTATATAGTGATATGACATAATAAACTCTATTTTTATACCCTTACTATGATGAACCTAGATTGATCTGGTTTGAGACTATGAAGCCAAACTATGAAATCTCTGAGCATGAATGTAGGAAAGGCCATCAATGATGATCCCACAAGACTTAGGTCCAATACCATAGGGTTTGTCAAATGGTTCTCACTATTCATAAGTAATAGTTCCAGTCCCTTATGTATGGCATAAAGTTATGTTGTTCTTATGTATTTTATAAATTAGGTAAAAATAAACCCTTGAGGCTCTTTTTATACCCTTACTATGATGAACCTAGATTGATCTGGTTCAAGACTATGAAGTCAAACTATGAAGTCTCTGAGCATGAAAGTAGGCAAGGCCATCAATAATGAGCCCCCAAGACTTAGGTCCAGTCCCATAGGGTTTTTCAAATGGTTCTCACTATTCAAATGGTTCCACACACACACATGCGTACACACACAACCTAAACAAAACATACAACCTTCACCTGTATATAAGAGTTGATTAGAGAAGGTATCCGCATAGGTGAAGAACATGCATATTTGCCTAAGTACTTCTGGGAGCTTGCTCAACAATAGAAGTACTATTGTGAAAATCATTACAATTCCATTTGTTGCTGGGTATAGCTCCTATTAGTGCTTGGTCAAATCTGCATGTTTATCACATGTGCATATACCTTCTCTAAAAATACATAACTTTCATTCCAACCATTGTCTTCTTATCCATGTACCCTACATGAAACTTAGAAAAACAATTAGTACTCAAAATGTATGTTTAGTCCCCTTCACCTATATATAAGAGTTGATTAGAGAAGCTATATACATAGGTGATGAACATGCAGATTTGCCTAAGTACTACTGGGAGCTTACCCAACAATAGATGTACTATTTTGATAAAATCATCACAAGTCCATTTGTTGTTGGGTCAAGTTCCTAGTAGTGCTTGGTCAAATCTACATATTTGTCACTTGTGCATATACCTTCTTTGAAAATACATAACTTTCATTCCAACCATAGGAATAGTCTATAAATTAGTGGAGAATTTCCTCTAAACTCTTATTTTATGAATTCAAAAGTTATAGATTTTTGTGAAGATATTTGGTCATGTATTAATAATTCCCTAGTGGATTGTTTGCATAAGTTGATTTTATACAAGATGGACGATCAAAAGACTAAAAATTGCACCCTAAAATCACTTGAAGCATCAGATGCCCCAATGAAAGGAAGACAAATAGATATACAAATGAACATCCTTCAAGTATGAATTTGAGCATTGGATGCCCAAAGACAGAAAGAGATAAATACAAATGAACATTGTCTATCTCTTCCTATCTATGAGGCATCCAGAGCTTCAAATCATACTTGACATTATCAGTTGACAACTTCACGATTTTGTCTTCAACAACATTTCCAGAAGAAGGAATCTGTGAGTGGTTTGGCTGTATTTGAAGGCAGGTAATTTGACTAAATTAAGTTTATATTCTTGTAATTTTTTTGTTGATATTGTGTTGCAACTGTTGCCCAAAATTCCCCATCCTATGCATTTTGGGCCCTCCTCTGTGTTTTCCCGCCAAAAGATAGCTAGCCTTTTTTCAAAAGTCCTGCTTTTACACTATCGTGCAGTCGCAATCTATTGTTAGTCGAAGTCTTTAAGTTGCGCGACTGCGTGACGAGCCAAAATTAATGCATCGCGCAATCGTGATCTTTTTTCACTATGATCTGTTCCGTCTGCGAGTGCGCGACGAGTCATTTTTGATGTCATCACGCAGTCACGGTTAGTCTATGTCAGGTCGCTCGAGCTATGCGACTGAGCGGGTGCAGCGCTTACGGTGTTCATCGCGCAGTCGCGATATTTATTTCACGACAGGTTCCCAGCTTGCGAGTGAGCGACGAGCTGAGAAATGGACTCCTCGCGCAGTCGCGCAGTTAGTTTTTGAGGGGCAAAAGGGTCAGCGACCGAGCGACCGAAGGAGATGATCAGCTCATCGCCCAGTTGCCGTGGTTGTCAAATGAAGGATGAGATGCTCGCGGGTCTGCGACGAGCTGGAAGAGCAGAGGTGTCGCACACTCGCCGAGCAACAAAGGTAAAGAAGAGGCGACCACAGTGATTGTTGAGCTCGTCGCTCACTCGCTGAGAAAGGAAGACAAAAGAAGAGGCGGCTCGCGACAGTGCGACCGAGTAGAAACAGTAATGTCATCGTGCAGTCGCCAAGAAAAAGGGTAAAGGGGAAAATTGAGCGTGAGTATGCGATTCAAAAAGCTTGCTACTCGTCGCTCAGTCACGGCGCAATAAAACAAAAACAAAAAAACTGCTCGTGAGTGCGCGATCACAGAAAAGGTGATGAATAAAGAGCTCGTCGCGCACTCGCGCATAAAATAGAAATAGAGTATGGGAGGTTGCGAGTTTGCGACTGAGGGGAAGGGTTCTGTTTGCCATTTTTGGCTGTTTCCTGAGCAAAATACGTATAAGCCTATTTTTTTTTTTCCCAGAATTTAGAATGTAAAACAAAGAGAGAGATCAGATTGTTTTAAGGACAGAAAGCTTAGATATTTTCTCATCTCTGAGAATCAGATATTTCATCGATAAAGGATCAAATGTTTGAAAGAGTCAGAGGTCGTAGTCACTCGAATGTGCAGAGCAGTTATTGTATTTCAAAGACTTTTGCAACTCTTCTAGAGAGACATGGCCGCTTCTGCAGAGAAGCATTTATGTTGATATTTTGCAGAGATGACTTTCAGGGGCTAAGTGGTGGCAAGGCATGAAAAGATTTGATCAGGAAGTTATTGCAAAAAAAGAATACAGTTGGCTTCAAAATAGTACAAGGATGAGTCGAGACCCATCTTGTAAAGGGTTGGAAGGTAGTTTGATATTTGTAGTATTTTTGCTCCTGTATCTATTTCTTTCATCCATCTACTTCTCTTCTGGTTTTATGATAGCTTGCTGTTATTGTAATTACCTTGTGCCTCATTCTGTGTAATTCATGTTTATCCTCTTCTGCAATCAATAACTGAGTAGATGTTTTACCCCTTATTGATCAAGCTGATTCTGGTTCATTGTGTGT
>MU228014.1:348245-415013 GCA_018584345.1 Thuja plicata
TGTTAGTATCATTCAGATAGAATAAGTTACCTTTAGTCTGTTCACTGGTACCAATCAATTTTCCTGATTCATTGAAGATCTTTGCCTTCTTGTTCTCAAATGCTACTCTGTGACCTAAATTATTCAGTTGAGAAACACTCAACAGATTATAATTTAATCCTTTTACCCAATAAGAATTTTCACATTTAATTAGGTTATTCAACATTATAGTTCCTTTACCTTCAACTGGACAAGGTGTATCATTACCCATTCTTACTGTACCACCATTGTAATAATCAAAAGTGTTAAACTTTTCTTTGTTACTAGTCATGTGGTGAGTGCAGCCACTATCTATAATCCATATGTCATTCTTGATAACCTTAGATATGAGTGCAGTTTCTACATACCTTTCATCTTCATCTGAATCACCCTTCACAACTACAAATACCATCTCGATGTCTTCATTAGATTCGGTGTCAGTATCATCATCTTTGCAAGAAGCTAGGTAGCTAGCCTTCTTGCCTTTATCCTTGTAGTCTCGGGTATCTCTTCTTTCTGATTGTTGGTAACATTTGTAATATTTTTTATCACCTCTGTTAGATTTCTTCTCAAAAGGTTTGTCATTACTTTTGTTCTCTTTTCTTCTGTTAGGACATCTTGCAGTAAAGTGTCCAATCTCTTTACAATTAAAGCATACAAGTGGTAACTTGCCTTTGTATTTACCTTTGCCTCTCTACACTCTTCTACCCATAAGTGCTTCTATTTCATCTAGATCTTCTTCTTCACTTTCACTTTCGTAGTCTTTTCTAGATGAGTATCTATGATTGGATTTTATTATTTTCATAGAAGACTTAAATGCAGACTCTAAGTTTGGTAAGACACTATTGTCAAAGTTATTCATTTCAAATGATATCAGTCTACCAATTAAACTATCAAGAGTAACTGTATTGTTTGCTACTGCTCTCATTTCTTGAATGGCAGAAATTCTAATAGCATATACAAGCAATAAGGTTCTTAAGATTTTATGTACCACTGTCTCCTCTTCAAGTGTACCTCCAACACCTCGTATAGCATTGACTACTTCTTTTATTCTTGTGCTATACTGTGTGATGTTTTCTCCTTCTTTCATTTAGAGATCATCAAATTTTCCTCTAAGGCTTTTTGTCTTGGCTCTCAGAACATTTGTATCACCTCCATGTACAAGCTTCAGTTTGTCCCACATTTTCTTTGTAGTTTTTCAATCCTTGACATCTTCAAATTCAGCATCGGAGAGTGAGGAAGAAAGCTCTATAACCATGCAGTTATGCTCATGCTTCTCTCTCAATTGATCTACTGTCAAAGCTTCTATAGCCAACACATATTCAGTATCTAGAAATTGAGTAACATCATTACCAATACTAGATAAGTGGAGTCTTATCCTTCTTTTCCATGAAGCAAAGTTATCTTTTTTCAACTTGGGCACATCTCGTCTATTCATCTTGTGATCCTGACTTAGGTCTTGAAACCTTCCTTCTAAGCACACAAGATCTGATACCAATTGTTAGAAATATCTGAGAGGGGGGGTGTATCAGTGGCCTCAAAAACTTATCTTTAAACTTAACCACCAATCAATAAATCTCAGATTATTAATTCCCTACAAGATGCATGCCATGAAATACTAATAACGGTTTAATTGTCTGTCAGTTTTCCTTTTCTGACCTTGTTCTCCTTGATTACCGATAAGCAGTAAAAACTATTTACTGACACTCAGTAACTATTAAGAGTATACCAATCAATCCATAAATGCATATGTGAAATGTAAAATAGTAAAGTAGTAAACCATACACACATAACACATGGATTTTAACGTGGAAACCCTGTTAAGGGAAAAAACCACTGGGACCAATACCCCAAATTTTCACTCTTTTGAAGTGAGCCCTGTTAGGATCCAACCCTATTAAAGGTTATAAACACACTGTTAGGTGTGACATTGTTAGAGGATTTTATACATAGAGGTTGTCACTTAGTATCTGACATCTATTTTCTACCATCCTTGAATCAACCTCCTTGTTAGACTGTCAATAGGCTTTAGGCAAATATTTCTACCATCCTTGAATCAACCTTCTTCTTAGACTGTCAATAGGTATCTGGAAAGTCTAATGCTACTTTCATGAATCAACCTTTTTGGCACTCCTTGGGATGTACCTCAATATATAGAAGACTGTTAAGTCCTACTCTGTTAAGAGACTTGATGCTTCAATGGTTAAACTGAAACAAAATGACCTATTTCTAATGCAACTTGAATTGCAAATTTTTAGATCTATTTAAGTACATTACCTCTCTGATCAATGTATCAATTCAATTCTTTATGCTCCACACTTTCTACTCTGTGATGTTGTGCTTCACTATTCGTTGGTGTCTGCATAATTCTTTAGCTCTCCTTCAGCTTGATTGATCAGGACTAAATGAAGTTATCCTTCATTAGTTTCTCTTCAACATCCTCTTACTATTCACCCCTGTTCATGTGTTTTGCAGAAATGAATTAAGCTTGTCTCTTATATAGACATGATATTCACCATTTTTTGATTCTTGATTCATGATTCTTGGCATGAAAAACAATTCAGCCAATCTGATTTAAAGCATAACTCTTGATTTATGTCATAGTTATCTTTATGCCAACTATACAAATATTCTTTAAATCAATCACTTAACTCTGGTCAAATAAAACAATGAAAACAACTAGTTAAGTCTTTATTTAGCTCTTGCCAGCTAGATATTTTGTCATTTATGAACTCTCTATTCTATCAGTCAACTCTGCAATTAGTCATCGGTGACAACTGCCAGTTCCATCAGTGTGACTCCAGTTAGCTTCAGGATCTCCATCCATCGAGCATCATTGGATTTTACTCATCCGGCAACTCTGTTCTCAACTCGTCAGGGATCCTGTGATTTATCTTCGTCGGGAAACACTGTCTTTTGATCGTTGAGTATCACTGTGACTTTGGTTGTTTGCCTTTACCGATGGTGTGCACTCCATCGGTGTTATCTGTCACTTAGTGAATAATTGACTTTTATGCATTGTTGAAAGCATAATCTTTGTTCCATTGATTCTCTGAAGTCTTTGGCATTATATACATGACCATACAGATGATATCAAGTTGACATCAATGACAATACAAACCATTAACTAATTTAATGTCTTGCATTATCTTCAACTTAACACTATCAAAAATTCAATCAATTATATGTCATCATTACTGTGGTGAATGTGTCTTACTGTAAGTAACTATTTTCTTCATAGTTTGATGACTTCTTTCTTTCTTTTCTTGAAAGCAATTTATCCAATCTTCAGTCAGAGTTCACTCTAGGACCCATCCCACTCCATAGACTTGCCAGAGGTCAACTTCAAACACTTTAGAATCCACTAGACTCCACATCTTGGATCTTGATTCACCTCTTCAAACCCAATCCAGTCAATCAATATGATTATATTGGTTTCCCCTTCCCTAAGTTTTGGTTGCACAAGTTTTTTAGTTTGGTTTTTTGGTTGTTGATGTTGTTTAATGCTTCTGACAACAGGATCAAAATCTAATTATAAAATTTTTTCAAGCCATTTTATTGACTCATACTCCCAATGGATGCATAATGCCACTTTTCCTACATTTTTAGTGGGAAAACACCCTTGAGATGTTACCAAAATGTTGACTATTTTTCACTTTTGGTCAAAATAGTCTAAAGTTTTCCCTTAGGTCTTATACCAAAGTTTTATGAGTTTTATTTAATTATTAGAGAAAGAAAATCACTTCAAGTATTCAAAAAACCTTTGGTTTTTTATAAAGTGATCAAATGGGTGAGTTTTAAGAAGGGATGTTTTATTTAAAAGATACCATGCATAGGTAATGGAGGGACACATGAAAGTCAAAGTTATTTTGACTCTTGATCATACCTTTACTACAAGAAAGGTAACTTGGGTTACAAGTGAGGGTTAGGAAAAAAATCTACCTTATCCATAGAAAGCATGAAGAAAGAGAAAATGAAAGATAAATATCAGAGGATGGATCCTTCGAACAAAGAACAACATTTTTCATGCATAGTAATGAGCAGATTTTTTCTAGAGAACAACGAGATTCATGTTTCAACAACAATATATTCATGAAGAGATTGGGTTCATGAGCATTAAAAGAAGGAATAACTGATAAATAAGAGTTAACATCACCTCCATTGTCTTGGTTTCATTTTTTGGGGATCTCCTAAAGAATAACAATGGAAGGAACACAGATTCACGCATAGAGAAAATAAAAAAAACTAGACCTCATCAAGAAAGTGTGAGATTTAATGCTTGGAGAGAAAGTCTTTAGTTTAAAGGATGAATTATAAGTAAAGATAATCCTATGAGAATAAAATGAGGTAGGGTTTCTAGTATATATGTATTTCCCTTTGAAACTAGTGACATGAATGTGTCACTTATTATTCCATGTATTTTTCAACTATTATAGGGGTACTTTGATAGTTTCTTAAACAATTTTAATATTCCCTCGAGTTCTATTAGAAATTCATTAGAAAAAAGTCTCCATGGTTTTCAAAAGGATCTAAGACACAATTCTAAGAATAGAGAATGTCATTTATTAAATATATTTTATTATGTGAGATAGAGAACAAACATCATTGTCATAAGGATATATTCAGATAGGATAATTATATGATAAAATACATATAAAGAAATTAAAATATTGAGCACCGAGAATAATGGATGCAGACTATCATGAGGAGATAGAAATATAGATAATACCATAGAGAGTACGGAGAGTCATGAGAAGATAATTATGAATAGTAAAGAGATGCAATCATGGTAAAGAATAGTATCCAATGGAGATATAAAGATAATGCCTACATTAATGATATAGAACAATGTATTAATACATCAAAGGTACATGTTCTAAATAGAGAAGAGGAAACTTACAATGATATTCAAAACAATAATTATATGAAGATAGATGGGCACTGATGAAATGAAGGTCAAGATAGTACCTCCATCACTTTCATGATAGTCAAGGATTTTGGTGGTTTCAAAATAATTAAAATTAGATAAAAATGAGACATTGTAATATAAATATTGGAAAATGTATCAAATAGAGATAATAGTGACTGGAAATGACAGTGATAAAGACTTGTTATGAATAAAAGATAGCATATCAAGTGTAGAGATCTAATGCTAAAAAGTACAGTCATGAAGGAGATCCTCAATTGTCAAGAGAAAGTCAATGGTTGAGGATGGATAACATCAATGTGTTAAAAAAAATGGATGTATTTATGAGAAGATTATTGTCACACCAGTAATAGACTAATATACCAAGGCCAAAGGATAAAAGAATCATATTTGTATCTATATGAGGATTTAACTAAACTGTAGGAAGAAATAATTGGTTAAACTAATGACATCAAGGGGTGAAGGTAAATGGTCATGGTTAAAATATAAAAACAATCCCATAGGAAATAATATTTTATGAAATGCACAACTAAAGCTAGAAATGGGAGAGTGGAGATATGTATCCAACTTATGTAACTGCTTTAGGTAAACAACTACCTGATTTACCATATACAGGTATGTTGATATTTTCCAAGTGATTTTGGATGTCTTTACATGGTGGCTCCTTATACATTCTTCTATTCTCATTTCTCGCAATTATCTATAATACTCAACATTCATTCAAGAACACACTTCTTGACTGAGAATTCATTCAAGAACATTAATCCAAGAACATTCATCAGACAATCAACCTATTATAATATATTAATAGATGATTAATATATATTATTATTTAAAAAAAAAAAAAATGTCATCACTTTTTGATGCCCATAACTGTTTAGTTCGACACCAATGCTATAGTATTGACATATTAAGAATTCGATAGCTCGACGGAAGAGATTGTTTAGTTTGACCAAAATGGTTGTATGGTTCAATGGGAATGCTATAGTCTTGATGTATTTGGCAGTTGATGCTTCGACCAAAAAGATTGGTTAGTTCGACCAAAAAAATTATTTCATTCGACACCAATGAAATAGTCTCGACATATTCCACAGTCGATAGTTCGACCAACAAGACTGTATAGTTTGACGACCTTGCTATAGTGTCAACGTACTTAGCATTCGACAGTTTGACCAACTATGGTCAAAAATGATGAAAGATACGTCACCAAATATAACTGTTTCAACTACCATTGGTCGAAGGATCGACCAATGCTGGTCGAAAATGATCAAGGATATGTGGGCCATTCTTCACCACCCCTTTGGTTATTTTGATGTTGGAATAGTCAAACATTTGACCACTAGGGAGGTTGAATGTTTGACAAAAAATTGTTGTGTTGCATAATCGACGAATAAAGTTCGACAATAATAGTGGTCGTTTGGTCAACCAACCTACATAAAAAAATTGACTAAATCGCGTCAAAAATTGGGCAAAAATTTACTAGTGGTATTATAGTCAATGTTATAACTATTGTAGCACCCATATTCAACACCAAAGTCTTACCTTAGTGTCTCACAATAGAAAGACATGACTATAGTGTCTAGGTTCCTATAATTTTTTCCCTTACAAATCACAAAAAGTTAAAATTTACAAAATCACTCCTATTATTTTTTTATTATTAAAATTGAAAAACAAGGGTGTTGTCCCTTACAAAGACACTTCTCGAATGTGTAAAAAAAAAGACAATTATAACAAGGTCAAGAGAAGACCATTGACAATAGAATAGCAATGTGCAACTAGTGACCCGTGTACTTCCTCCCATGGTTTCATTATGTTCCTGTAATTTTGATTCGAGTTAGACTCTTGTGGTTTTGTGATAATTCATTTGATGACAATATATTATTTTGGTTACTAGTATCATGGTTGATTTAGATGTTAGATTATGTTGCTGTTTGCAGTTTGATCATTTCTGCATGATGATGTTTTGATGTGACATGATGCTTTATGATGATATCTAGTGTATTTTGCATTCGAGAGCATTGGATTAATAAATTATGATGATTATATCTAATTCTTAATTATATTGTGTCGTATATGTTGATCAATATTTAATTGATATTTTCACTATTATATGCTCATATTACTGTAAATGGTTATTTAATGCTTTATATTTAAATGCAATATTTAATTTAAATGATATGTACATTGAGGATTAGAATATGGAATGACTAGTGTCCTGACATTCTAATACATACGAATGATCATGTCACTAGAGCGTTAGTGTTCCATTAGGTGCATTTTATTAATTATTATATGTGCTTTGACTATTTATACTGTGAGAAACTACACTTGATGTTTTCATGTCTCAGTGAATAGGTACCAGACATCATTCCACCTGATTTGCAGGTTGTGAGTGTGTCTTTATCCTTGGAAGTGACACGAGAGATAGTTTCACCGCTCATTCATTATTGAGACAATATCGTCAATGTATGGGTGATGTATCTATGATTATTATTTTATACCTTCGGTACGTGTTGGTAAATACATATTTCATATGTATATTGTGTTAGAATAATAAGCGTGTTTGTGCATTTAGTGTTTCCATAGTTGTCACGGTTGAGTTAGAATAATATGTTGACTTAATTATTTTAGCGTTTATTTTATTTGTCGGCTAATTAGCCGTAGTTGAACTCTATTTTATTGGATTTTTTTTAATTTATTTTTGGCTTGTCCATAGTTCTCTTGATTTATTTGACTTATTTTAAAGTCCTTTTTGAAAAGTGACCTTTTAATTGGAAAAAGATTTCTTTTTTTCCTCACTTTTCACTTTGCTTTTTGGTGAAAATTATGATTTTGCTCTAAATTATTTTGGAGAAAATCCTTGTTTTGTTTGTTGTAATCAATCTATTTTTCATATTTTTGTGGGTGGAATCTCGTTGGATGTGCATCGTTGTTGCTTATCTTACTATGGAGTCATTTGTGTTCTTGCGACAGATTCATTTTATCCTCTTCATTTTCATGTTTTTCACTTTGTGAGAAGTATGACATCTTGTAACTTTTAATTTTCTTCATGTTTTTGAATGAAATAAATTGCAAGAGTTTAGTGGGATGAGAATTAGCATTCTTCCACAATATCGTTTATTTTTGTTACCCGATTGGGTTTATATGAATGTTTCTTTTTTGTAATTTTGCAATTTGGAGTTTTAGTAATGTTATGCTCCCAATTTTTGTGTGGCTCAGAATGAGAATTTTAGTAAAAAAGTGTGTTTTGGGGTGCTTAAGGGAAAATGGGTTTTCTTCTTTTTCCTTCATTTAAAGTTTGAATTTTTGGTCATTTTTGGGAATCATCATTAGTGACGCCTTTCCAGACTTAATTTTAGTCTGTGTTCATTTTTCATATTTCCTTACAAATATGGATTTGGAATTCATCCTATTATTGTGACCATTGAGTGGTTTTACCTTGTGATTATTGGATTAACCTTGGAATTCATGCTCCTGGCAAAGAGGTCGGTTGAGTGTGTCACGTGCCTTAGTGTTGTGCCTTTTTCTTCCTTTTTGGCTTTCTCTTGAATCTTGATTGTGATTGTGTCTTATTTGGTGATGTCAGTGTTGAGACCTCATCATGAGCACTTTTAGTGTGTCTTGTCGAGATCCTGAGGGACTCGTGCTCTTGGTTGAGACCAATAGAGCTTACTTTAACTCCTTTTTTTGTTGAGGATTTGGAGTCTTTTGAGCATTGTTTCATTTTGACCGATTGATGTAGAGTAGTGGGATGGAGTGACTCTTCAAGGAAGTCTGGGACACAAAGTGATCCTAGGGTAACCCTTGGTTGAGTTAATTATTACAAATTATAACCTTATAATAAATTGGGGAAAAAATACTAAGAAACATAAACTAATATTTGACTACCTTGTCATCATTGTGGACGTTGATATGGTATGTCCATGTATTTCCATCTACATACATGGATATGACATAATACCTTGTCTTTCTATGAGGATGTTTATATGGTACAATTTATCCTTTCCATCTACAAACGTTGATATGAATTTGTAGAGCATCCTTGATGAGAGAAGGGTCGCACGAAGTTACACGGGTCTTCACAAGTTGTGTGATGACACTCCATTATTGAGTCTCAACATCATACCATGTCTAGTTTTGAGTAGTGACCTTTACCTACTTTCATTATGTTGTCTACATTTCTATTATTATTTATGGACCTTTGTACCGTCATATGAGATTATGCACTTGATTGGCATGAGTGATAGCCTTCTTGGTGTGTGTGTGTAACTTGTGTTTGTAGCCAGGTTACTATCTCCAGAAGAATAGTGGAGTGGGCCTGAGGCTTCCACATGGTAGGGTGGTGCTGCATTTTACCACTATTTGGGATCAGTGCACAGGTGGCTATCATCTTTAGGTAGAGATTTGAGCATGTTGTGCTCCTTCTATCCCTTGTATCTCTTTTTAGTGATATATGTATTTGATGCTTTATGATTTATAGATTAGCTTTCCATTATGTTATTCATGTTTTTATCGAGTGATTATGACCTCGATTATGGGTATCCGATACTCCCTGGTGTGGAGCAAGCCTTTTATTTAAGTCATACATTGGTGTTAGAAAACCTACCCTGCTATCAGACTAAGAAAACCCTGTCTTGTTATGTCTTAGTTCAATTTTGCACTTTACAGAGCAGAATAACATGCATGCCCTCTTTTTTAGTGTATATGAAATACATAATAGTGCATCTATAGTACAAATTAGCACATGTTCAGTATAGAATAATGCATCATCCTTTTGTTTCAACGCATATAACTTGTTTTAGCGCATTTGTTTTACTAGTTTAGCACATCCAAATTAGTGAGTAATTCCTAAGGGCCTATCCAAAAAGTAATTTTAGATTTATATTCCTTATGTTCTCAAGGTGTTTTTCATGTATTCACAATTAGATTTCTGATTTTGTATGCTTTAATTTATGATCATTTTTCTTCAATTTGGGTTAAAATGAACCTTATTTTAGAATGCACCGAGGATGAACTTGTCTCCTTGATTGGCAATAATTTATGATGGTCTGATCTTATCTCGTGAGGTTTGTGGATGTGTTCCAGACTCTCATGTGGTATCGTGAATGTGTCTTAATCATTCATGCTTATTTTGGGTTGTCATGGAGCCTTTGGAAGTGATCTAAGTCTTCCTCTTGTGCACACTTGTTGAGGATCGTTGTTATTATCCTTGCTTATATTATTTGGTTAATATTACACTTGTAATGATGTTACATATTTATGTTTTAAAAAAATGTGTTGTATATTTGACCTCATGTTCTGAGGGTTCCTTAGCGGGGCATTACAACCCACATCAAGTATGGGTAGGCAACTCACCCATAGTGCTGGGAGAAGGGTGACAGACTGCAAGGGACAAAATTATAGGAACCTGGATACTATAGTCATGTCTTTCTATTGTGAGGCACTAAGTGATGCAAGGAGGATTAAGGAGATGGAGCCAAAGGCACTCCCAATTACCAAATCACCTTGCAGAACCAATGCAAAAGCCAAACAATACAGTGAGAGAAGAAACAACAGAGATCCTTTTTATTAACTTGTTCAAAATCATTACATGACAGATTGTAAGGCCTTCCCAGTTTCAGCCATATATTCAATGAATTACAATAAGAGATCATAGACCTTCAATCTCAATATCTAAACATTTTCTTTCTTTCTCTAAGAATGATCCCTAAACTAAGAACATACAAAGTAATATATACAAGAGTCCACCAAAGCGGTCGGCACTCAAATCCAAAAGAGAGACCAAGATTTAGGTCCACATAGATCCCAATGAGAGACCCTAAATCAATTCAGCAAAAGAAATTAAATGAAGACATCAGCCAAAGTTCCAACTCCCAAAATAAGCATCTCCGACAGGAGATTATCAAAAATCAGTAACCCTCAGTAAGAGCATAACCAAGCAACAAAGGACCAACCTGAGCGACAGAGACAAGCACGACCGAGCAGTAGGGAACAAAACCCGAGCGTCAAAAGAGAAACCTGACCAACAAAAAATAAATAGACATGCCCGAGAAACATGACTCAAGCATCAGAACTAAGCATTACTAAGCGACAGAAAAAGCATGCTCAAGAAACAAAACCTGAGCAACAGAAAAGCTTTACTGAGAAAAATGGCCAGAGTAGCAGAGTATTTCCCAAGCAACTTCTAAGCAAAAACAAACATCTTTTTGGTTGTGTAGGATTGCCAATGACCCAAGATGCTCTTGCATCAGACACCTGGGGTTACAAGAAATGATTCCCCGATTCATGTATTAGGTCCAATCTGAAATGAATCCAACTTAGATTGAGAAATCCAAGATGAGTCCTCAATCGGTCTGTTCTTCCACTTTACTAGGTATTCCATGTATTCCTTTCCGCTTGTGCTTTTGCCAACTCTCTGTTTCAAAATATTTTCAACTTCCTCTATCTGCTTCTTAGGACAATCACATGGTACTATTACTTCTTCATCAAGTTCATGATATTCATACAAGTCTGAAATATTGAAGATAGGTGATATATCCATGTCATCAGGTAATTCAACTTCATAAGCATTTCCACTGTCAAATCTTCTCAATATTTTGCAAGGACCAAATTTCTTCATCTTCAGTTTACCATATGTTCCAATAGGAAATCCGCCCTTCTTTAAATGAACCATTACATCATCACCAACTTCAAATGTTTTATGTCTTCTTGATCTGTCTGCACTACCTTTGTATTTCTGATTACTTTTCTCCAGCTTTTGTTTTACACTTCATTCAATGTCTTTAAAATTATGCAAATTCTTCTGCTTCAACACTTCTTTTCTCTTCTCCAACAATATCCCTTAAATCTAATATACCTCTCGGTTTTTTTCCATGAACAATATTAAAAGGTGTCTTTCTAGTACATGTATTCACTAAACTGTTGTATGCAAATTCTACTTGTGCCAACATCAAATCCCAATTGCTTGGTGTGTCTCCAACTAAGCATCTCAATAAATTACCCAAACTTTGGTTTACAACCTCTATTTGTCCATCAGTCTATTGATGAAATATAGAAGTAAACTTTAACTTAGTATCCAACTTTTCC
This sequence comes from Thuja plicata, assembly GCA_018584345.1. NCBI lineage: Eukaryota > Viridiplantae > Streptophyta > Pinopsida > Cupressales > Cupressaceae > Thuja > Thuja plicata. The sequence goes on from MU228014.1 coordinate 360,277, forward strand.
CAAAGTGTTCTCCAAAAATAGCTTACAAATTTTCTATCTCAGTCAGAGATGATACTCCTTGGTAATCCATGCAATCTGACAATCTCCTTAAAAATTTTTTTCTATGTGTATTGCATCTAATTTTTTCTTACATGGTATGAAATGTGTCATCTTAGAAAATCTATCCACAACAACAAATATGGAATCATTACCTCTAGCTGTCCTAGGTAATCGAAGAACAAAATCCATGTTGATATCACTCCAAGGTTCATCAGGAATAGTAATAGGTGTATACAAACCAATATTCTGACTCTCTCCTTTTGCAACTTGACAAACTCCACAACTTCTCATAAATTTATTAACATCCTTATACAACTGAGGCCAAAAATAACTCTCCTTCAAAAAAATCAATGTTTTATCAATACCAAAGTGTCCAGCCAATCCACTACTATGTTTCTCTTTTATCAAATTAGTTCTCATTGAACCTCTTAGTATACACAACTGAATACCTTTGAACAACATATCTTCCTGAATGAAATAATATTCATACTTACTTGATTGATTTGAATTAGGTGCTCTGCACAATCTCCACTTCTATAAAAAATTAGGATCACTTTCATACAAATTATTCATGTCATCAAAACCAAGAACTTCAGTTCTCATTTTAGTCAACAAAGATATTATTCTACTCAATGCATCAAAAACTCTATTATAAACTCCACTCTTATGCTTAATCACAAATGTAAAGCTCTATAATTACTCTACCCATTTCATATGTCTCTGACTCAACTTATTTTGAATACCCAAATATTGTAAACCCTTATGATCAGTATACAACACAAATTCATTTGGCATCAAATAATGTCTCCACTTCTTCATAGATTTCACAATAGCATAGAAATCCTGATCATAGACAAAATATTTCCTTTTTGCATCATTCCACTTTTCACTAAAGAAACCAACAGGTTTACCTTCTTGACTTAGCACAAATTCAATTGCTCTTCCACTTGCATCTGGTGCAGGAGCACCTAAGGTTAGAAACATTTCTAGGATAGGAAGTATTTTCAGTTTGTAAGGCATTTTGTTCCACCATTCTTGTAATGACTGAGGTCAATCGGTGAACAAACACCATAGTTGCTAAATAGTTGTTTCCTAGTTTAAGTGTGTTTTGAGGTAGCTTATAAACCTCTGGAAATCCAAACAAGGCTCTAGCAACTGAAATTGATAAAGTGGCACTAAGTTATACTAGTGCTCAGGAAACTTTGTTGCTCGGTAATGCTACTCGGGAATCTTGCTTGGTTTGCACTAGGATGCTCAGGTATGTTGTGCAGATTGCTTAGGAATGTTTCTCGGTTACATTGCTTGGGTTACACTTGGTTCTCGGGGTTGTTGCTCGGTGATGTTGTAAGATAAGAAAATAGATATTGTTGATTTTAGGGTTTTTTATTATCCTACCTTATATTTGAAAGATTGATTTGTTTTTTTATTGAAATGTAGGGGGTAAATAAAATGCTCTCCTTCTATCCTTAGATATACAAATAAAAGATGCAAATTGATTAATGCAAAATGGAAGCATCAATGCATAAATGAATCAACCATTTGGAAATAAAGACAAAAAGGAAGATCTTAAGTACCCGTTTATTTATTTGAATGTGCAGTAGATTTAGATAGATTGATAACCTTAATTGAAATAGATAGGAGAAAAGTACTAACCTTGAAATGTTGGAGATCTGAAGAATGCTATTTTATGAAGTTTGTGTTGAGTTTCTGGAAAATCTGAGACTGGATTTGGAATATAAACGCAGAGACGAACAAAACCCAAGATTATTTTTCCATTCTGACACAGTTCTGATTTGTACCCTCAAGTCAATGTCACCATTGACCCATAATTTTAAATTCTAACCTAGAGCATAATCGACCTAAAAAGTCTCAGATTGAAATTATGTTTTCAAATCCTAAAAGTTTTCTGAAAACGGTATATGAATCTGTGCACCAATCTGTTGTTCCGAACCTGTACCTACAAGAAAAATGGTTTGTTTGTTGGGGGAAGGGGTTTCCCTTGGTCAAAACCCAATTTTGGAATTAGCCTCAAAGTATAATTTAAATTGCATAAATAAAACAAAGTAAATGCACAAATTCACCTTGCTTGTAGAAGTCCTTGTGGCGGATTCGAATCCTTGATTCCACAAGTATGTATGCACCAAAAGGGATGTAGAATGGAGAATGTAGAATGTAGGATGTCTTCAATCAATTTATTGTAGATCTTCAACACCAATCTTGAATGGGTTCTTGAATTGGAAGAGGCTTGGAGGAATGTGGATGGAGAAATCTTCAACAAGAGGGCTCCATGGATCTTGAATCCTTCAATGACCACCAATAGATCTCCTTGATGAAAATGAGTGCTTGAGAAGTGCTTGAGAATGGATGAATTCTTCAATGGCTACTTGGATTTCTTCAAATATTTCTTCTTCACCTTTGGATCTCACTCTTCAAGTCTTTGAATTCTTGCAATTATGCTTGATGATCATGGTTAGAGAAAATGAGAGGAGAAAGCTTCCTTTTATATGAAACTAGGGCACAATCCTCTAGAGAGGTTGACATAGGAGAATTAAATTCCAATTGGACCCATGCCCCTATAAGATGACCTATAATAAATATAATTTAATATTTGTTGTTCCCAAGCCCGAAACGGCCGACCCGGAAGCGGGAATTAACTTTTTCCAAAGACCGACATCCCAAAACCCTGAAATTCTAAAATTTGAATCCCAGGCCTAGATAAGGTTGATTGTGACCTAGGTCAATTTCAAGGTTGAACTTGACCCAAAAAGGTCAACCTTGACCCTGAGGTCAAAGTCCCAGTTTTTCAGTTTGGGGTGCTAGAAATAGGTTGGAAAAAGTGAAAATGGGACAAAACAGGGGGATAAAGCTAGATCAAAGTCATAAACCCATTCAAGATGCTTGAAATGACCCTAAGCCACTTACTCAGAAGGATAAAATAGTCTACCATGGAAGTGCTTCCATTTTCTGACTGTACATTTAGCCCCCACTTTAGCGAGAGTATAGACTCAATACAAACTCTTGGTAAAGGAGATCATAAAGAATAGATAATCTTATTGGAATCACAAGGGAAAAAGAAATCCTCAATCCCCCAAGGTAATTAAGTCTTTATCAACCCTAAGATCATGATAAGAGATACATCGCTAGTTAAGGAGAAAGAGATAGAGATGGTATGGTTACCTCACCCAATGAGAAATTATGTCCCATTGTGAACCATACAAGGAAAAAGTGTAACTGGAAAGATGGAGTTGAACAGCCTAGTGAATGTGGCTACTACTCACTAGTCAACCCATCAGGGAGATCCGTTATTAAGGACACCTTCCAACCTTAAGGGATAAAAACTTTGTAATTTGAAACTGGAGGGATCAAGAGATTCGTGTAAATTTAAACTAGAGGGATCAAGAGATCCTAAAAAGTAAAATATCCATGCTTTAAGGATCAGTCTTTAATCCATAAAGGGAAAAAAAAATTTAAGTTTTGAAAATATTTTGAATGTGCGTGTGTGCGAAAAGTAAGTAGAGTGTATGCCCTCATGTTAAAGTCATTGCTAACACTTTAATAGGAGCAATGGATTTGATGGAAACATAAAAAACTCTACTAATTATGTTTCCACTATGAGATGCCCCCAAACGAAGACAAATCAAGGGAAATATCACATAAACATACTAAGAACACAGAAGGGATCTACCTACAGTGGGATCAGTATGATCATAAGATAACATGTACATATAGATATGATATTATTGCAAATGAATTGACATCATTACCCAAAGAAAGTAGAACTACAATCGCAATGGAGGAAAGGAAACTCAAGGGTTTTGAAGAAGAGTCTTTTCGGACCACAACATGGAGACCAAAAATAATTAGTGCTACCATGTCGCAGATCCAAGTGGAATACACAAGGAAAACATTTAAAAACAATAGCACAAGTACAAAATAACATGAAAACAACATATAGAAGAGTAGAGATACATATAGAGGAATTATACAATAGGTTTGATTCCTTTATCACCTTGAACCAACAAAGTAACAAGGGTTGTATAAAAGAGTCTAACAAACATTTAGCAAACACATTACAAGAGAAGCACAGTACAACATGCAAACACAAAAAGGGCTACCATGAAGGATAAGCCAATTAGGCGCATCGCCTAATCTCCCCATCTCAGTTTATATCATTTAGGGAAGGTGGGAAACTCGCAAGAGGGACTATATCCAATACAGTAGGAATAATAGCCAGTTCCAAACAAGGATTCTCTTGAGAATCGCATTACTTGATACTAGGTGTAATTGTCAATTGAGTTAAAAGCATATGAGGTAAGTTAGTATCAAGATCAATGGTCTCATTTTCATCACTAAGATCAATAGGATCATCTAAAGTATCCTCCTCATCAAGATTAATTAAAATGAGATCTAAGATGTGAATAGGATCATCATACTCATTCTTGTTAACATCATTGTGAATATTAAGTTCTTCCAACACATCAGGCATAGGTTGGTCAAAAGAAGGTAAAGAATTTCAAAGAAGAGAAGCACAGGCCCTAGCATTAGCTCTACACTTCTTACGATGTTCATTAGCAGATTTATTACATTTTTCTTTGTTTGACACATGTGGAGAACTAGGAGGAATAACCACTGGTTCCTTCACAGGTTCTATAGGAGGATTGGTAGGATTCGTAGTAGGCTGAGAAGAAACACTAGGAAGTTGAGTAATAGAGTTAGTAGTAATGGATAAATAAGGTACAGGAGTGTGCAAAAGACCACGGTTAAGATCTATCTGAGGCATGCTTAACTCGACTATCTTGTGATGTTTATAGGCTTGATATGAACAAAAAAGGTTTTCAGGGCAAGGAGGACATGAATTAGGTAATGAAGGTCAATAGAAATCAAGAGTAGCACAATCTCTAGGCCTAGAAGGTTTATACAAACTATTATTAATCATTTTTACTTCTTTTTTATGAATGAACTTAAGACATTTATGAATAGGAGAAGCAATAGCATGCATAGCAGTTATCCAAGGCAAACCAAATTTGACTTGAAATTCATCAGAAGTAGGAATGACAATGAAAGTAGTATCTACAACCTTCCCACAAAGTTCAACAGGAAAGTTAATAGAACCAAGTGCAGGATAGAGAAAAACATTACAAGTTTGGATTCATGCATCCGATGGATTATAACAATCACGTTGTAGGTTTTTCATAAAAAATATTTTCCTCAGTAATGACATTTATTAAAGATGTGGGATCAACAAGACAACCACACATAGGTATCTTAGAAATCCCAGCATAAATATAAAGGGGACCATCAGGAGACTTAATAGTCTCAGAATCATCAAAGGTAATTGAAAGTTCCCATGGTCATTTATCCTTAGTTTGTTTCTGAGGTTTAGGTGGAACTGGAAGTTGAGGTGGAGGTGAAGGATCTTGAACAATAGGTTGAGATGCAAAAACTCTCTCCACATGATTAACAATGTGATTAAGATCATCCATCTTCGAATCATAAATGATATCCATAGAAGATGGTTGAGTGATGGTATTAGTATCATGTGTAGTTAAAGGATTCGTATAGATTTGAAGGAATTGATTAGGAGGAGAGATAGACTTGTTCCCATTACCATCAAAATTATCAACAGATAAATCATTAGAATCAATTAAGACTTGAACCTTATGCTTAAGAGAATAAATTTTTTCAGTATCATGGCCATTCTGGCGATGGTATTGGCAAAAAGCTTTAGAATCAAAGGATTTTGAAGTTATCATAGTAGGAAGGAGAGGTTGAATATGAGGCAAGGTAATCATATTATCACTTAACAACCTACTCATAATGGAATGTAAAGATTTAGAGAGAGGAGTAAACGTACGATTCATACGGAAAGTAGTGGATGCAGAAGTGGCATTGTGGGATGCAACAACAACTTGATCTGCAACCGCATTCATCTGTTTATTAATCTTAATATATTTGTTAGGTTTTTGAAACCTATTAGGATTAGGAGCAGTGTCACTCTTATCAACTGGAGAAGGAGCCATTGGAGTGTTTCTCTCAAATTGACTCACCTGTAATTGATAATGATGAAGTGTTGCACAAAGTTGTTGAAAAGAGGTAAATTCAGTAAGCAAAATCTTATCTCTAATATCCTTTTGTAAATTTGAAATAAACATATGTTGAATATCAATATTAGGAATAGGATAAGAAATCTGAGCATACAAATGCTTAAATCTACCAATGAAATCAGTCAATTTTTCCTTAATGTTTTGTTTACAATGCATTCAATTAGTTAAGGAAACATGTGGACCAATGTTATTTTGAAATTGTTGAATGAAGGTATTAGCAAGTTTAGGAAAAGAATCAACAGAATAAGGAGGTAAAGAACAATACCATTGCAAATCCTTATCACAAAAATTTCTAGCAAACAGTTTAGCTAAAATCCTATGATCATGAGCATAATCACTACAAAGGATTTGAAATGTTTTAACATGAGTAACAGGATCTCCTTTACCATTGTAATTCTCAAGACGAGGCATATTGGCTTGTTGAGCAAAAATAGCACGAATAATGTCTAAGGATAAAGGACTACCCATGTCACATGTAGGAATGCTAAACTTGGATTGAGTGAAGGATGCAAGTTGTTATTGTAAAGATGACATAGTTTGAGCCAAACTAATAATTGTGGAATCATTAGAAGGCATAGGTGGCATAGAAACATTAGGAACACTAGGAAAAGTGTAGGAAGCGACAGGAATGGAAGACACAACTGGTGGAACATTTGGAACTATAGTTGGAAGAGGATTAGTATAAGTAAAAGGTACACTATGATATGAAGGTTTTGAGGTAGGTAGAGATACTAGTGGAACACTCATAGGAATATATGAAATTGGGAGAGATGTAGTCATCAAAGGAGGAGTATAAGTAGGAATTCTAGGTAAAGGAATAGAAGAAGGTCCTTCACTAATGATAGGAGGAGTAAATCATAGATCTTGATCCTCTTGTGCTAAAGGTTTAACATTCAATTGTATAAGATGAGTGATACCACGCAAGATATTGGCACCTTGATCACTGTCATGAAGGAATTTCTTAAGAGCCTCTATAGCTTGGATGGAATCTTTATTATGGTTTTCTTGAATAAGTCAATTTCCCATTTTATCAAGTTTGGTTGAAATTTTTTGCACTTGTTAAGGAGGAACTCTTAAAGAATCATCCTCATCATGAGATGAGTGAGAAGAGTTATGCTCCATATAAGGATTGGAATCATGAGTGATCAAATTGTCATCCGAGATCCTAAGGAAAGGACAGGAAGACTTAGGATCAAAGGAACCCATAAGTCTATGGATTCTTCTAACCGTGATACTATAAGTAGGACTAGAAGTGGTAAAGCTCATACACCAATGCAATGAAAATGAACTAATTTAGAAAACACAAGATTTTGATTTTTAATTTTTGAAATGTAAATGCAAGAACATAAAAGAAAGCTAATCTAATATTCATGCAAGATCTAACATAAAAGATGTAAATCTAACACCAAAAATAAAGAGTTGTCTATCGCGGGTTCACCAAAATGTAAGATAAGAAAATAGATATTGTTGATTATAGGGTTTGTTATTATCCTACCTTACATTTAAAAGATTGATTTATTTGTTTATTGAAATGTAGGGGGTAAATAAAATGCTCTCCTTATATCCTTAGATATACAAATGAAAGATCCAAATTGATTAATCCAAAATGGAAGGATCAATGCATAAATGAATCAACCATTTGGAAATAAGGACAAAAAGGAAGATCTTAAGTACCTGTTTATTTATTTGAATGTGCAATAGATTTAGATAGATTGATAACCTTAATTGAAATAGATAGGAGAAAAGTACTAACCTTGAAATGTTGTAGATTCAAAGAATGTTGTTTTCTAAATCCTGTGTTGAGTTTCTGGAAAATCTGAGACCAGATCTAGAATAGAAATGCAGAGACAAACAAAACCCAAAAAATCTTTTTCCATTTTGACATGATTCCAATTTGTACCCTCAAGTAAATGTCACCATTGACCCAAAATTTCTGATTTTGACCTAGGGTAGAATTGACCTAAAAAGTCTCAGACTGAAATTCTATTTTCAGATCCTAAAAGTTTTCCAAAAAGGGTATCTGAATCTATGCACCAATCTATTGTTCCGAACCTATACCTGCAAGAAAAATGGTTTGTTTGTTAGGGGGAGAGGTTTTCCTTGGTCAAAACCCAATTTTAGAATTAACCTCAAAGTATAATTGAAATTGCATAAATAAAACAAAGTAAATGCACAAATTCACCTTGCTTGTAGAAGTCCTTATGGTAGATTTGAATCCATGAATCCACAAGTATGTGTGCACCAAAAGGGATGTAGAATGGAGAATGTAGAATGTAGGTTGTATTCAATCAATTTATTGTAGATCTTCAACACCAATCTTGAATGGGTTCTTGAATTGGAAGAGGCTTGGAGGAATGTGGATGGAGAAATCTTCAACAAGAGGGCTCCATGGAGCTTGAATCCTTCAATGGCCACCAATAGATCTCCTTGAAGAAAATGAGTGATTGAGAATGGATGAATGCTTCAATGGATACTTGGATTGCTTCAAATATTTCTTCTTCACTTTTGGATCTCACTCTTCAAGTCTTTGAATTCTTGCAATTACGCTTGATGATCATGGTTAGAGAAAATGAGAGGAGAAAGCTTCCTTTTATATGAAACTGGGGCACAATCCTTTAGAGAGGCTAAAATAGGAGAATTGAATTCCAATTGGACCCATGCCCCTAGAAGAGGACCTATATTAAATATAATTTAAGATTTGTTGTTCCAAAGACTGAAACAGCTAACCCGGAAGCGGGAATTAACTTTTCCCAAAAACTGACATCCGGAAACCCTGAAATTCTGAAGTTTGAATCCCCAGCTTGGAAAAGGTCGATTGTGACCTAGGTCAAGGTCAAGGTCAACCTTGACCAAAAATTTTTTACCTTGACCCTGAGGTCAAAGTCCCAATTTTTCAGTCTTGGGTGCTAGAAATAGGTTGGAAAAAGTGGAAATGGGGCACAACAGGGGGATAAAGCCAGATCAAAGTCAGGAACCCATTCAAGGCACTTGACATGACCCCAAACCATTTAATCGGAAGGATAAACCAGTCTACCATGGAAGTCCTTCCATTTTCTAACTATACAAATGTTCCTTGGGGTTGCTTAGATTTTGGGTTTGTTGACTGGCACTCGAGTATCGAAGGAAAAGTTTGTTTTGACGCTCGGGACTGGTGCTTGGTAATGGCAGTTTTTTGCTCGGTTATGTCAGTTAAAGGCCCAAGAAATGCGAGATGTGATGTTTGTGGCTAGCAGGGTCAACTGCAATGACTCTCAATGTGTCATTTTTGTCTTTGATGGATAGTGATACCCGTTCCAGTGATGGGAGGGTTATTTATGGCTTGACCATGCCTTCTGTGCAAAGTAGTTGAAGTTGTTAAAGAGAACGAGATATTTTGGAGATATTTTTGAGAGATAGATATATAGTTGAAAGATTTTTTAAAGAGAGAAGTAAGTAGTAGACAGAAGATAGGAATGCATTATATTTTTGTAAAAGAATAGAGGTTGTGAGTACAGAAATAATTTGGAGAATCATCTCAAAATTTTTATGGTGGATTCCATGTGCAATGTATGTTATTGTGTTCTTCAGGTTAAACCCGTTGGTTTATCTTGGAGGGTGGATCTATCCTATTAGCTTCCACAACATGAAATAGTAGCTTTACAGTGAAAAATAGGTCTAGAGCACTTGAGGTGAAGATCTTAGTGACTTCTTCAAGTTAGGGTTTGATAATACCCTATAAGGTCCATTCAATAACCTTGAAGCAGAGTCAAGCTGAATCTCGGTAACAACTAGACTTGGGAATGTGTTGTTTGGGTGTTATTTTCATAAGAGTATATAAATTCATCCAGCATGGTGTCCAATGCAGAGCTAGCAAGAGATGTCAGAGAGTAGAGAGAGGAGAATAGACTCCTGAAGGAACAATTAGCCAAAATGTCATGCAAGTTAGAAGAAGTGCAGCTTTGAACAACAGCAGTCAGTGAACTGATGAGAGAAGCTAACAAGAAGGGTAAGTTAGTGGCAAAGGAGGACATGATCCCAGAGCTAGAATCTATGCTTCAAGAAGATCCATTCTTGAAAGCATTAAAGGCAATGAGTGGCAAGTCCTTAGAAGGTCTGCCTCTATTTAGTGGAAAAATGGATCCTAAATTAATCATGGAATGGATAGAAGGTCTTGAAAATCACTTTGATTTTGATAGTGTGACTGAAGCTTAGAAAGTTAGAATAGCCAAGACAAGATTGAGAGGAATTGCTCTCACTTGGTGGAAATTTGTCCAAGATGAAAGGGAAAAGGGAGGAAAGAACCCCATAACAAGTTGGAAAGGTATGGTGGAAAAGATGAAGGAAACCTACCTTCCTGATGATTATGAAGTGCAGTTGTACAAGAAAAGGTAGAAAGACTTAGAAGTCAGTGCCTATACATAAGAGCTTCATAATCTATGATTAAGGTCCCATGTGATGGAAGAAGAAATCCTAAAGGTAGCAAGATATCAGAATGGCCTCAAATGGAGTATTCAAGAATAAATCAGTCTCTTAAGCCCCAAGACTATACACCAATGCTATCAGCTAGCTCTCAAGGTAGAAGAGAAGATAAAGAAGAAGAAAGATTCAAATAGTAGAGGCAGAGGAAGTGATGTCCAACCAACTATCCTACAACCTGAGAGATCTATTAGTCATCAGATTGACTTTATTCCAGGAGCCTCAGTTCCTAATAAATTTTCTTATAAGATGACCCCACAACAGAATGCAAAGATTTCTAACCAAATCCAAGAACTAATTGACTAAGGGTTGATTAGAGAAAGCATAAGTCCTTGTGTTGTTCCCACAGTACTAGACCCAAAGAAAGATGGCACTTGGAGGTTGTGTACCGATTCTAGGGCCATAAATAGGATAACTATCCGGTATAGGTTACCACTACCAATGATATAAGATTTGATGGATTGTCTTGGTGGAGCTAGATATTACTTTAAGATAGATCTTAAGACTGGAAATCATTAGATAAGAATTAAACAAGGAGATGAGTGGAAGACTGCTTTTAAGACCACCCAAGGACTTTATGAATCGTTGGTTATGCCTTTTGGGTTGTCGAATGCCCCAAGCACATTTATGAGGTTGATGAATGAGGTTTTGAAGGACTTCATTGGAAAATGGGTTATAGTGTACTTATATGACATCCTAGTGTTCAAAAAAACAAAAGAGGATCATCTTAGACATCTGCAAATCGTAATGCAAAGATTGCATGAAGAAAAGTTGACAATCAACTTAGAAAAGAGTGAGTTTGTGAAGCAAGAGTTGGTGTATCTAGGATTTTTTTTATCTCAGTGGGTAACTTGAAGATGGATATCAACAAGGTGGAAGCAATTTTGAATTGGCCTACACTAAAATCAGCTACTGAAGTAAGAAGCATCCATGGTTTAGCATAGTTCTACCAGAAGTTCATCAAACAATTTAGTGAAATTAGTGCACCTATTTTAGATACCATCAAAGGAGGTATGAAAGCCAAGTTCCAATGGAATGAGCATGAAGATGAAGGATTTGAGCATCTGAAAAAGAGGATAGTGACTCAACCGATCTTGACACTTCCTAGTTTTGACAAATTGTTTACTGTGGGGTGTGATGCTAATAATATTGTTGTTGGTGCAGTTTTGAGTCAAGAAGGAAAGCCAGTAGCCTTTCATAGTGAGAAGCTCAGTGATGCAAAGAGGAAGTATTCCTCGTATAATTTGGAATTGTATGCATTAGTGAAAGCACTAAGGAAATGGATACATTATCTCCTTCCCAAATAATTTGTAGTCTTTACCAACAATTAGGCTTTGAGTTTTCTAAGTTCACAAGATAAACTAAGCCATAAGCATATGAAATGGGTGGAGTACATCCAGGCCTACATCTTCACTATAAAGCATAAGATGGGAGTGCAGAAAAAATTAATAGATGCATTGAGTAGAAGGTTACTCACAGTGCAAGAAGTTTAGCTAAGGAGCATTGACATTGAAATCTTTAAGGATTTGTATCCAGCAAATGAAGACTTTGTAGCAGCATACAAGGTATGTCAAGATTATAAAAATTATTTTCATAGTGAGTACTCAGAGTATACTCTTCAAGAAGGTCTTCTATTTAAGGGAGGATAAATCTGTGTACCGAGAGGTTCCATGAGGGAGAACCTAGTACAAGAAAAGCATAATGGTTCCTTAAGTGGACATTTTGGGTTAAATAAGACTCTAGAATTGGTCAAGAGGTATTACTATTGATCAAGAATGAATCGGGATATCCAAAAGTATGTAGAGACTTGTATGGTTTGTCAGAAGGAAAAAGGGACTTCATCCAATGTAGGATTGTATCAGCCTCTTCCTATACCAAATAGACCATGGGAATGCCTTAGTATGGATTTTGTAGTTGGACTACCGAAGACCAAGCAAGGAATGGAAAACATCTTTGTGATTGTTGATAGGTTCAGCAAGATGGCTCACTTTGTGTCATGCAAAACCAAACATGATGCATGTTACATAGAAAATCTATTCTTCAAAGAAGCAATAAGGATACATGGATTACCTTTGAGTATTGTATCAGATAGAGACTCCAAGTTCATGAGTCATTTTTTTAAAACCTTATGGTAGAAGCTTGGTACAAATCTTTCTTTTAGCTCGACATATCATCCATAGAATGATGGTCAGACTGAAGTGGTGAACCGAAGCTTAGGAAATCTTTTGATATTCCTCACTAAGGAGTATGGAAAATCATTGGATCAGTTACTTTCTCAAGCACAATTTTCATACAATGATACAGTTAACAGATCCACTGGAAAGAGCCCTTTTGAAATAGTGTATGGGATTCATCCCAGGGGTATATGTGAGTTAAGGGATCTTGGAAGAAATGTAGAGAGGAGTGGGTATGCAGAAGATTTTTCTCAATCCATGAAGGAGGTCCATGATTCATTTAAAGAAGCATTGATAGAGAGTACACCTCACACCAAGAAAAAAGTAGATGCAAGGAAAAGAGATGTTCAATTTCAAGTTGGAGATTTGGTCATGGTGCACCTAAACAAGGAAAGGTTGTAGAAAGGAGTTCCGAGAAAACTTCAGATGAGGAAGATAGGCCCTTGTGCAATATTGGAAAAATATGGGTCTAATGCTTATAAAGTTGATCTTCCTACAGACATAGGATTATCTCCTATTTTCAATGTTGCAGATTTGGTATCCTACAAAGGACCAATTCCAGAAGGAGATTTTGATTTCACAGGAGATATCGAGGATCTCATAGCACTAAACTTCCTGTTACACCAAAATTGAAGGCCGAGAAGATTCTAAATTCAAGAGTTTCCAAGCAGACTAGATGACATACCTATATGGAACATCTGGTCAAATGGAAAGGACAAGCTAATTTAGAGGCTACATGGGTACAAGAAACTGATTTCAAGATGTTAGGCATCAATCCTGACTTACTCCAATCACCTGGAAGTTGATTTCTTCTTGTTTAGGGAGTATGGTGCAGGAGCACCTAAGGTTAGAAACATTTCTAGGATAGGAAGTAATTTTGGTTTGTAAGGTGTTTTGTTCCACCATTCTTGTAATGACCAAGGTCAATCGGTGAACAAACACCATAGTTTCTAAATAGTTGTTTCCTAGTTTAAGTGTGTTTTGAGGTAGCTTATAAACCTCTAAAAATCCAACTAAGGCTCTAGCAACTGAAATTGATAAAGTGGCACTAAGTTATACTGGTGCTCAGGAAACTCTATTGCTTGGTAATGCTACTTGGGAATCTTTCTCGGTTTGCACTAGGTTGCTTCGGTATGCTATGCAGAATGCTCAGGAATGTTGCTTGGTTACATCGCTCAGGTTACACTTGGTGCTCGGGGTTTTTGCGTGGTGATGTTTCTCAGGGTTGCTTAGATTTCAGGTTTGTTGACCGATGCTCGGGTATCAAAGGAAAAGTTTATTTTGACGCTCAGGACTGGTGCTCAATAATGGTAGTCTATTACTTGATTATGTCAGTTAATGGCCTAGGAAACATGGGATGTGACATTTGTGACAAGTAGGGTCAACCACAATGGCTCTCAACGTGTGTTTTTTTGTCTTTGATGGAAAATGACACCTATTCCAATAATGGGAGGGTCATTTATGGCTCGACCATGCCTTCTATGAAAAGTGGTTGAAGTTGTTAAAGAGCACGAGATATTTTGGAGATGTTTCTAAGAGATAGATATATAGTTGAAAGCTTTTGTAAGAGAGAAGTAAGTAGTAGACAGAAGAGAGGAATGCATGATATTTTTGTAATAAAATAGAGATTGTGAATACAAAAAGTATTTGGAGAATCATCTTGAACATTTTATAATGGACTCTGTGTGCAGTGTATGTTATTGTGTTCTTCAGGTTGAACTAGTCGGTTTAGCTTGGAGGTTGGATCTATCCTATTAGATTCCACAACATGAAATAGTATCTTTATGGTGTGAAATAGGTCTAGAGAACTTGAGGTGAAGATATTAGTGACTTCTTCAAGTTAGGGTTTGATAATACCCTATAAGGTCCATTCAGTAACCTTGAAGTAGAGTCAAGCTGACTCTCGGTAACAACTAGACTTGGGAATCTACATCACATCACATTCAACTTGAAATACCTTATTGAAATTAGGTAAGGCTAACATAGGTAATTCAACAACCTTCATCTTCAAAGCTTCAAAACTCTTGCTAGGTCCATGTGTCCATTTGAATTCTCTTTTGTCTCTTCTCATTGTCTCAGTCATAGCATTATAAATAGAAATAAAATTTCTGATAAACGTCCTGTAAAAACTTTCCAATCCATGAAATTATCTTACCTTAGTGACATTTTTCAGGTGTAGGCCAACTCAATATAGCCTCAACCTTCTCTGGATCCATCTTCAATCCATCAGCTAAAATAAAAAATCCCAAATACACTAGTTCTTCTTTCATGAAGGAACACTTCTTCAGATTTATCACCAACTTTTCTTCTTTCAATCTCTATAAAACTTGCCTTATATGCATCAAATGCTCTTCTCTAGTCTTACTAAATATCATAATATCATCCAAATATACAATCACACACTTATTCAAGAATTTCTTCAGAAATTCATTCATTAATCTCATAAATGTACTCAGTGCATTAGTTAAACCAAAGGGAATAACCAACCACTCATACAAACCTTCCTTTGTCTTGAAAGAAGTCTTCCATTTATCTCCTTCTCTGATTCTGATATGATGATATATACTTTTCAAATAATTTTTGGTAAAATATCATGCTCCACTCAAATAATCCATTATGTCATCCATTCTTGGTATAGGAAACCTATACTTTATTGTGATCTTATTGATTTCTCTGGAATCAGTGCACATTCTCCATTCTCCATTCTTCTTAGGTTCCAATACAACATGTACTGCACATGGATTCAAAATTTATTGGATCAATCCTTTGTTCAATAATTCATGAACTTTTTAGTTAAGCTCTTCATTTTTGGTAGGTGTTAATCGATGTGGTGCTTTGTTCAGCAAACTAGCTCTAGGAATCAGATCCATACAATGAATGATATCTCTCATTGGTGGAAAACCATCAGGTACACTATTTGAAATTATCTCCTTGTACTTAATGAGTAACTTCTCCACTTCTGCAGGAATTTCATCTTCTACATTCTTACTCGGTTCATTAGGAATCAAAGAATAAAACATATCATTTCTTTTCAAATCCTTAACAAAATTTCTACCTTCCATCAGAAAAACTTTCACAGATGTACATATCTCACCAACATATTCTTCAACCAAAGGTAACAAAACTTGCTTCTTACCATCAACCCAAATAGAGTGTCTATTCAATCTTCCATAATGTATAGCATGTCTATCATATTGCCAAGGTCTGCCCAACAAAATATGACAACAATCCATAGGCATAATATCAAACAACACCTTATCATAATACTTTCCAATTTTTAGATTCACAAAACATTGTTCACTCACCATTAATGTATGCTCATCCTTGATCCATGAGATCTGATAGGGTTTTGGATGTTTTATCCTCTCCAACTACAAATTTGCAACCATTTCCTCAGATGCCAGATTCTCTGAGCTTCCACTATCAACAATCACCTTCCAAACTTTATTTGTAACTCTACATCTGGTCTTGAACAAACTTTTTATGATCAGATCTTGCTTATCCTTCTCACTCCATAGTATCCTTCAGATCATGAAATTTCCTTCCTTCTCAGCTTCATTTGGTGACTCCTCTTGCATCAACACATTTCTTCTACTACTACCTTTCTTTCTTGCATGTGTACACTCAAAGGATTTATGTCCTTCTTCACCACAATTCTAACAAGTAATTTGGAATCCTTTTTTTCTATATCCACCTCTGGAGTAATTACCTCTTCCTTGGTATGAATTTCCACCTTTCCATTCAGTCTTTCCTTTGTCTTGAGATGTGTCTGAAACTGACTTGTCTGGTTCAGATCTACTGTTCTCACCATGAGATCTACCTCTTCCTCTAGGGAATCTACCACCTCTACCTCTTTTTCTTTGTTCATAACTTATGTTCAACTTTTCTTCAGCTTTTAGGGAAAATTGGTATGCATCCTCAATGCTTTCCATCTTTACCAAACTGATTTCATCTTGTATGGAACTTCTCAAGCCATTCAAGTATCTTGATACTCTTTCCACCTCATCTTCAACATGTCCAGATCTAATGTCCAACCTATAGAATTCCTCAGTGTAATCTTTTACTGATTTTTCTTTTTTCTTCAGACTTTGCATTCACCGAGTTAGGTTAATTTGATAATCACAAGGTAGAAACTTGCCTTTCAATTTCTTTACCATCTTGTCCCATACCTTGATTTTGTCTTTACCTTTCTTCTTCTAATAAAATTGTAGATGTTCCCACCATAGGGATGCATGATCTTTCAATTTTTTGCTTGCAATCTTCACCTTCTTATCCTCAGATACATTTTCATATTCAAAGTACTTTTCCATCTTAGTTATCTAGTCAATCAATTCATTAGAATCCAATTTTCCACTGTACTCAGGATGATTAAACTGAGGTGTGGATTTCAAACTTGTCAAAGATCGCAAGAATCTCTCTTCTTCCTGATTCATCATAGGTGTAGGTGAAGCTTCACCTTGAACCTCTTTAATTTCATCATCACTAACATCGTCAAGATGTCTTCCTCTGCATTGGGTTGTCTAAACAACTTCCAATCTAGTAGCCATCTGTCTAAGCATATTAGCTAGACTTGGATCTGTATTTCCTCTGCCAAGAACCATCTTGAATCCCTCTGCAATTGTAGGTCAGATCAAAATCTGCCACCCCACAAAAATACCAACTAGAGTTAGGGTTTCAAGAAGGAACTTAGATCTCATCACGCTCTGATACCACCTAACGCAAGGAGGATTAAGGATATGGGGCCAAAGGCACTCCCAACTACCAAACCACCTTGCATAACCAATGTAGAAGCCAAACAACACAGTGAGAGAAGAAACATCAGAGATCCTTTTTATTAACTTGTTCAAAATTATTACATGTCAGGCTGTAAGGTCTTCCTGGTTTTGTCCATATATTCAATGAATTACAATAAGAGATCACAGACCTTCAATCTCAATATCTAAACATTTGCTTTCTTTCTCTAAGAATGATCCCTAAACTAAGAACATACAAAAGAATATATACAAGAGTCCACCAAAGAGGTCGGCGCTCAAATCCAAAAGAGAGAGCAAGATTTAGGTCCACACATATCCCAATGAGAGACCCCAAATCAATTCAGCAATGGAAATTAAATGAAGACGTCAGCCAAAGATCCAACTCCCAAAATAAGCATCTCGGGCAGGAGTTTACCAAAAATTAGTAACTGTCAGTAAGAGCATAACCGAGTAATAGAGGACCAACCCGAGTGACAAAGACAAGCATGACTGAGCAACAGGGAACAAAACCCGAGTGTCAGAAGAGAAACCCAAGCAACATAAAATAAATAGGCATGCCCGAGAAACAAGACCCGAGCATCAGAACTAAGCATTACTTAGCGATAGAAACAAGCATGCCCGAGCAACAGAACCCGATCAGCAAACAAGATTTACCGAGCAACAGAGCCCGAGTAGCAGAGTATTTCCCGAGAAACTTCTAAAAAAAAACAAACATCTTTTTGGTTGTGCAGGATTTCCAATGACCCAAGATGCTCCTGCATCACTAAGGTAATATTTTGGTGTTGAATATGGGTGCTACAATAGCTACATTGACTATAATAAGCTGCTAAAAACTCTTAGAATATCATACGATAGATGATGACATTGGGATAGGGAATTATAATTAGATCTTTCTATAATTTTCATAGTTTTCTAAGTAAATACTTAATCTAGTATTATATTCTTCTATCTCCAATATATTTGAAACTACTAAAAAACAAAACTACTTTGTTGATTCCAAATGTATTCTTAGATTCTCCACACTTATAAGGGATTTCTAAATATGCAAGCTTCAATCTAGAGGACAAAAGTAAAGTGTGTGGTTTTATGGGATATTGGCTTAGTTACCTATTTTATCTCTTTCAACCTCAACTTAACAACAGGTAAGACAATGATTTGTGTCTAGACCTAAGGTGCAACAATCTTGTGGTTTATATTACATGGTAACATAAGATTTTAAAAGTGTTACATTGGCAAGGTCATGTGCATTTATATGGTTGGAAATGAGGAAATTGATTTGGATTAGAGGGGGATGCATTCAATGGATAAATATAAAACTAGAGGTGATAATGAGTGTATGGGAAGAGAATGACGTGAAATTTGGAAACAATAGAAAGGGAATCAAGAAGGGTTAATGGAAATAATGAAGGAAAATGAGGATGAATAATGGGAGACTAATAGTAAGGAATAAAAGAATGATAATAATGGTGAATATATAATAATATGTTTCATATTTTGACTCTAACACTAACTATCTTCTTTCTACAAAAGAAAAAAATTGGACACAAAACTTAGTACCAAGAGCTTGCTTATTATTTCTTGTTATGTTCAAAATGAAAAATAATGGTGTTTTATTTCAAGTTTGATTAAAAAGTTGACCATTTAAGTATTGATATGGGAAACACTATGCTAATATTTCTATACCCAAAATTTGAAATCATCCAGAGTTTATTTAGACTCTAATATTCAAGTGTAATTTGTCCTCTCTAGCACCTGAAAGTATTTTTTCATAAAACTTTCCAATTTTATTTTAATTATGAAAAATTATTTTGGGACATTATAAGTTAATCCAAAACTTAGGATAAAGTTAAAATTGACGGTAAATGCTCCTAAATTATAGCTAAGGAAATTTTCACTAGAATGGTCACAAAAAAGATAGGGTAGAGATTCCAGAGTAGACTATTTTTTATCCTACATCTAGAAGAGGAAAGGATAAAATTAAATCATTTAGATTCAAGAATTGTACATCAAGAAAAGCCTACAAAATTGAATTACCTATAAAAGAGTATAGTTCTTATTTGGATTTTTCTCAAATTTGGTGATCATCAAATCCCAAGTGGTTGGAGATGTAGAGTTAAATATGAAAAGAATTTATACAAGTGTGTGGCTAACCACTTTAATCTATGTTTGACTATGGATGAACAAAACTCAAAAGTTTGATAAACCCCAAATATGTTTCAAAAAGAATGCCAAAATTATCCCACAAAATATGTCACAATAAGAAACAATTATAGTAAGAAGACCAAAAGAATGTCATACATAATGAAATAAGAGATGGGATAAGTTGTGAGGAGGACAAATATTAAAACATAGAATACTCCTAGCCATATTGTTTGATTTACTGATAACAAAAAAACATTCATATCTTCATACAATCATAGGAAACTGACTCATTGGATCCATGAAAATGCTTTCCCAAGGAAGCATAAAAATAGCCAAAGGAATACTCAAGTCTAATTTCCTATTAGTGGGTCTGGAAAAAATAAGTTTTAATTTTTTTCAAATGAATAACATAATGCCTTATGTGAGACCAATAGTGGAACTATTGTAGATAATGAATAGCCTTTTACTCGCCAAAATGACCACCATAAAGAGCATAGTGAGCTTACTTGAGAAGAGTATTATGATGATCACGAAGAACACACAACTTGTCAAACTTATATAATATCCCGTCCTTGGAATGTAAATCTTGAAGGATACTAGGTTTGAATTTATGTTTGATTTTTTGTGTATACTTGACCAAAACCAACACCATCTACATATTAATAAGTCCAATTCTAATAATCATCATCTAAACTATTAATAATAAATTATGTGGATTTGCGGGAGGATGATGTATACAATTGACAATAGTGTTGATAGTTCCATTTTTCTAGTTGATGAATATGGTATTAATCTCATTAAATCTCTTACAAAAATATGCATTATCCATGTTGTGGAATGAAAATTAAAAAGAGAGAAAAAACTTAAAAAATTTGGTGAAAATAGTTTGAATCTAAAATACATATTTAATTGTGTAGTTCTATGAATGAGCTTTACAATGACTATAGAAGTAAAAAAGCACATAAATGAGTTAAAAGATATTAATTATTTCTATAAAATCACTTTTAGAGGTAAAAGGATTGTACTCTAGCATTGTTGCAGTGACACTCTAGTGAAATGAAGTTTAAGGCAATATTTTGGTGGTGTGCTAGTAGTAGGTAGAACCAATGAGGAAAGCTTTTGAAAATAATAATAGCATACATAGTAAGGATGGGGGTAGGGATGGAACATGGTGAGTATGTAGGTATATTAGTTACTATACAACTAGTGTAAACATATAGAGTATAAACCTTGAATTATGTGCCTTAAGAACCAAATGGGTTTTTTTTTCTTGTGTCCAAATTAGAGAAATGCTTGTTGATTTGTGCAAGGCCTTCAAATGAAATGGTGTTATCGCAACCTTCAAATGCAATAGTGCTACCAAAAATAGCAAATGATGATCTACTTTACAAACAAAATAAGTTTATCCAAAATAAAACCTAACCAGCTCATATGAAACCAAACAAGTAACATAGTAGTCAAAGGTCTACACAAAAATATATCATAGGAAAATATTTATAAGAAGAAACTAAAAATGTCATTACAAAACTAAAAAATAAAAAATGACACAAACATACATATGTAAAATATAAAATACTACAACTAAGGTGGAATGTAGAATATCCATTTTTATTTGCAATTACATGAGATATATGTTAAGTAATTATTAATATATAAATCATTATCACCCTATCTTATTGTGGTATCTTTATGTAGTGATTATTGGGAAGTAGAAATATGTGTCTATGATTTAATCCCCTTCTCTCTACACAAATAGATTTTACTTGTGGAAGTTCGATATTTAAATAGCTTGTGATTCTATGAGAAATTGTTTTGTAGTTATACATCCATCACATTGTCTCACTTGCTTTTGTGGCTCAAGTATCAATTTCTAGTGTCTTCTGTGACATGTTTCTAATACTGTTCTTTAATGTTTTATTTTTCTATAGAGCCTATATTCCTTATTTAAAAAAAACTTTGGGGCATCCTTTTCCCTTCCATCACAATTTGGTACCTATTGAGAACTATTTATTTCCTTTAAACTTGATTTTTTTGTAATCTTCATAACATAGTTCTAACAATTAGGAATACCACCTCTACTTGCACATTTAAAATGAAGCATAATAATATTTTCAAAACTTGGGTCTTATTAGACTCCTAATTCAAGATAGGGAGATGGGAAGGAAACACAATAATGCAATGTTCTAATAATTAGTCCTTTTTCATAGGTAGATGGGGAAGGAAACACAATGATGCAATCTTCTAATAATGAGTCCTTTTTCATAATCATTTTCACTACATGTAACTTTCTTTGTATGCATATTTATAAAATATTCTCCCTTAATTGTCTTACGTGAAATATTTTCACACATACAATTATCCTTCTTATCATAGATGGAAACTTCTCCTATCTCCCCATTTGTAAAACAAACCTTATGATATTGTTTAATATAAGGATTATATTTCAAAAGGGCCATATTGAGAAACAATTTAAGAGAAATATATTTTTGAAATGGAAATCCAAATAATAACTCCATTAAATAAAAAAAATATTCATGTACGAACATCATAATTTACTTAAACTTTGAGAAGAAATCACCAACTAAATAGCCTCCATGTTTGGGCTCATGATGTACTTGAGACTTGTTGAAGGATTTGCATAAACTAGATCATCATCTCAACCCTTTCCTTCTTTAGATTTAACTCAATCAAAACCCTAAACAAGTGTGAATAGATATCTTTGTGTTCTTTGATTTGCAACCACTTGCATCTATTACAACGTTCTCAATTTCCACTTAAGTTAATGAGGTCATAATTGTCTTCGATGGAAAACTAATAGAAAAACATGCTATAATAGGATGGAAAATTATGCTCTAATACCACTAATGTGCATTAGTGGTTACAATTTGGGGAAGAAAATGTTAAAAAAATAAAATACATTATATAAGAAAAGTAAAAATAATACTAAAAATAATTTAACAAAACCAAACTTGTTTTACAATCATTTTATTATAAAATAAAGATCATATAAAGATGGAAAACTCTATAGGATAGATGTATTCCTTGAATTAATTTTTTTTCATTGAATCTATCTATTTTCTAGTTTTGCAATAAAAAAGGTTATTAATATTGGTATATAATTGGTTAATTAGAGTATACAAAGGGTGTCCTTAATGGGGCTGAGATGTTCTTATAAAGAAATTAATTGGAAACTAAAACTTTCGTTCAAATTAAGATGACAATTCAAAGGAAAATACATTATTTAAGGAACTACTGTTTTACAAGTAGCAAATTGAACAAAACAAGATTAAAAATTATTGAATAATTTAATTAAATACATATTTTTTCAATTAAAATCTGATACAAAATTAGAAAAGTATGTTAGAAAGATGTATGCCCTTTACTTTAGTTAAATGCTTTGATTTTAGCTATGATATAGCTTACAAGAGAAATGGAAGCCTTACAAAAAATTGTAAACTTGGTTATTCGTATTTATATCCTTCATGGAAGATAAAAATGAAAAACTAGGAAAGGTAAAAACTCATTAGAGAACTAATATTTTTGTTTAAATTATTTAAAAAAAGTGGTGCCATTACTTGTTGGGGTTATAGCTCTTAGTATGTTACTCTAGCTTAAAATTTAATATATACATTAAAAAAATAGTTCACATGAAAATTAATTCAAGTTAGATCATAACATAAATAAGGTGTACTTGTTGCATCACCAAATTCTACTTTGAAGATATTTGAAAATGAAATAAAATTGTTGAACATGTTGAATAAATGAGAGGGGGGTAAATCAATTATTCCCACATAACTTATAAAACTTTTCCTCTGTTAGTCAACTCATAAATAACAATATTAAAAAATTTAGTTTTGTTGGTTAAGCACATCAAACATCCACATAAAATGTAAGCATTAAGAACACAAAATACAAATACAGAGAACACCATAACTTTTACGTGGAAACCCAAGATAGGAAAAACCATGGAGAAACCAATTCTCACAAAATGTAAAACATATGTTAAGGTGACACTGGTATGGTGATTTTTACAAGGGCTCACTACCAGATATATAAAGGCTCATTGCTGATACATAGGGCTCACTGCCGATACACACAGACTCACTGCCAATACACAAAGGCTCATTGTTGATGCATAGAGGCTCACTGCCAATACAATAAGGCTCACAACCAGAAAATATTAAAAGAGATAGAATCCACTACCGAGAACAAATTGCTGCACACAAACAAAAATTCACTATCACTTCACATATCACCACGCATGATTCTTATCAGATACATATATTGATCCACACACATTCTAATCCTTAATAACCAACAACAAAACTCCTTTCTCTTATATATGCAGCATCATTAAATCATCCAGGTTGGCCAGACAATTTGAAATAAGTCACACCAAAACATTCTCACAGTGGTAAGGAATGAAATTGAGGACCACCTTGAACAATACAACACACCTCTCTCAAGCCAACACACCACACCATCTCCAAAGCACTCAGTTCCAATGTATATGATCAACACATTACACATACATAGTTGGGACTAAAATATACAGGGGATGCACATCCAAATAGGTTTGATCCAATCAATGATATGTTGCATCCAAAAAGAACACTCACCAAAACCTGTTGGTGATAAAATCAACCAAATCATACAGACTATCAGAGCACTTCAACCGATAGGAAACCAATAAGCCAAAATCAGTCGATTCCACAACAAGTGATACACTAAGAGGCTGGAATAAGGATATGTTGACATCAATGGAAACATAGATAAGGATATGTTGACATCAATGACAACATAGATCTCATCAACCTCGCATTCTAACAATCTCCCCCTTTGTCATTGATGACAACATTCATCAATAACAAAGCACATAAACACACTTCAACCTTTCTCCAAATTTCCCCCCCTTTAACAACAATGACAAAGGGCACAAAAAGGTCCCCTTGCTAACATAATTTTCTACCCCTACAAATAAGTCACCAAGCACTGATCCAGTAAAATGGGAATGCAAAGCACTAGACCTGTTGGTGTTTTTTCTTGCTACCCTTAATTCTAAAAGATCACTAACTTCAACTATGACTTCCAAGGAGCATAATGAAATCAATCGCTACTTCATCCAAAAATAAGGACAAGAAAATCCCAACAATAACAAGGTCATTTGACCTTCTACACTTCAAACACCATGAAATTTAGGTGGGTGTACTCTTATTTCATCTACTTGATCAAATAAATCTTATACAATCTCCTCAGTAGATGACCACATGGATATACTAGATAAAATTTAATAACTTATGTAAAAAACAAAGTATATGGACATTTTATATTTCAATTTGTTTCACCATACTTTTCATGTATCACCTATGACCAGTGCCTAATCCATTTTTGAGTTACAGAGTCACATAAAAGCAAAACATATTTGATAGCACAATCCATCAATTTCTCAACATAGAATTGAAAGAAAATATACCTTACATATAAATCTTTAAATTTAATGGATGAATATTATCAAATTTTTAACAAATAAAAAATTCTCCCAGTTAATTATCTCAGCATATTTAATTATTTCCTTGAAAGATAGCAAAAGATAACAAACCCATTTCTGATAACTCAGAGAGAAAAATTGAGACAAATCCTTAATTTGCATTCAATTCATAGAGAGTCAAATTGGATATAAAGACATATTATCAAGCTTTTATTTCTAATCTACTATCACACCATATATGCTTCTCAAAGAATAAATAAATTTAAAATGTATTATTGTGTGTTTAACATAGACTGACATAACATAAAAAATTGGGAACCCTTCACAAATGATCCTGGAATTCTTTTATAGATTAAGGAATGCAACAAGCTTCAGATCACTTTGAACAAAATTTTACAACTTAAAAAACATAAGAGAAAGAAACAAGAAGTGGGAACATATATTTAAATTTAAACTTGATCTTGGGAGATGTACTAAAATTGGACTTTGGCACCTTTTTTATTGTTATTGAGAATAAATTCATTGTATGTCTTGAAGGTCATCCGCGACTTCAAAAACAAATTCAAGATGCCTTTGAATATAGTTATCCTCCTTGTTAACATCACCTAGACGCCAAGTCATCTAATCTACTGAATAAGACAAAAATAATCAACTTGAATCCTTGTTTCCTACCTTTAACATCTTCTCCCATCTAGAAACTCTCTTATGTGTAGGCCAACTGAACCCCTTTATAATCTCTAGTTGTACAACTGACTCCAACCAACGAGCATCTGTGGCAGCCCTTGCATCTAAAATAAATTTGGTGAGTACCACCTCAACTCTTAAAAGGGAGTCCATTATCTCATTGAAACTGTAAATATTTGTGTCCATGTCCATGTGAAGAAGCACTTGTGTATTAATCAAAATCATATCAAATTATTCTCCCCATACATCAATCGGTTTCAAATTGTTATCTTTATCATAAATAGGAGAAATAACAGATTTGTGAGCTTCACCCAAAACCATCAATTTATCCTTTATTAATAAGTCCTTTCCTTTGAAAATTGTAGTCAAGGAATTCACTATTTCCACCATGCCTTTAGTTTCATTTACCTTATCAGGAAAATCATTCTTGTACTCCATGGCAGTGTCCAACTTCTCCATTAGCACATTCCTTATAGCCCACTCATTATACAAAGGCTCCAAAAGTAATAAAGTATCAACATAGACATTACTAGAATTTTTTAAAGAAATATGTAGGCCATGACCTACACCTATTTTATCTTTTAGGATATCAATCTTATGCCGCAATACTTCCATTAGAGTAGTGATTTCTCCCTTATTCTTTATTTCCTCAAGATTTTCAATTTTATTCGCATAATCTTCCAGTTTGGCCTTTTTCACAACTGGAGCCTATAAATCTGTAGAAAATGGGATTAAGTCTTCCTGAACCTCAATTTCTGCATCAACCATAGTTGTATTCTCAGTATTTGCAGACTTCTCTTTCAACTCCCTTATCTTCTTTTCCATAGCCACATTCTTCATTATCACCTCTTCATATTTCATTGCAATAGAGATTAATTGCTTGTAAGTCTCTATGTATCAGCATGCCATATCCTCTACCTTAGCGAAATCATAAAAAAAACCTATGTCATGAAGGTAGAAATTTTATTATCTCCTATATTTGCAGATTCCATATCATTCTATCAACTTTTTCTCTTCTTGAATATTTATCATATGAGATTTCTGAGTGGATGGGGCCAATGACCGAATTGCCAATGTCTTGGAATTTGGATCAAATCCAGATCCTCTTATTATGTCACCAATCTAAAATTTAGACCTTAATAGTGGGTCTTTTTGCCTCCTTATTTGATCAATAATGAATTTGGATTGGAGATCCCAATTTGGTAACAACAACATTCTACTATTTTTCACAAGCAATCTTGCATGTTCCACTGTTATCTGTTCACTGTTAGGATCATACTCTTAGAGAGATTTAACAATTTGTTCATTCTTTTCACTTTCTCCCTCTCCCATATCCAGACTAACTCTCAAATCATTTTGCTTTAATTTTAATAAAAACTCTTGAATTCACTTGTTTTAACAAAATCGTCATCATCCAAGAAATTATTGGACATCATTATTCTTTCATCTGTTGGAAAATCTAGATGCAAATCTGTCTCTCTAGTCCCTTCTTGAGGTCCCTCCTCTCTGATTTTTTCTCTAATCTCATGGAAATATTTCCCTTGCTCAACAAAAACTGACTTTGTAGGTTCCCTTTTCATCATTTCCAAAGATTGATCAATCATCTTCTTTTTTGCAAGTGGCTCCCTAGTGGATTCAACTTCATCTCCACTTTCCACAAAATCTTCTTGTTGTTCCAAAGACCTTTTTCCTTGAGAAGAAAGAACATCTTCTAGCTTATGTGTCTCAGCAGCCATTTCTTGTAGTTGTGGCACTTGTGCCATCAGGACCTCATAAGAACTCATTATGCTTTCAATCCTCTTAAAATAAGACTCTTCAGGATAGAAAGTTGAGAAATTTGGATCCATCTCCCTAAATTCAGCCTCAAATCTCATTAAATCATTCCATTTTCTTCTTCTCTCGTGGACAAATCTCTTATCCTTTAGGTTTCTTACAACATCTTCATCATCGAAGGGTTCATGCTCTATAATTTTGGTTGAAGGAGTCATCTGTTTTATTGCCACCTTTATAAAACCCTCTGGATCACAAAATCTGGGTGTAATAGTGACCAGCCTATATTATTTTAGGAAGTCATTGATTTGTTCAAAGGCCTTCCTCCCAGTAGTGAAATCATTCACAACCCATAGCCTAGGAAGAAAAGTCCCTTTCTTATGTGGCTCTAAGTATTCCTTATCCACAAGATTCAACTACCAAACAAACTCCATGTAAGCAATCCTAGGAGTTATAAACTAAGGTAGAATATGTGGAGGTTGTGGACACTCATATACCCTTATAATGGTAAAATTGTCAAAAAAGTATAAATCCCCCCAGTTATGTGAAATAGGCCAATTTGGCACGAAGTGTCTAGGTCTCAAAATTCTCCTCAACCCAACAACTTATCTCTTCTTTTTTGTTCCTAACATCTCTAAAATAGGTAGTGCAATCCAATTTTCAAAATACAGAAAAGAAGAAAGATAAGTACTGCTATCCCACACCCGAGTCCACCTTTGTACCAGAGATGATACACCAAGCTCCTCCTTGTGAAAAATAAGTTCTTTTCCCATCCAGTCACTATTGAAATATAGAATCAGATGCATCAATATGAAATAATGCTTGAAAGAAACAATACTATTATTCTTTTGTATTTAAATCAGGGCTTCATGAATTTGATTGACCACATATCCTACATAGTCATAGTCAGTGTTTATTTCTAGATGTTGTATATTCATGGCCATCATTAATAAATCAGAAGGAACATGTTCCCTCTCCATCAAGACCCAACACTTTGCACAACCCATACACTATGCATTGCAAATAGAATTGGATTTTTCTTCAATTATAAGGCACACTCACATTAGGAGGAACTAGAATCAATTTTATATTAACCCTAGGCATGTATCTAGGGAAAGCATGTTGTTTTATTACCATTTTATGGGCCTCGTATTTTATCTTCTCTTTCTCTAAATCAATCTTTGTACAAGTGGCACCAGATATATGAAATGATTCCACAAAACTCATTCTTTTTATACTAACCAGGGCTGACTTATCCTTTCTTCTGATAACCCTAGTTGTAGAAAAATATGCCTTCACCAATTATCTTACTAAGTACACATCCATGTACACATCAGGAACAACCATCTTTTCCATGTTCAACTCCCATGGATTTGACATTGGAATTCCCTTAACTCTGTTATTCCAAAAGTAGTTGAAAAGAAAAGTACCAGAGGCATTTGAGGTTTTTAGATTTTTGCATTGATCCCACCCATCTTTCCATGCATATTCATTTTCATACAAGCTATTTGAGATTCCTGGTAAGAGGTCTATGAATTCCTCTGAATATTTCTTCCCCTTCTTCTTTTTTGTCACCTTAGAACCACCATTGGTCGTTGCCTTGGAACCACCATTGTTTGTATCCTTGCTCATATTTGCAATTATCGGGAAGCAAAATCAATCCTTGCAAATGAATTGATACACTTCAGAACCAACACTACCTCACAATTCAAATAGCTTCAAACACCTTTCACATTCACACCAAGACTCAGAGACAAATTTTTAATTATGTGAAAATATTCAATACAATCATGCCTTATGTAAATTTTTGAGCTAGATATTAGTAGTTTTCATCTCGACCATTAATTTCACACATTTTGTCATTAATCTCAGCAACATAGTTATGTGAATTAACTGGAGCTATCATTGGCATGAATGTGAAATTTGAAAATAGGCCTTTATGGAAATAAAGTTTGAAATTAGAAGTGAAAGGTATGAGGAAATCCACATTGCAATCCTTGATTTTTTCACCTCCTTATTCTCTTGTTACATCTCAGCAATATTGTCACTAATTCTCAACCCAAATGACTGCCATTTATAATAGCTTGAGATCTAGCGACAAGCCACTAACAGTCCAGTCTCGAGATCCCTACTTAAAATTCTTAAGGTTTGAAAACATAGCAAGCTGGAGAGAAAGGTCGTCAAAACACCCATTTCTAGCTCTCTAATAAAAATTAGTAAGACTCCTACCTCCCGCGAGCTAGCGACCATTAGCCCAAAACTGCTTATTGTCATCTCTCCAACATTTTCTCTTATATGTATTAACCATCGCGAGATGAAAATAAAATTTCATCAAAACCTTTTTCAACATGGAAAGTACTTGTTAACTCTCCAATTTTAAAAGAAACTGTCATTACAACCTGAGAGCTTGCGATGATTGGAAACTTGTCTTTAAATCTTCCATGTGGTAGTCATTCACCAATTCTCTAACTGTTATTGCTGACCATCTTAAACCCTCACGATAAGTGACTGCAAGTTGTTTATTCGCTAGCTCTCCAACCTTTTATGTTACCTTTCTAAACAATAGCGAGCTACAGGCTTATCAATTTGGACAAGTGGCAATGAGTCGCTAGCTCTCTAATTGTTTATGTTATTGGTATGGGAACCCAAGAGCTAGAGAGAAACTAAAAATTTGACCTTTATCACTGTATCAGTTTAAATCCTTCACGTGGCATCCTCTCGTTGATTATCTAGATGAAAACACTTAACCCTAAATAACCTTGCGAGATGACAATAAATTAAAAGCTTGACCACCAACATGCTAATTGTCAAGTCATGGGTTAACATTACTAACTGATAAGAAACCTACAAACTGGCAACAACTCAAAGCTATGACATAAAAACAAACACTCGCTAGCTCGCAAGTTAAAACATAACCTTTCTATTTAAACATGAGACCTAGCGAAAAACAAGAAACATGCTAGATGAAACCCTCTTGGCTCAAAATTAAAGGTGATGTGTACTAATGAGATTTTGACAACTCGACATAGTAGGGTAACCACATAAAACAAACTCTTCATGGAAAAGGGGAATTACTTCCTAGGCTTTAAACACAGTGTGGGAAAAATTGAAACAAAGACTAAACCTTACTACCACCCTGATATGACACAAGAACAAAATAGAAGATACTCAACGATTTTTAGTACTAGAAAAACTAATGCACACACACTGGTGTTGGAGATTTGCCTTTGTGCAATAGTTGACTGTATGTTTGTCATTGATGACAACATATCGTATACAACAATGTACTATATTAACTTGATAGCATGGATATGTTGAAGCATTGCGTGGTTATTTTTATGTTTTAGAAACATTTATTATGCCATGTTCATACACGCAGATTCTATAGTACAGTTATAGTTGAGTTATGTTGATCTATTTACCAGCCACAATTTTAGAGGATTGTTTTTAAGAGCCAACAGTAATTTTATTGTTTCTTCAGTTGCGCCTATCTTTAGGATATGCGTGTTTGGATTCATGTTTAGTTATGAGTCAAAGGTGATTAACCAAAGGCACTAAATGTGTTTCATTTGAAGTGTGACATTTGAATGATTTTTTAGAGCCGACTATGTGAAGCGATGCGTCCATTCCCTTTGAGTTGTGTGGTTCTAATTATGTTGCATGCTTAGTTTAGCCAATAAGAAAGGTATTGAAGGGATTCCTACAGCTGACATGATCATATCTTTTGAAGAAGATACATATAGCAGTTCATTTGTGATCACCAAATGTGAATGAATGAAAAAGATAGTAGAAAAGAACAGAGAAAGATGCTAGTTTTTTTGGGACAATAAAGCCATATCATTCATCAGTTGAAGATCTATGTGAAGAAGCAGAGAGTGCATAAAATTCACTGGAACTGATCAAGAAAGCAGGTCTACTCAAATAGTTCATTATCATATATAGTGTATATTTGTATTACAAAAGGTTGCAACCTTCATCATTTTAGCAGTGTGCTCTTGGACAGTGTGTCCTCACCCCTAACAGGGTTGTTTGTAAAAGACTCCTAATAGGGTCCAACCCTTAACTAGGTCACTATACCTATTTCATTGTAAAGATCAACTCCTAACAGGGTTGTAAGATCTTCTAACAGGGATCATTATACTCTAGTACAGTTCTTTGTGGGTGCTAATTCCCGCTGGGGTTTTTACCTATTTTGGTTTCCCCGTAACCAAAATTATGGTGTTCTATTTTGTGCTATCTTGTTGTATTTAAACTTAATGTTATTATGTACTTAATTGGAGAAAATAATTAAAACTAGTAGATAACTTATTCACCCCCCCCCCCTCTCAGTTATCTCTTGGGACTATTCCTAACAACAGGTGCATCTAGCGAATTCTATGAAGGGGGGAAATGCCCAGCTTCCTCTNAACTTATTCCCCCCCCCCCCCTCTCAGTTATCTCTTGGGACTATTCCTAACAACAGGTGCATCTAGCGAATTCTATGAAGGGGGGAAATGCCCAGCTTCCTCTGAGATACTAAAAAGTATCCTTGAAAAAAGGTTTGGTAAATATGTCTACTAATGTTCCTTTGTGGGAACATACTCAAAATTAATTGCACCTTCCTCAACCTTCTCTCTAATAAAGTGATATATGATGTCAATTTTTTTTCCTCTAATGCATTACTGGATTCTTTGACATACTTATAATGCTGGTATTGTCACACATGATAGGAATTGGTTCATCAAAACTAACTTCTATATTATTCAAGGTATTCTTCATCCATAATACCTAAGTACAACATGAGGATGCTATAATAAATGCTGATTCAACAGTAGATATCATTACATAATCTTGCTTCTTGCTCGACCAAGCAACTAACTAGGAGCCAAGAAAGAATTCTCTACCACTGTTACTCCTATTTTACAAACAACCTATGCAATATGCATCTGTATATGTCGTCAGTGAAAAATATGACTCTCTCGGATACCATAATCTCATATATTTTGTTCCTTTCAAGAATCTGAAAATCCTCTTTACTTCCATAACATGTGACTCTTTTGGTTCTTATTGAAATATGGCTGTCAACCATATTGCATACATGATATCTACTTTGGTGGAAGTCAGATACAAAAATACTCCAATCATTGATCTGTACTTAGTTGCATCCTCTTTCGGTGAGTCATCCTCGTTAGTCAACTTACAGTCGATAACAATGAGAGTACATACAAGTTTTGAATATTCTAAGAATTTTTTTTTTAGTAACTCCTTCACATACTAGGATTGAGAAATGAAAATACCTTTTTTTCGTTCCAACTTACTTGCAATCCAAAAATTAAATTCAATTCTCCAATCATGTACATTTCAAATTCATTCGACATTTATTCAACAAACTTTTTGCATAGATCATCTCTGCCTCCAAAGATGATATCATCAACATACAAAAAAACAATCAAAATTTTGTCTGAAAGTATCTTGAAGTATAAATTAATTTCTTCCCAATATTTTTTGAATCCTTGACTCATTAGATATTTATCCAATTTTCCATACCAGGCCCTAGGTTCTTGCTTCAATCTATATAGTTTTGTTTTCAACATGCAAACTGTATCAAGATCTAATTTTGATCTGAACCCTTCGAGTTTCTCAATGTACACTTGTTCCTTTAGTTCTCTATTTAGGAATGTAGACTCGACATCAATCTAATAAACCTTGAATATTTTGAATGTTGAAAATGCCAAGAATATCCTGATAGCCTCCATTTGAGAAACAAGGGCATAAGTCTCTTCAAAGCTTATGTCTTCAATTTTTGAGTAACAAATGCATATCAATATTTCCTTGTTCCTCACAACCTTTCCATTCTCATCTATCTTGTTTTGGTAAACCCATTTTGTAGCTATTACATTCTTTTCTGTCGGTCTAAGAACTAATTCCCAGGTCTGATTCTTCTCTATCCAAATGAGTTCTTCCTTCATTTCATTGATCCAACTCTGATCTCTATAAGCTTTTGTTATAGATTTATGTTAAACCTTTGACAGTAAACATAAAAAAGAAAGATCTTGAGATTCTTTACTTCTGGTTACAAATCCTCTATTCTTATCACCAATGATCTAATTATTTGAATTATTCTTTTGTACATAGCTTGGTTTCTTAGTTGTAGATGTCAATGTCAATTGATTATCTTCTTCTTCTTTCTTTTCCTCCTTCCTTTTGTCCTTTATATCAGGTTCATACTCAATGTGTCGCTCAGGGACCTTCCAAAATGCTTCATCAACCTTCACATTCACACTCTCCACATTTTTTTTTAGTCTCTTATTGTAGCACCGATACAGTTTTCTTCTTGTAGAATAACCAAGAAATATCCCTTCATCCACTCTGCTATCAAATTTTCCAAGATTGTCTTCATCTTTTCAAATATAACACTTGCTGCCAAATATTTTAAAGTCCTTAATTATAGTTTCTCTTCCATGCCATAGATCATACAAAGTCTTCCCATATTTCCTCTGATACAGAACTGTATTAAGCATGTACATAGTATTATGTACTACTTCTCTCCAATAGATTTCCAATAGGCTTGCCTCCTTCAACATAGTTCATGTTGCTTCCAGAATTGTTTAATTCATTATTTCCACAACACCATTCTACTAGGGTGTTCTTGCTACTGAAAATTGTCTCTTAATACCATAATTTTCACAAAAACTTTCACCTTGAAGACTCCTTGTTCTTGTAGGACTACAGACATTGGTGTGCACAATCTCTAGTACACTGGTAGATGAATAACCTTTTTTCTTTAATGGTTCTCTAGTTTGTTTCCCTTCTAGACAACCCTTGTAGATAAATTTTTATGCTTTACGCAATCTGAGTAGATCTCTCACTGCACGAGATGAGCTTATTTTCACCAAGTTATCAAATTTTATATAACACTGTGTGTGTGGTAAAATGTGTAATTAGAATATGCAACCAAACACTTCAATAAACCATTACATCAAATGGGTTAGTATCAAAATGAAGATCAAACAGAATATAAAAACCCTTGAAACTGGCTTATTGATTCCTAGTTGAAGGGAGTGTGATTCTCATGAGTTGCCCATCATATTAGAGATGGAAAATTAGTGACTTGACTACTCCAAAATGGAAGATTCAATGTAAGATGGAGCAAGATGCATAGACTTGCATACTTTTCTTTTGAAATCTTGGAATTGGAAATACAATGAACTAGCAAACTAAATGCATAACAACTATAAGAAATGGAACTAAGATGTAAGATTAAGCTATCAAATGAGAAGAACAATGCATCTATATTAAGCTATGAAAGGAACCTAGAATGCCATTAAACTAAGAAATGAAGCTAACAATGCAAGAATGCAAGTAAACTGCTATGCAAGTAAGAACTATGAGTGCACAAAATAAGCTCTAGAATGAAAATAGAATTATAACTCTACTCCAAATCTTCTTGTTATTGTGAGCAAGGGAGATATCCCTTTTATAGGAGATTCCAAGAAATGAGTGGTTGAGATTAAGAGGCAAAAGGGAATGATCTATGGTGGAGATGAAACTTCCCTCAATCCATGTGAGCTAAGTGTAATGAATTTGATTGGTCAACTTTGTGGAGGATGAGACAAAATTGGTATTTTCCCTTTTATTTGTTTTATTTTGATTTTTGAATGCACACTCATGTGTGAATGGGTTCAATTTTTTATTTAAAAGGTACTTAGGACTTTTTTTATTTATCCCCATGTTTTATACATTTTTAGATTTAGGCTTGGATGATTGATTATTTGATTCAACAAGTTAGGATTATAATTATGCAAGAAAATTTGATTAAGTGCTCCATAATTAGAGTCTAGCGATAATGTCTTGGATTTTAGAATTTATTTAAGACCAAATAATTGTAAATAAGGGCTATAGTTTTGCTAGACCAATTTTAGGTGATTACATTTTCCCCTCTTTGACTAATGTGTGCTTGATCTGGGAACACATTGACTCAAAGAACATGTAAAGCTTGATTGGATCAGGAAATAGCTTGATGTGAAATGATGAAACTATCTCATGGATCAGAATTGATTCTGAACTTGATTGGACGAAGATCAATTGAAGGTTTGAAGATATCAGCTCCAAACTTGATTGAACAAAGATTGATAAAGAGGTCATCTCCGAAGTTGATTGAGTGAAGAGTGACAAGGAGATCTAAAGATATCAGCTCCGATCTTGATTGAGTGAAGGCTGATAAAGAGTTTGAGCATTCATCTTGATGTGAAGCAATGGAACTGAATGTCCTCCCTCTGAGCAGATTTCCTGATTTTGGATTAGGTTTGAATGAAAAATCAACCTAATGTGACATGATGAGACCGATTTCCATTTGATTGATTGATAGAGATAATTGACTTGATATGGGTCTTGATGAAGCCAATTACCAGATTGAGAGGAGTTATCAGATTGATATGGTGCGATGAACTTGATATGTCCCTTGAGCTTTGAGATTTTTGATGCACAGTGATAAGAATCACTTGATTGATTTTTGATTTAAGTCAGGGCCTAAAGCCCCTAGAGGTTGAACTTGTTAATGTGAATCAAATTGCTGATATAATGGTACTGCCCCCTTGAGAACAAAATCAAAAGGAGGGGAGGCATAAGCCCGATAGATCAAAAAGCATTGAGAATTGTGAGATGGGAGTCTATTTGAGGTCAGGTTGACCAAGTTTGACCAAGAGTTGACTTAAGTTAACTTTTTGGATTGAAGAAGGAAATACACAAGAAA
Organism: Thuja plicata; assembly: GCA_018584345.1. Lineage (NCBI taxonomy): Eukaryota > Viridiplantae > Streptophyta > Pinopsida > Cupressales > Cupressaceae > Thuja > Thuja plicata. The sequence continues at coordinate 396,618 of MU228014.1, forward strand.
ATTGATCAAGAGGAATCTAAAATTAGAATCTTGTGAGGAAAGCGTTAGCGATCAACTGCATTTGCAAAAAAATAGGTTAATTTGTATTTTTTAATATCAAAATATTGTCAAATTTTGTTTTCAGTCCCGAAATCAGATTCAGAGCAGTTTGATTAGTCAGGGATGCAATTTTCATGTCCATCGAGGCACTTTGAAAATTAGGTAAAAATCTCTATATAAGGCCCGGAGGGGTCATTTTCAAATCATTTTCACCATCCACATTTGATTTTTGAAAAGCTTCTAGAGCAAAAAATGGTGGTCCCAGTAGAGAATCATCATTTTGAGTGCATGCGATGGTATGGACGGCCACAAGACTATCCGCCTCCCGTAAGTAGCTGATAAAATTCGCCTTCACATTCATTTTTACAAGCTTTTTTATACATTTTTGCACATTTTTTTACGTTTTTAGGTCGTAGGTCCCGATTCATTGTACGAGCCAGTGAGTGGGCTCATACGACAAATTGCAAAACTATCTTTTATCGTCTAAGTCCAATAGTTTTGTTGTATGGGGATAATCCATTTGTCGCATGACAACAATCATAAAAACTCACTTTGTCATTTGACTGTATTAGATTTTTTGTTTCATAGCATTTTTTTGTTTCACCTGTAATCCTGATTCGTACAGATTTTGGTACCAGTGCCCCTTGTTTATACTTTGTCATTTGGGTAACAGAGGTACTTTTTGATGTTTTCTTCTGATTGATTGTGTGTTTTCTCACTTTTGTAGCCCATTTGATAGCTTGTCTGATTATTTCTTACTAAGTGTAGCTGATTTTAATATCGTTACTGATGCTTCTTCACTGTTTGTTGTCTCGCAAGTGGATTTACCAGATATACAATTTTGTTCCACTTATCCTCCTACCATACGCCTAGTGAGGAACATGTATGATGATTAAAGGGGTCACCTGAGAGACTGTGGTTATGGATGGTTATCCCAGATGCTTGAAATCCAGGTTAACCATTAAATTTTGACAGCTTTGGTGGAGAGATTCCACATTGAGGATAATAGGTTTCATTTACCGACTGGGGAGATGACTATCACTCCTGAGGACATATATAGGATTCTTTGGATTTTGTTTGCTCAAGAATGGATAGAATATGATGTTGCATCATAGTTAGGTACACAGGCATTGATCTAAGTGTTCCATGATCATACGATCTTGGACAAGGTCATATCTTAGGATGATCTAATGAGCCAGTATGGTGCACTGTATGCACTTTAGTGCGTGATCACATGATACATATGTTGCTTCCTAATGGTGGATGGGAGCCAACAAGGATTCCATTTTGGATGGGGCAGGGTATTGGAGAGATTTTCTACTTGACTAGAGCGATTGGGTTGGGGTGAGTGCCTTCTTGCGCACATGGATCATGAGATGCATGAGATCACTTACAGGGGAGTATGAGGGATGGCTACAGGAGTTCTAGTCTTGTAGATATGGGCTTGGAAGCACCTTCCCATATGTAGGATAGTGATAGATGATCCATGATAGGGTGGAAAACCATACATGTACAGGTACACAACCCCACCTAGGGATGAGTGACTATTGGAGGCGTCAGTTAGATGATCTTAGCTTGGTGGTCTGGAGACCATATGTATGCACAAAGGCATGGACCGACTAGAGAGACCAGCGATGAGATTTCTTTGTTTCACGTCCCTTACTTGGGAGGACCTCTAGTGCTATTGAGAAATTCATAGTGGGCAGAGTATTAGAACAGTAGCGTCATGCTTAAAGCATTCCACAGGAGTCAACAACATATGCTCATTTCATGGATGAGGAGCACTGAGGATGGTCTCAGAGATTATCTCCAACTCTCTGTACATAGGAGCTAATAGGTTTGCATAGGCCTATTTGGGATTATCTAGAGGATATCATAGATGTGGGGGTCACACCCTAGTACACAGATCATTTCACTTTCCATCCCTTCCCTAGATTTATAGATCTGACGGAGAGAGAATCATGGATTGAGGAGGTAGATGTCCCTTAGAGGGCTATAAGTGGATAGGGGGGACTAGATAGAGTACCTTAGAGAGGTCCAGCTCCTTCTAGAGAAGGGAACTACTATAGGTGCCAGTACCAGCAGGGAACCCATAGTCAGACATTAGCATTAGTGAGGGGAGGGAGGAACCCTTGGTTCCATAGGAGTTGAGATCTTAACAACATAGGCTAATGAGGAGATGGGAGATGGTCAGCCAGATCTTGATCTTGATGATGCCTTCATAAAGGTTTGGCAGTGTAGGGCTACATAGGCATAGGCTGAGGAGGAGGGAGCACCATAGGAACAGACTCCTCAGGATACTATCCGAACATTGAGGGGACATGTCCAAGCATTATAGACCCAGCTTGTAATAGCACAGTCCCTGATCGCAGAGCAAGATTGAGCGATCACAAGCCATGATAAGAGAGTCCAGACATTGACTCAAGGGTTCATAGTTGAGTGTGCTACTCTTTAGAGAGAGGTCATCCATGAGACTAATTGGGAAACTTACTATGTGGTGGCATATAGTGCAATGGTTCTTGTGGCACAGTAGGTGCCACCATATTCACAGTACTTGGCACTATTTGAGGGAGCAGGCCCTCCACCTAAAGTAGATGATCCTCCATGACCACCCCTTGATGGTGGCTAGGGAGGAAGTGAGACCTAACTATCCCCCTTATGTCTTATCCCCTTCTAATTTTTGGAGATCTACATGATTGTACTTGATTTATTTACATCGAGGATGCACATTTTTTTTCTCAAAATTCTTGAGCACACTCTTTTGTTTACGTTGAGACTTTGATATATATATTTATGCAATGACCATTTTCTGCTCCATGTATTGTTTTTATCTGTTACTGATAAATCTGTTTCCTTTTTAATATCTTGGATGATGTGCATATAGATAGTATCTTTCTCTTCATAGATGATATGCTTCTTACTATGATGATTGTGTACCTTGTTCTTTGTTGTTACTAACCATTTGTGTGTAGATAGGTAACCTTAAGGAGATGAAATGTAGTTGATCACTTCAACGAAGGATTTGAGGAAGCAATTGGTTAAAGGAATATCTCAATTTTTAATTTTGAGTGGTTTGTTATAATGCTATTTATGCAAGCCTAAGAATGCAAATGTAGCCTATGACACTGAGTAGTCAAGTCACTGATTCTAGTAGTCCTTAGTTTCATAATTAGGCATTTGGGAAATCAGAGTAGATACAACCCTTACTAGTGCCACTACAACCATAAGAGTATGAATATGGACTTCATCGGATGAAATATGGGAGAAAACATAAGCATTAGGTATAGGAACCAAGATGACCTGAATATCATCTCTAGTTGATTTGTTAAAGATACACCAGTTGCTTGGCATTCAGAGCCAAGATAACCATGAGTGTGTCTTTATGTAAACAAGCAAGAATAACAGACAAGGAGATAGCCCCAACCTCACCTTAGCACGCAAGGAAGTAGGATCGAGGGATGTGAGGCTTATCCACCTGAATATGGAAGCTCTTACCACATACACCCTACTTTCTTCACACAAGGATCATTGGGACCACACCAACAAGAACAAATCAAAGAAAATAGTATGAAATAATTAATAACAAACAACATTAAATAAAATCATCATCAAGCATTCAATCTGTGGAAGTTGTTGATGCGGGTGTTGAGAACACCGTTGTGTTGGTTTGTGTGTTATTGTGCAAAGTTTGATTTTTATCTAATGTGTGTTAAAAACACATAGGTTTTTCCAAAGAGAGTGTTGAGAAACACTAGTGTGTCAGTGGAAAATTGTCCAGGTGGTTAGAAGACCATGATAAATGAGGGGTAGATCAAATGACAAGGTATGCAAATGTAGGGACTAGGATGCAGCCCTAGGACTCAAGAGGACGATCGATTCCAAATGTAAGAGGTCAAATTTACTATTGGCGTAAGGTCAAGATAGTCAAGCAATACATTGATAGATGAAGTGTTGATTACAAGTGATGCTTATTTCCAGGTTTTCACCACTTGGTAGAATTTCTATTTTTTCTACCAAGGCGCCTGTCTCCAGGTTTTCACCAAGGCACTTTTCTTGATTTTTCAATTTTTATTTTTATTTTTATATATTTTAATTTTTTTAATTTTCTTTTCTTATTTTTTTTATTTTTTGATTGATGCATCAAGGCGTCTATTTCCAAGTTTTCACCAGGATTATCATTTTTTCAGGAATTTCTCCAAATGTTTCTGACTTTTCTACTTTTTGTTGTTTTTGATATTTCTTCAGGATCATATATGTACGTACATGTTGCTGGCCAGCAAGAATGCCTCAAGTGTAGAACTTATTCAGGTGTAGAGAGTTAATGGGGTTAGTAAAGGTTTCCCCTTTTGGAGTTGACAGTTGATAGGATCCAGAGCCAAATGTTGCAGTGATCACAAAGGGACCCAGCCAGTTGGGTTGAAACTTCCCCTTTTGTTCACGATGTTGCTGATTTTTTGGATTTTCTTTAAGTACAAGGTCACCAACCTAAAATTCTCTGTGTCATACCTTCTTGTTGTAGCATTGAGACATTCTCTTCTGATAGACCCTTAAATGGTCAAATGCTACTTTTCTATGTTCATCAAGTAATTCAAGCTCCTGGATTCTTGAAATCTAATAGTCTTCATCAGTGATGAGTCCATGTAAGTTAACTCAGAGTGATGGTATTTTTACCTAAATAGGCAATACAACTTTTGTGCCATATTCCAATGAAAATGGTGTTGCCCCTGTAGGTGTGTGGATACTAGTTCGATGGGCCCACAAGGTTGGATTGAGTTGAAGATGTCAATATCTTCCTGTCTTGTTGACTGTTCTATGAAGGATCTTCAATATATTTTTATTGGAAGCCTCAGCCTGTCCATTGCCTTGAGGATAGTAATAGAGGAACAATGTTGAGTAATTTTGAATTTTTCACATATCTAATCCATATCCTTATTTTTAAATTGTCCTACATTGTCTGTGATGATAGAGGAGGGTATCCCATATCTGCTGATGATATAATTTAAGATGATCATGGATACTTGTTTCCCAATTGCTTTAATGAGAGGAAATGCTTGAACCCAATTTGTGAAGTACTCAGTTGCTGTGATAATAAATTTGTGTCCTCCAGAGGAAGAGGGATATATTTTCCCTATGAGGTCAAAAGCCCATTGTTAAAATGGCTAGTGGGTGATAAAAGGTAATAGTTTTCACGCAGGAGCATGAATGAGGTTATCACGAGTCTGACACTTTTTGCAAGCTTTAGCAAACTGGATAGCATATTTTTCTTAGGAGGGCCAGTAGTATCCTACTCACAAGATCTTCTTAGCTAATGAAAGACCATTTGAGTGAGACCCACAGATACCTCTATGGATTTCCTTAAGTGCATGCTCAGATTTGTCACATTCTAGACACCTAAGGAGAGTACTGTAAAGACCTATTCTATACAGGTCATTATCCATGATCAAGTAACGTGATGCATTCCTTATAAGGTTTCTTTTCTCATTTTTAGATAAGTCAGGGGGGATAATTTGGTCACGGAGGTAGGAATATATTTGGCTATAGCGTGAAGGTTCAATGCCCACAATTGAATAGATAATATGGGATTCAGGAGAGTCATATGCAGGGAAATGGAGTTCTTCCACTAGGCATTCATAGCAAACTGATGGTCCTCTAGTTGTAGCATCAAAACTAAAGTAGCCATAGCATCAACAACTCTATTTGTCGCTCTAGGAACTTGTTGGAAGGTGATGAACATGAAGTATTTCTTGAGATCATCAATCATCCTTTTATATGGCATGAGCTTCTCATCTCTTGTCTGGTGTTGATCATTTAATTGATTAATTACTAGTTTGGAGTCACCATAGATAAGTAGTTTTGTGATCTTCCATTCAATGGCCATCTTTAATCCATTTACCAAAGCTTCATATTCAACAATTTTATTAGTGCAAGGGAATATTATTTTGTATGCTTTAGGAATTTTGTAAACTTGAGGTGTAATAAAGAGCACTCCAGCATCGGACCCTTGTTGAGTGAAGGACCCATCAAAGAACATCTTCCATGCGTGCTCTATGAGATGCAAGATAGCTTCATCAGGAAATTCTATAAGCAGAGGTTTGTCATTTGTGAGAGGAGCATATGCCAAGAATTTAGCAATAACTTGTCCTTTGATGACCTTTTTGTCTATATATTCGATATAAAACTCACTAAGAATCATGATCCATTTTTCCAACTATCTCGTGAGAGTTACTTTGTTTAATAGATACTTCAAAGGATCAATCTTAGCGATCATCTTGATAGAATGTGCCAGCATATAGTGTCAGAGTTTTTGAGAATCAAAAATTGCAACAAGGAAAGCCTTTTCAACAATAGTATAGGTATGCTCATATGACACCATGGTTCTGCTTATGTAATATATGGCTCTTTCTTTTCTTGTTTCATCTTGCTGTGCTAGAAAAGCTTCCAACAATGTGTCTATAGCTGAAATGTAAAGGAGGAGATGCCTTCCTAGTATTGGTGCCATCAATATCGGTGGATTAGCTAGATATTCCTTAATTTTCTAAAAATGTTTCTCACACCCTTCATCCCATTTGAATGTAACTCCTTTGTGAAGTGTTCTCGTGAAAGTTTGTGCCTTATCTGCAAGTTGGGAGATAAACCTTCTAATAGATTGAAGCTAAAATTACAGAGTCCTAACTTGAATGATATTCGAGGAGGTTGCATGTCCATTATTGTCGCTACCTTTTTAGGTTCAACCTCAATTCCTTTTGTTGAAACAATGTACCCCAAAATTTTACCAGAAGTTATGTAACCAAAAACACACTTTTTAGGATTCAGTCTAAGCTTGAATTGTTCCATTCAGTCCAAAATCCTTTCTAAATATGCTAGGTGAGTAGCTCTTTTTTCTTATTTTCCCAAGGTGTCATCTACATAGTCTTCCATGTTCTTGTGTATCATATCATGAAATATAGTAGTCATAGCTCGTTGGTATGTTCTCTAGCATTTTGAGACCAAAAGGAATGACATTCCAATAGAAAGTGCCCTAAGTGCATGTGAAAGCAATCTTCTCTTGATCCTCAGGAGCTATCCTTATCTAATTATATCTGGAAAAGTCATCCATTATAAAGTACATCTCACAACCGGTTGTGAGGTCCACAATCATGTCAATATTAGGTAATGGAAAGTCATCCTTAGGGAAAGCCATGTTTAAATATCTGAAATCTGTGCAAACCCAAATGGACTTATCATGTTTAGTCACATGAACAATATTAGAAATCCAATCAATGTATGTTATGGCATGGATGACTTCATCCTTTAGTAATTTTTCTAATTCTTCTTTGACTAACATCGCCACATGAGGATGTATCTTTCAAAGCTTTTGCTTGACCAGTTTAACTCCTGGAGCAATTGATAAGTGGGGCTTAATCAAATATGTGTCTAGTCCTGGCATGTCTGAATAAGACCAAGAAAATTTTATTTTATTTTTCATCAAGAATTGGATGAATTCTTTATTTTCTTTCTCAAATAGAGACTATGCTAGGTAGATCAGCTAAGGTACCTCCACTGTTCCAAAATTAACTGCTTGTGCTGGTTATATCAATACTAAGGATCTTTCCTAAAATTGATTAGGAAGGAGATCAAGTTTCTCATCCTTCAACACCTTAGAGAGGTTTTCACCATTGGATACACCTTTTTTAACTATTTTTGGTTTTGATACTACCACAAAGTAGTTTTCACCATCATACATTTTTTTCTTTTTATCATTCCTTTTTAGGTTGAGAAACTTGATGTCCCCCTCTGTCATGTTCATGCTCATTACACTGGTCAAAGAGGTGAAGGGATCAATGGCGTTCAAGTAACAATCCAAGGTGTATTTTTTGGGTGCGGAGATTAAATTCAAAGGTTCCTTTAGGTTCCATTGAATCATCTCAGGAGGGACAAGAGGCAAAGGTTCAACGGGTTCTAGGGATAACATCGAGTTATCAAGATCAAGGTTTTCAAATGGTAAGAGAAGATCTGTTACAACACTCTCTAAAGGACTTTCTATACCATGATTCACCCTAACATTACTATAGGAATTGTTCTTGGTATTGTGCGAGTCCAACCTAACTGACCTAGTGTTAGCGTTCTCACTTGCTTCTCGAGCAGCCATTCATTCTAGAAAAATACTCATTGGCACAAATTGAATTCTTGAAGATGGGATATGTGCATGAGGGGTCATGCCAAGATCTAAAAGGCTCCATGTTCTTCCATCCTCCTCCTCTAATTCTTGATCTTGAACTGCTTGTGGAAGAGTAGCCCAGTTATTATTCCCAAAGTTCCAGTTTATGTTGGGAGGAAGAGGAGACATGTCCTCCTCAAATTCTGATTCAGACTCTTCTCTATAAGCTTGAGCAGTATTAGAACATTCTCCTAGTTCACACTAAGGATCATATTTATGAATTACATCAACTTCATGTCAATGGTAGCATCATAGAATAAATCCCACTCATACTCATTAGACTTAGTTTCAGCAGAGCGGGGTAATTCTAACACATGAGTAGGAGCCACAATTTTCCCTCAGTTAGGATGTCATTCCTCTAAAGCATGTCCTAGATTTCCCCCATATTTATATTGAATGTGACTATGGGAAAGTGTTTCCAAGTATCGAGAGAGCATTGCTAAAGCAGCAGTATTGTTGTTGGATTCATTGACATTTTCATCATGTTTAGCCTCATTGTTTTGTGTTAGAGCTGAAGCCTCTTCAAGAGAATGCACTCATTTTTTGAGAAATGGGGAAGATCAAGTATGTGAGAGAAAGGAACAATTTACCCCCAATTTGGATGACTAACTTCAGTCTCGGTCTCTTGCTCTGGGTTAATCTCTCTTGTAGATGAGTCAGCTTGTTTAGCAAAATTTTCTATTTCTTCCCCAGTCATTTGGGCATCTTCTTGTAAGAGAGGAAAGGAGGCCTCATTTGGTTTTGAAGTGAGCTCTAGATTCATTTTTAAATGATTGTGGGATGTATGGTTCTCCTTGATATCCAAGATCTTGAATATTAAGCAATCTTTCGAAAGACAGTGGGGTGAGTTCTATTTCTTTGTCACTCTCTTTGTCAGATACGTCCATGTAAGCATCACTAGGGATGTTTTTAGAGGAAGGATAAAACCTTTGTTCATGGTATCCCACTACTATTTTGTACATGGGATTCTGAAACTCAATATGTATAGGTTATATCAATCCTTTATCCTTTCCCAAGGGTACTTTTCCTTTGTATCCCATTTGCTTGGCAATCTAGTAACCTTTGCCATATTTCTCTGGGAAAATTTCAACATGTTTAATCTCTTGGTCTAGATCTTCACCTTTGTAAAGCCATGCCAGGATGACTTTTTGCTCATTTTCTCTGGAGGGAGGAATGTGAGCCTTGACCATGCCAGTCCGTTCATGTATCTCTATTTTTTGACTGCTTGATGGTTTGAAGGATGATGATGGCATGTTGTAGGACCTAGGGGACATAAGAAGGTTATTCATGGACAATTGGTATTCCCCCATGCTTGTGCTCTTAATTTGAAATTTCTCCCCAAAAATATTCATGAGTTCTATGTGAGATTTTTCAGATGTCGATTCCTGGGATGCTTCCTTGTTATGAGGGACCATGCTCTATGCCTATTTTAATGCATTACAAGAGTATGTGTTATCAGCTGGGATAGAAATTTCCACCTTTTTGTGTGGGAACTTCACACATTGGTGATATGTAGAGGGAAAAACCTACATTTTGTTGATCCAGGGTCTCCCTAGCAATATGTTGTAAGTCAATGGTAAGTCTAATACTTGGAAATTGAAATTTCATTCAAATGGTCCCACTTTGATGGGTAGGACCAGTAGTCCTTTTGATGACCTTTCCTCCTCATCATATACTTTTATGGTAATTTTCCTCCTAGGATCAATAGCATGTTTGGAGAAGCCCAATGTTGTCACTAACTTGAGAGTACATATGTTCAAACCAGTGCCTCCATCTATCAAAACGTGTTTGACTCGATGCTTATGGATTAGGACCTCTAAGTGAAAAGTTTGGTTATGTGGGTAACTGAGTGATTTATCATCTTCTTCTAAGAAGGACATATAGTGAGGGGAATTCAAGTGATTTACCATGGTCTGGAACCGTCTGAAATCAAGGTCTTTGGGAACATTAGTTACCAAAAGTGCAGTCTTGAGGATCTCCTTATGTGATAATGACAATTTGAGTAACTCTAGAATAGAGATCTGAGTGGGAGTCCATTGTAGCTAACCAACCAAATTGTAGTTCATAGCAAGGAGTGATATAGAAGCTTGTTTTGAGGATGAGGACTTTCTTATGGGTGAAACATTTTGATTAGGTGTCGATGCTACCCCTTTAAGAGTGACCTTGGATTGACCACGAGTGACCACATTGGCAGAATTAGTTTCATTGTCTTTAACAATAATCACATTGATTGCCCGGTCATAAGGTTCAAGCATGTGAATCACATTGTCAGTGTTGGCATAGGTATGATTCACCATAGCTCCTAGGGTTTTCAAGGATTCTCCTTTCTCATAAGATGGAAAAAGTTTCTTGAAAGATTTATAGTCATCATTCGATCTATGAGTACCAACTGTAATGGTCTTATTATCGATAAGATCTTTTATCACATGTTTCAGCTTCATACACTCGTTTGTCAAATGCCCTTTGTTTTGATGGAACTCGCAGTAGTGGTTTTCATTCCACCACTTAGGTTTCACTTCACATTCCCAAGGTTTTGAGTTAGGGATCGTGATGATCTTATGAGCAACCAATGTCTTTAACGCATCTTCTAAAGGCTCTCCAAGAGGGGTAAAGTTTCTCTTAGGTCATGGCATCCAAGGTGCTTTATCTTTTTGAGAGTCCTAGGTTTTATAAGGAGCATTAGGAGTAGTCAAATTATGCTTGGCATCCTATATGCTATTAGTGAGGTTGAATACACGTTCCTTAGTCTTATACTCAGGCGAGTCAACTACACCATCATTAACAATATTACGATTCTTATTCTAGTATTTGCTCTTATCATTGTTATTGCCATTGTTAGAAGATGTATCATCTTTGTTCAAGGTGATCTCTCCTTTCTTTACAAGAACATCTTTGATCCTCATAGTGTTGTCGACTAAGTCACTAAAAGAGGTGTGTGTTTTCATTTGCATTGCGTAGTGTTGCATAGATTTAGCATAGTAACCATGTGCAAGATGTTATATGAATAGTGTTGGATGAACCTTTACACAAGCTTGTCAAATGTCTGAATACCAGGTGTGAGCTTTGTGAACCACTCCAAGGCTTGGACAATAAGGCTTTGTGGGAATAGTCCCATTATATATGTCCTCTCATGCATAAATTTCATAAAAAGGGCACACAATTATCTTACGTGATCTTGAGGATCACCTTCCCCATTGTATTTTTCATATTTAGGAATTTCAACCTTTGGGGGAAACGGTGGCATGTGCAAGTTTTTAGCGAATGGTAAGGGAGATATAGGCTCCAATGAGTATTTTCTAGGAGTTTATTCCTTTTCTTTCTTTATTTCCCTTAATTTGCATCTCATGTCTTATAGTTGTTGGTTGAGAATGGTAATGAGCAACTCTTCCTCTTGTTGTATGAGTCCTTCTATGTCAAAGTCAGGTGGAAGTTTAACACCTATTGATGCAAGATGCATGAAATAATTGTATTTGTCCAATTACATAATAGTGTGCATCATCTTCTAATTTTTTTTGTCTTTTTCACACTTCCTAATCTCTTCAGAAGTGGACTCCTCTATGGAGGAAGAGGCACTGGTGTGTTGACTCTAGTGGTCATGTTGGGACCCCTAATCATAAGCTCACATGGTTGAGGCATTATGTGAAACCAAGGTTGATAAGTCAAACAAGGGTTCTATTTTTTGTGGAATTGAAGTGTCCTTTTCTAATATTTAAAAATATATTTTTGGTTTTCGACAAGAAGGTGGCCCTTGAGAAAATTTGTTGATAGCTTTTCCCTTGGAATCGAGATTGGCTTTTTGACTTCTCGTTTGGACCATGAAAGACAATCATAGTTATAATTCTAGAATAACTAGGCTAATGATGTCAATGTCAAAGGTGTCTAAATGACTTCTTCTCTAATAGCTTGAAAGAGGAAGATGAGGAGGTTTTATGAAGGTACAAGGTATCAAGCTATGAGGTCTGAATACCTGTTGGGCGACACTTGTGACCAAGTTGATGTGAAATAGATTGTTGATAAAATAAAAGAGTAGGACTAGTGAGATCACCCAAGATACTAAGACTAGATACGTTGGGTGATCCAAGTTGCATAGTTTAAGAACCAACAATTATTGTGAAAAGATCACAAAAGGATACCCGAGACAGTTTTCCATTTGTTTTTGTTTGTATCAAATGTCAAGTTTGGACGATGTGTTACGTTTGTCAAAAGTGTTGTTGCAAAGGTTAGGTGTCAAGTGGCTCAAGAAAATCAAGAACAAAGAGTAGATAATCATGCACTTTCTACCCCTAAATTCAATTTGTCTTAGTATCACAATCTTTTACCATGCTTGATATTCCTTCACCTCACACAAAGTGATGTTGGCTTTTTCCACGACTATGCACGTTGTGGGTTTTGAAAAGAGACTCAATGCTCGAATTGCATAATCTCTCTCATGCCACTTTCATGCTTTAGATCATGCTTAGAAATACATATGGTGAGTATAAAATCTTGAGGTGATCTAGGTAAAACCACTTGGATCGATCCTTGCACAAAGATTATGATACTTTCGAAGGTGAATTGGGTAGCCTTTATCTAAAGTGTCTAGTAAGGACATCCATTCATGACTATCCCTTGTATTTTCTCAAGAGAAATTAAGGCATATATCCCTACAAGCACCAAAAATGCATAGTCTTACAAGAAAGATTGAGACCTCTCATCCCTACACAAGTTGAATGTATTCCCCTTGTAGTCTTGTAAACAAGATTGAGACCAAAATGACCCTACAAGCACCTAGTCAAATATAGTCCCTTTTAGCAATATTGAGGCAACAAGGCCCTACATATGAAGAATAATTAGGAATAGAAAATAGTTTTCTTCCCTCTCTTTGGATTGAAGGAAGCATTTGATTATAGTGGGGTGGAGTAGCTGGGTTCTCTTGTTCCCCACTTGGGTCATTCCCAAAAGATTGCTCTCTTGGCGGGCCCTCTAAAGGTAAATACAAGAAAAGTAAATGGATAGCTAGTCAAGGTTAAGATTTCTGATTTTCCAAAAGGAAAAGAGCATACTCCCCTACTTCATAGTGTCTCCCAAGCACATCAAGCACATGTTCATTTACCAAAAGAAAAGTGTTACTTTCTCAAGATTAATTAAACATGTTTGGGTTTCTGATTCTCTCAAAGAGAGAAGATCATAATCCCCCAATGTCTAACTTTGCACAAACAAACAACATCCTAGTTAAGATAAGTGCCTTAGAAATCATCTCAGAAAGCACACAAATTTTTTGGTTGATGAAGTCAAGGAAACTTGCAAGTACAAGCATTAGTAGTTTCTCAACTTTCTTCTCTCAAAGCGTCCTACAAGCACAATCCATTAGTGATTTTGCAAGAAATAAGTGTGCTAGTGAGGCTTTGACAAGCGAATCTTCCCCAAAATGTCCTACAAAAACCAATTAAGTTGCAAAACCAGAGAGTAAAAAGATAATATAGAACATGCCAAAAGTCAGAAAATTAAGATTAGATCGATATAAACCTAAAAAATGGTCATTGTTTTTGAGATGAGAAAACACAGAGAACATAATGGAATCAAAATCTGTAAGACAATTTATATGCTCCCAGATGAAAAAATAGACAGTGATAAAAGATCGTGCGACAAATGTAATGTCTTGAAACAAAAAAATAATCAGAAATCAGACTCGCACGACAAATCTATTATTCCCAAATGAAAAACTAAAGACTCGTAATTATCGTACTAGCTTTCAACAGAATGTGTATGACAGTGAGCACAGTTTCGTCAAAATGTGGGAAAAATGTGAATAATGAGGCAAAAATTAGTTTTCTACCCCACGGTGGGCACCAAATGTGTGTGTGGTAAAATGTGTGATTATAATATGCAACCAAACACTTCAATAAACCATTACATCAAAGGGGTTAGTATCAAAATGAAGATTAAACATAGCATAAAAACCCTTGAAACTGGCTTATTGCTTCCTAGTTGAAGCAAGTGTGATTTTCATGAGTTGCCCATCAGATTGGACATGGAAAATTAGTGACTTGACTACTCCAAAATGGAAGATTCAATGTAAGATGGAGCGAGATGCATAGACCTGCATACTTTTCTCTTGAAAGCTTGGAAATGGAAATAAAATGAACTAGAAAACTAAAAGCATAACAACTATAAGAAATGGAACTAAGATGTAAGATTAAGCTATCAAATGAGAAGAAAAATGCATCTATATTAAGCTATGAAATGAAGCTAACAATGCAATAATGCAAGTAAACTACTATGAAAGTAAGAACTATGAGTGCAAAAAATAAGATCTAGAATGAAAATATCATTATAACTCTACTCCAAATCTTCTTGTTATTGTGAGCAAGGGATCTATCCCTTTTATAGGAGATTCCAAGAAATGAGTGGTTTATACTAAGAGGCAAAAGGGAATGATGAATGGTGGAGATGCAACTTATCTCAATCCATGTGAGCTAAGTGTAATGCATTTGATTGGTCAACTTTATGGAGGATGAGACAAAATTGGCATTTTCCCTTTTATTTGTTTATTTCGATTTTTGAGTGCACACCTCTGTGTGAATGGGTTCACTTTTTGATTTAAAAGGGACTTAGGAATTTTTTTATTTATCCCAATGTTTTATATATTTTTAGATTTAGGCTTGGATGATTTATTATTTGATTCAACAATTTAGGATTATAATTATGCAAGCAAATTTGATTAAGTGCTCCATAATTGGATTCTAGTGATAATGTCTTAGATTTTAGAATTTATTAAGACCCAATAATCAGAAATAGGGGCTATATTTTTTCTAGACCATTTTTAGGTGATTACAGACACATCCTCTGATGTCTAAGCCAACTATCATTGGTCTAAAATAGTAAACAACATACTTCTGATGCTCCTTCTAGCTGGTACATGTTCCTTCCCGTTCTTTTCCGGATTGCAATTAGATCTCCTGATATTTTCCCGATTTCAAAACCTTCATTTTTTAAAATGATAGAATATCCATTTTCACACATTTGTCCAACACTCAACAAATTGTGATACAAAATCTTCACATAATAGACATTTTTAGTGTTATTATTTCCATCAAAAGTAATAGAGTCTTTGCCAATAATGTAAGTTGTTTTTTCATCACCAAATCTAACAAGACACCATCATATTTTTTGAGTGACACAAATTTACTTTTATCTTCGGTCATATGGTGAGAATAACCACTATCAATCAACCATTTATTTTTATTTCTTCTAACTTACAAATCCGTTTCAATACCATCATCAATTTTAACATAGATGTTAGTAATAGCAATTTATGATTTCTTATCCTCTTCAACATAAAACAAATAATCTTCTGTCTTTGATTCATCATATGAGATACTAGCATCGTCATTCACATAGTAATCCTTCTTATTGAACTTCTTAAACTTCTACCTAGGACCTCTCTCTGGACATCTAGCCACCAAATAACCAATTTTACCACATCTAAAATATTTCAGAGGTAACATACCTTTATATTTGTTGGTACCTTTCTTCAATCTCCTTGCAAATTTTTCTTCAAATTCTTCTTCATCATCACCATCAAAATCATCATTTGATTTTGTCAGGGTACCAAACAACGTTTCTTTGGTAAACTTCTTTCGATCATACACCTCTTCAATTGTTGAGATCTTATCACTGTAGTTGTCTGGTAATGTTATCAAGATATTCTCCATAAAGTCTTTATTAGTAATAGTGCCTCCTTGGTTGTTGACTTCATTCACTGCATTCTCAACCCTCTAGAAATAGCTTTTGATGTCTTCACCATCGTCCATTCTTAGATTCTCATAATGTCTCTTACCTGTCAGTTTATTAGATTAGATAACTTAACTCTATCATTCCCCTCATAGATCCCTTTCAACTTTTCCCAAACTTCATAAGTATTTTTCAAAGAAATAACCTTTGCTAATTTAGTCTTTGATAAAGCACTAGAAATAACACATATTTCCTTTTAATTTTCCTCATATGCCTCGATTTTGTACTGAGTGGTAAGACCATTATGAGGAAATACATACTTTGTCTCCACATGCTTCCAGGCCTTATAACCAATTGATACCAAGTATCCTTTCATATGATCTTTCCATGAACTATAATCTGATCCATCAAACAAAGGGATAGTCAATTTGTGCACCATTAGATCTACCTCAAGCGATTAAGCTCTTCACTGAGTAACCTTTCTCTAATACCAATTCTTGAATAGGTCGAATAACTGAGAGGGAGGTGAATCATTTATTCCCACACAATTTATAAAACTTTTCCTTTGTCGGTCAACTGATAAACAACAATATTAACAACTTTATGTTTGTCAATTAAGCACATCCAGCATCCATATAAAATGAAAGCATTAAGAACACAAAAACATTTACATGGATAACACAAGGATTTTTATGTAGAAATCCATGATGGGAAAAACCACATAAAAACTAATTCTCATGAAATGTAAAACACCTGTTAAGGTGACACCAGTAGGGTAATTTTTCCAAGGGTTCACTGTTTGATATACAAAGAATCACTGTCGATACACATTGGCTCCCTATCGATACACAAAGGCTTACTATCAATTCACAGAGGCTCACAGCAAATACAATAAGGCTCACAACCAACAAATATGAAAAGAGATAGAATCCACCACCGAGAACACACTACTCCACATGAACATCGATTCATTATCACTTTGCATATCACCATGCATGAGTCTTATCAGATACAGATTTTGATCCACACACAAATTCTAATCCGTAATAACCAACAAAAGAACTCCTTGCTCTTATATATGCAGCATCATGAAATCCACTAGGTCGGCCAGATCAACAGGTTACACATACATAGTTGGGACCAAAATATACAAGGGATACACATCCAAATAGGATCGATCCAAAAAACCATATGTTGCATCCAATGAAGAGAACTAACTGAAACCTGTTGGTGACAACTTCAACCAAATCTTATAAACTATCATAGCACATCCATTGATAAACAACCGATACACCAAAACCAGTTGGTTCCACAACAACTGATACACCAAGAGGCTGGAATAAGGATATGTTGACATCAATGACAACAACATATATCTCATCAACCTCTCATTCTAACAAAAATATATTAAAATATTAAAAAGACGTGGTTTCAGAAAACTTCAAAATTTTTTTCTATAACTATTGCTTAAATGAAATGAGATGTTCTCTAGATCAATCTAATTACTTGACTGATCCTATTTTGATGGTGATAGATAATTCGTGAGTATAATTTTTAATTCAAAATTCATATGTGTTGAAGCTTAGGTTGTAAACTAGTTTTAATGTCCTAGAAGATAGTTCCAAGTAGACTAGGTAAAAGCAGAATAATCTGTCACCTTTTAGGATAATTTATCATCACAGCTGAATTTTGCCCAAACATATGGTCTAGCTAGATTCATTATAGTTAAGTTAGATAAGTTCTTTAACTTTTCCAATTGGAAATGTCTATTAAATGTATGTTTTATACCACTTTGAGTCTAATTACTGTAGAAATAAAATTATTTCAAAAAAGTGATGTTTCAATGACTCTAAGTCTTTTTAATGATATTTAAAAAAAAATACAAAAATACCCTTTTGTAGAGTTCAAAGTCAAGAATATCTCTTATAGATTTTATAGTGTTTTAATTAGACATAGTCTATTATAATTAAAAAATATTGCAAGTAGGTATTTTAACAGTCAAGGAGATGTTGATTTGGAGAAAGAAAAAATATAGTAAAACATATTAAATAAATTTGAAAAACATATGGTGCACTAGAAGAGAGATTCCTCTTCAAGAATATATATTCCTTTTTTTTATTGGGATATTGTTAGCGAACAGATTTGTCTTTTTATAAATAATCTTTTAAGTTTTCTCTATCACCCTTAAAAGACAAACTATTCTTAACAGTTGGGTAAGTGTATTTTATAATCACTTCCCTCTAAATTTTATAACAGGTACAGCTCCCTTAAATGATATTCAATGAAATGAGAAAATAGTTTAATTTGTTAACTTTTAACCAGAAATCTTATAAAGGCAACAATATCATTCTTTGATGATATGTTTTGAAACAACTAGAGAAGTACATATAACCAGGTAATGAATAGGAAGGAAACACAGTCACTTCCACAATAGCATTTCATGAAAA
>MU228014.1:449539-493102 GCA_018584345.1 Thuja plicata
AATATTACTGAGTCGGTAGAAGCTCGGGTTCCTCAAGCTGGCTCGGCGATCTTCTGATACTCGGCATCCACTACAATACTCGGCATCGTCATGCTCTCGGTAAGAGTAGAAGCTCGGTCCATACTAGCCCCGAAGTGTAGCTTGGAACTCGGTAGCTGTGGTAACTCGGTAGATATAGTGTCACTCGGTAACCACTGGTGACTCGGTGATAAATGACTTCTCGGTTGGCTTCAACTGATGGCTCGGTAGTTATGGTGAAGCTCGGTGACTACCATCTACTCGATACATGTTGCTCTTCTCGGTAACCGCTGAACTGTTCATATGCTCGGTGACCACTGTTCTGCTCGGTATGAACTGTTTAACCGGTGAATGCTCGGTATAGGCTGTGGACTGAGTGATGAGCTCGGTAAGCATTCAGAATCAAATAAGTGTTTTCACTAAGTGTTTTCACTGATGACAAATATATCATAATTCCAACAGATATTCAGCATTAGATTTAGACTTTCAAACTTGTAAGATAAGCTCATTCCATTTTGTTCGGCTAAGTTTGCAATTCCATTTAATATTGAGATGAGGCAAGAGAAAATCTGAAGGGAGGAATTATTTATAAATAGTTTTAAGGGTAAAGTAGTGGGTGTTGCACTTATTAGGCCATCTCCAATCTTTCAAAAAGTAGGAATGGAAAGGGGAGGATAGTAGACAATAGAGTTCAAGAGCAATGTTGGGTCTTAAAAAGGGTTTACACTAAAAAATAGCAACCAAGTTGATCCTTAAATTATCAATGGAAAAGACAACTCCAATTATTAATAATATCTGGGACTTGTACCAACTAACAAGGATCAAACAAACCCTTCTACACTTTGAACTCTGCAAAACCAGGGAGGGTTATCTCTTAATGCATTTAAAATCTTTGCACCGTACTTATAAATAAAATCAAAACAAAGAAGATGATCTCATATAAAATCTCAACAACGAGGGAGAATGCTATGAAATGGCTAATTCCTAGTGATCCTCTACCTATTGGAGCATGAGATAAAAACAACATATAATGACATACATAAAATATGTAGATTATGAATGATTTAACAATTTTGTAGCAAAGTTGGATGAAATTGAAAATCACAATATGAATAAAACACTACATCACTGGTCAGTACCTCATTCCATTGGGTATTGAATTCATAAACATTAAAATTGTAGTATAACAAAAATTCACTAAAATAGCTTTAAGATCTAAAAATATATTGCATTAATTACAATATATCTAACCTGCAACCCCAACCCAAAATTCTTATCAAAATCCTTGCACAGACTCTAAAAATCTATAAATATATTCAAGCATTTAATTGATCCATTAGATCAAAGCGTGAATGAAATTTACATACATCACAACAATGCACTGAATAAAATAAAATCCTTGATTCTATTTTACTCAAAATTATTAAAACTTGTACACGGGAGAGAATTGGATTTGAATTGTATTTTTCATTAATCTTGAATTGTTATCTCTATCATACAACATTTTACAATTCATGTATTCAAAACCTGCAAAAATTTTATCAGACAACCCTTCAAATTTGTTTTGTAAAATGTTTTACAATAAGCTCAATATTTCACCTACACTTTACTTGGGACCGACACTCTAGACTCATAGTTTTTTTTAACAAAAATAGGAAACCCTTTCTATTGGCCTTGAATTCCCTTTTATATAAATAAAGGAGAAAACAAGCTTCGAGCTAGAGAAAACACATGTCACTTGGTCCATTGGACCACTTGATTCTTGTTACAAAATATCTTCACACAAAATATCCTTTGCCTTTAACAAGATATTACTTACACTTCTCTCACCTTTTAATTGTTGATAAAGATCTTTTTTGAGCCCATGGATGTTGTAAACCCGTACTTCCAAAAAGGTAACTTCTGCATAAAACACCAAAATTGTTCACAAGATATTCATATCGAAAAGTTAGTTAGCTAATTACTTTCCTTTTATTCTTCATTCAAATACGTCTTAACCCATTCAACATATTCTTCATTTTTTGGCCAATTGAAAACTGTGACTTCACCAACCTTTACTCTGTATGGGTTGTACTTGACAACAAATTGGTTGGCTTCCTTTTCAAGAGTCTCAAAGAATGTGCTAGTGCTCATTATTTTGTCCATGTTGTTTTCTACCATATATGTGTCAAATTATTCACAAATGGAATCAATGTGAGAGTTGATGATATGTTATGCCTGGTCCTTCCATATTTGTAATGGTTTCACATTTCTATTTTTATCTATAGTTTCAAGAAACAAAGTATCATGCATTCAATTAAAACTACTTATCAACTCTCTGATTCTTTTTTCAATGTCCTCGGGCAAGATTCAGATTTCTTGAATAGACTTCTCCAAATTATGAGTCAGTTGAAGTGCCTGAGGCCTATTAGCATGAAAATTTGATGCAAAAAACATCATCCTTAAATCATTTTCCATTTTTATCCATTTTGTGAACAATGGGGAAACAACCTCACTGTCCTTGTCAAATCTTTTAACAACTTCAAATAATAAAGAAAAGAAAGAATGGACACTTGCCAATTTTCTATCAAATTTTTCATTCAAATGAGTTAGCACAGAGATGACTATTTTCTTTTGTTTTGATGTGGATCTATGTTCTATCTCAACTATTTTTCCCTCCAACTCCTTTATTTTTTCTAAAAATTAACCTTTTGTTGGATCCATAGAGCAAGCAAGCTCTTCAATTATTGGTCTTGCAGTAGATATAGGAAAAATATCCTTGGTGGAGAATTGTGGAACTATCTCAATAGAGACAGTAGGAGGTACACCTAATGAATAAGGAGAAACAACACTTTAGAGGCTGCAAGGGACAACTCCAATATTCTTTGTTCAAATCGTTGCACCTTTGTTCCTAACTCAAATTTTTTATGATGTTCTTTGGTCTATTCCTTGAATATGTGTTCAAATTTGGCTTTATATTCTAATTTTTCACCTTCCTCCTTAGCTACTACCTAAGATAATTTGGTTGTATCCAAAACTAAATATGATACCTAAACACCAGATGTATCACCATCTCTTTTTAAAACAAGACCCCCTCCCAAATTGGGGTTAATTGCTTCAATGTTTGGTTTTATTACACCTGGCGATAATGACTAAATAGAAAAAGTGGCATAAGCATAACTAAAATCAAAACCCTTCAGTGTAAGATTTGACTCTTCTATAGAACTATACATTATTGTGTCCTTCCTTACAACATACAAATCAATTACATCAGCAATGCTCCATTCAAGAAGAATCAAAACCCCTGCTTGATGTACAATTTTCTTCCCTTCTTCAAGGGTGATGGTATTAAATTTTTCCATCATTTCTAATTTGATTTCATCTTCATTTTCTTTATCTATCTTCTCAAGTTGTTGAACCTTTCTTTCCTCATATCTCTTCTTTTAGTTGTCAATCTTTACTTTCCATACTAACTGAAAGAATGCCTGGATTTTTAAAAAACTCTCATCTTCCATTAATTCTTCACATGCCTCCTTTCTAGCATCTCTAACGGCTCTACCTTGAATATCTAAAGAAGTAAATTCCAATTCAAGTTACCCCAAAGTAGGAAGGACCCCAATGTGTAAATCTTTATCAATAATAATGATTGTACCCTCTTCATCCTCAATAGGTTGTTCCTCCATTTGGACATCATCCTGCCTTGGAGGTGAAGGGGATAGAGAAGGTAGTGATGGAATTCTATCTGGTGAATGCTCTACATCAAATATTTTAATTCCCTTCATTATTTTTGGCTGAGGTCAAGAAGGATCTTGATACTTCATAATTTTCTTTCATTTTTCCTCCTCTCCTCATCACTTTCATTATCATTAATAACCTCACCTCTCAACCTCTTATATATATTTTAATTCCTTGGAGGCAGAGGAGCGGGTCTTTCCTCAAATATCTCATCTTTTGGATGTGGTAGTGAAGATGATGTTCCTGGAGGCCTCATTCTAGTTTGAAAAGAGGATAGTGGTGCATGCAAAACCTTCTACAAAATACCAACCTTATCACCTGACACCAATTGACCTCTTCCCTTCTTTTGTGAGTCTACCCCCTCTAGAGATTTTATTTGCACAACTTTATCTCCTACTTGTACTCCCTTGGATTGGTCCAATTGATTTATTTTTTGGTTTACAATCAACATGGTCTCTTAGAAATGATCCACCAATGTATTTATCTTTGCAATAAAAGAATTAAATATTTTAAATGGATCATATCTAGGATCCATTTTTTGCACAATACCCAACAACTTACTATATTCAATCCATTTCTCTTTTCTACCCTCTTTTTCCTATTCATCAAACTCATTTTTTATCAAATCCTTGGGGTAATAAAAAACATGAGGTAAGACAGATCCCTTGATCCTAGCTCTGAACATATTATATAACCCCTCTACATCACTATTCCTTGCTATGTCGACCCCCATATGATATGGCTCAAAAACATTATCAAGATGGACTCATCCTCCTTTTGTTATCACAAAGTAAGGGATAATTGTATAATCTGGGAAAATAGTACCCTTACTCTTTCCTGTTAACTCCTTCTCTTGGATGCAACCAATTTTCCACATCACTTTTGCAAATCCTAACCTTAATGGAACATTATGGGTTAAGACATGTGGCATCCCTGGAAAACCATAAACCCTTATAACAGTACTAAATACATAGGGATATATATATCACCCTAATTATGTGCAATCTTCAAAGTTGGTGATCTAAAAATTCATCATACAGGTTACTTTTTTCATACTAAATTTGTTGGGAATACTTTCTTTGAGGTGTCATTTTGAATCCTAGGGATTTCGATTTCAAATTACAAAATACAAAGGAAAACTAGGGCTTGCCAATAAATTGCAAATTCCAACACAATTCATGCTAATCTTTACTCAATTCTATAAAACCTTAACTCCTCAATACCCTACAAACAAAATCCCCACAAATTTGAATGCAATTCACCCAACAGTAACCTTGAAATAACCAGAGAAGGCATGGAAACCCATTTAATATTTTATTTTAGAATACCCTCAGATTATTTGCAGCATAAGCCCAAAACACAAATTTTTAACTCTAGAGATTAATTTTGCACTATCTGAATGCTTTGGTGAATGCAAAATGACATCAAATTCCTCTTTTATGTTTGTCTAAAATAATTTGTCGATGTCCTGTCCACCATTAATATTCATATTTATGAAAACAATTTGAATTCCTCCCTTTTGCAAGTTTGAAGTATGGTCGTTGATTCTCCTTCCATCCTTTGTCTTGTGTTGCCTGACTTAGACAGGTGTCAAAATCTCATGATTTTGTTATCCTTAAGTTCCTTGTATCTTTGATCATGAGATCATGATGACCGTCAGATCTTCTCAATACTTACCCTTACCACTGTATAATCCATTTAACTCTTTCCATCTCTATTCTCTCTAACTCTTTGGAGAGAGTTTCACTTTTTTTTCTTTCTTTCTCTAGTTCTATATCAGTTTGGGATAATCCTTGTAATGATTGATCTTGATCCCTTGGTTAATTGATCTTAACTCCAATTTCCTTTTGTTTTCCCTTATCTAAATTAGGATTAAGGGGTTGATTCACATGTTGTGGTTGGGAATTTGTTTTAACCTTAGGTTTTTCAACTTTTAAAAAAACCTTGGTTACAACACGACCCTCAACAACCGGTTTAGGCTTCTCATAGTTCATGGCTTTAAGTGTAGCCAATTTTCTCAACAGGCTATCTCTTTCAATAACATCATTGATAACCTCATATTCTCTTTCTTTTTATTTTTTCTTTCTCAACTCCATTTTTTCTTGGAGCTCTCTTCTCAAAACATTTATGTCTCCAAAAACCTCATCAGGATCTGGTAATGTTACTTCAAATCCAAATGTACCACCAAGCTCAATTATATATTGGTATATGTATTCCTCAATAAATAAATAAGAAAATCTAACTGGAAAGCTAGGAGGAGGAGGTACACCACTAGTGCTTTGGTGACTTCTACTCTTACTTTGGCCTCTTTTATTTTCAAAATACTAAACTTGAGTTACTTCCTTATTCTAATGTATTGTGTCTTTCTGAACGGGAGTCCTAAATAATGCATAAAAAAAATCCCATATTATCTGATTCAAATCTTTTAGAAGATGTTTCGAAACTTTTAGGAACAAGATTTAAGATACACTCACTTACATTTTTGGGTTTGGGTTTCCATGATGAGGGAGCATTGCTAGCTTTTGTATCTCTTCTTATCCATCCTTTCTTCAGAGATTTAGGAAGCTTTCCCTCCAATTTCTCTTCTAGATGTTGCTTCAAAAAGGCTTTGGTGTTCTTTGCTTTATTCACGGTGAGAAATCCTTCAAACTTTGTTAGAAATATTTAAAATATATGCATTGGTATAGATATTTCCGAGTCACCACCAAATTAACTTTGGATACCAAATGTTTATAACTATTTGGTAGTCTTCAAAGGATATTTTCAAATCCTATTCTCAAAGGAATATGCACTCTAATAATTAATCTTAAACTCCTTTTACAATAGAAAACATAAACAACTGATACAGATTAGCGGGCTCAACCTTCAAATCATAGAAAGACAATGAAAACTCCATGCAACTTCAAAATGAATGAGAACAATGACTATAACTATAACTTTTCTAATAACTCCCCAGCAGATTCTCCATTTTGTTGGGTCATGAAAAGGGTTTACACTACAAAATAGCAACCAAGTTGATCCTTAAATTATCTATGGAAAATCCAACTCCAATTATTAATAATCTTTGGGACTTGGACCAAATGACAAGGATCAAATGAACCCTTCTACACTTTGGGCTCTGCAAAACCCAAGAGGGTGATCCCTTAGGGCCCGTTTGGACGCAGGCATACGGAATGCCGGATATAGTCAATTCTGGAATATCATATCCTCAAAATGATATCCGGAATATGTGTTTGACCCGTTTGGACGCACCTGGAAGATGACCGAGAAGATGTATTTTCTGCGTCTGGGTGCCGCATTTTGGAATTGGAATATGCACTGAATGAGAATTTGTTTTTAATTTCTTTATAACAATTTGTGATTTTTTCAAATGTTATGATGCTTTTCACATTTTGTTCATGTTTTTGAATATTTATTTTATTTTTACAATAAAATAATATTATAATATTTTATTTTGTTTTTGATATCCGGACAGAGCTGAAATGGTCGTATAAAATATGTTGGATTTAGTCTAACATGCCTGTCGCCAAACCTTACAAAACATTATTAACTGGTAAAAAAAATTTACAACTAAATAATGATGATGAATGGCATTCGAACAATGTAATACTTACCTCTCCGAACCAGTGGGGATTCTGAGAAATTGGTCGTTGCATCCGAAGGACCAAAACAAACAAGCTCTCGTAAGCATAGAAGACCAGGGGTTAGGGTTTTGAGCAAGGCACTCACGCGAACGAAGGAAATAATGTCATTGGATATGAAAATGTTGGTATAAAAAGCGGATGTCAAAAATTATACCAACACCCACGCGGACCCGACGACCTTTCAAAATTGGCATTCAGAAACCGGCATGCGAGCCCAATATTCTAATTCCACCTTTTTAAGTGGAAGATGGTATGCCCTTTTTTTTGGCAAAATTGGCATACCAAAATTCCAATTCCATCCGCGCATGTCGACCACAAACAATGGATTTCAAATTCTGAATTCGCAATTCGGGAATAACGGTCGATATGCCTGCGTCCAAATGGGCCCTTAATGCATTTACAATCCCTACACCACACTTGTAAATAACATCAAAACAAAGCAGATAATCTCATATACAAGCTCAACAAAGAGGGAGAATGCTATGAAATCCTAGTTATCCTCTACCTATTGGAGCATGAGATAACAACAACATATAACGACATACATAAAATATGTAGATTATGCATGATTTAACAATTTTGTAGCAAAGTTGGATGAAATTGAAAATCATAGTATGAATAAAACACTACAACACTAGTCGGTACCTCATTTCATTGGTTATTGAATTCATAAACAATAAAACTATAGTATAAAAAAAATCACTAAAATAGCTTTAAGATCTAAGAATATATTACATTACAATATATCTCAACTGCAACCCCAACCCAAAATTGTTATCAAAATCCTTGCACAAACTCTAAAAATATGTAAATATATTCCAGCATTTAATTGATCTATTAGACCAAAGCGTGAATGAAATTTACATACATCACAACAATGCAGTGAATTAAATAAAATCCTTGATTCTATTCTACTCAAAATTCTTAAACTTGTACACATGAGAGAATTGGATCTGAATTGTATTTTTCATTAATCTTCAATTGCTATCTTTGTCATACAACATTTTACAATTCATGTATTCAAAACCTGCAAAAATTAACACACAACCCTTCAAATTTGCTTTGTAAATTTTTTTACAATAAGATCAATATTTCACCTACACTTTACTTGGGACCGACACTCTAGACTCATATTTTTTAACAAAAATTGGAAACCTTTCCACTAGCAATAACGGGAGAAAAAAAGCTTCGGGCGAGAGAAAACACATGTCACTTGGTCCATTGGACCGCTTGATTATTGTTACAAAAGATCTTCACACAAAATGTATTTTTCCTTTAACAAGATATTCATTACACTTCTCCCACCTTTTATTTTCTCGTGAAGATATTTTTTGAGCCCATGGCTATTGTAAACTCATACTTCTAAAAAGGTAACTTTTGCATAAAACACCAAAAATGTTCACCATATATTCATACCGAAATGTTAGTTAGCTAACTACTT
Organism: Thuja plicata; assembly: GCA_018584345.1. Classification (NCBI taxonomy): domain Eukaryota; kingdom Viridiplantae; phylum Streptophyta; class Pinopsida; order Cupressales; family Cupressaceae; genus Thuja; species Thuja plicata. The sequence continues at coordinate 458,357 of MU228014.1, forward strand.
GCCTTTTATTCTTCATTAAAATACGTCTTAACCCATTCAACATATTCTTCATCTATTGGCCAATTGAAACCCATGACTTCATCAGCCTTTACTTTGTATAGGTTGTAATTGACAACAAATTGGTTGGCTTCCTTTTCAAAAGCCTCAAAGAATGTTTCAGTGAAGATTATTTTGTCCATGCTATTTTTTAGCACATCTATGTCAAATTATTCACAAATAGAATCAACTTGAGAGTTGATGATCTATTATGCATGCTCCTTCCATATTTTTAATGGTTTCACATTTCCATCCTTATCTATAATTTCATGCAACAAAGTATCATGCATTCCATTAAAACTTTGATTCTTTTTTCAATGTCCCCAGGCAACATTTGGAACTCTTGAATAGACTTCACCAACAAATGGGCCGATTGAAGTGCCTAAGGCTTGTCAGCATGAAAATTTGATCTGCAAAAAACATCATCCTCAAATTATTTTCCCTTTTTATCCATTTTGTGAGCAATGGGGCAGCAACCTCACTATCCCTGTCAAATCTTTAATAACTTCAAATAATAAGGAAAAGAAAGAATGGACACTTGCCAATTTGCTATCATCTTTTTTCATACAAATGAGTCAGCACAAAGATGACTATTTCCCATTGTTTGAATGTGGATATTTTTTCTATCTCAACCATTTTCCCCACCAACTCCTTTATTTTTTCTAACAATTTACCTTTTGTTGGATCCACAGAGCAAGTAGGCTCTTCAATTATTGGTCCTGCTCTAGAAACATGAAAAATATCCTTGGTGAGGAATTGTGGAAATATCTTAGTAGAGACAGTAGGAGGTACACATAATGAAGAAGGAGCAACAACACTTTTAGAGGATGCAAGGGACAAGTTCAATATTCTTTGTTCAAATAGTTACACCTTTATTCAAATAGTTACACCTTTATTCCTAACTCAATGTTTTTCTAATATTCTTTGGTGTATTCCTTGAATATGTGTTCAAATTTGGCTTTATATTGTAATTTCTCACCTTCCTCCTTCTTAACTAGTACCTGAGCTATTTGGCTATATCCAAAACCAAATTTGATGCCTCAACACCAGATGTATCTCCAACTCTTCTTAAAACAAGGCCCCCTCCCAAATTTGGGTTAATTTCTTCAATGTTTGATTTTATTACACCTGAGGATAATGACCAAATAGCCAAAGTGGCATAATCATAACTAAAAGAAGATCCATTCAGTGTAATACTTTCTTCTTCTACAGACCTATTCATTACTTTGTCCTTCCTTACAAAATCAAAAGCAGTTGCATCAGCAATGTTCCATTTGGGAAGAATCAAAGCCCCTGCTTGATGTACAATTTTCTTCCCTTCTTTAGGGGTGATGGTATTAAATTCTTCAATCATTTCCAATTTGATTTCATCTTCATTTTCCTGATCAATATTCTCAGGATGGTGAGCCTTTCTTTCCTCACATCTCTTTGTGTAGTCGTAAATCTTTACTTTTCATACTAATTGCAAGAATGCATGGCTTTTCACAAAACTCTCATCTTCCATAAATTCTTTACATGCCTCTTTTCTGGAATCTCTAAAGGCTCTACCTTGAGTATATAAATAAGTGAATTCCAATTCAAGTCACCTTGGAGTATGAGGGACCCCAATCTATAAATCTTTATCAGTAACAATGATTGTACCCTCTGCATCCTTAATAGGTTGTTCCTCTATTTGGACATCATCCTGCCTTGGAGGTGAAGGGAATAGAGGAGGTAGTGATGGACTTCTATCTGGTGAATTCTTTACCTCAATTATTTAATTCCCTTCATTGGTTTTGCCTGAGGTTTGGAAGGATCTTCATACTTCATAATTTTCTTTCCCTTTTTCCTCCTCTCCTCATCACTTTCACTATCACTAATAACCTCACCTCTCAAACTCTTATATATCTTTTCATTCCTTGGAGGTAGAGGAGTAGGCCTTTCCTCAACTCTCCAATCTTTTGACTATGGTAGCAAAGATCATGTTCCTAGAGGCCACATTCTAGTTTGAAAAGAGGAAAGTGGTGCATGCAAAACCTTTTGCAAAACACCAACCTTATCACTTGACACCAATTGACCTCTTCCCTCCTTTTGTGAGTCTACCCCCACTGGAGATGCTATTTGCACACCTTTATCTCTTTCTTTTACTCCCTTGGATTGCTCCAATTGATTTATTTTTTGTTTTATAATCAACATGACCTCTTGGAAATGATCCACCAATGTATTTATCTTGGCAACAAAAGAATTAAATATTTTAAATGGGTCATAACTAGGCTCCATTTTCTTCACAATACCCAACAACTTGTTGTATATAATCCATTACTCTTTTCTACCCTCCCATTCTTGTTCATCAAACTCATTTTTGATCAAATCCTCAGGGTAATTAAAAACATGAGGTAAGGCAAATCCCTTGATCCTGGCTCTGAACATATTGTAGAACCTCTCTGGATCATGCTTTTCTATGCCGACCCCCATATGATATGGCTCAAAAAAATTATCTAGATTGACCCATCCTCCTTTTTTTATCCCAAAGTAAGGGACAATTTGTAATCTAGTAAAATATTACCCTTACTCTTTCATGTTAACTCCTCTTGGATGCAACCAATTTTCCACATCACTTCTGTAAATCCTATCCTTAATGGAACATTGCTTGGTAATACATGTGGCATCCCTGGAAAATCGTAAACCCTTATAAAATTGATAACTACATAGGGATGTATATGACCCTAATTATGTTCAATCTTCAAAGTTGGTGTTCTTCCCATCGGTCTCAAAAAATTATGTAATTGTGGAGGAATCCTAGGTGGATCAACTATCAATACTTCCCTCAGCCTTGATGCAAAATAGTTGTCAAATATGAAATAGTTGACTTCATTCATGTCCCAAGACATGTCCATGCTCCATAATTGAACTGGCATAGCCAATCCACCAAATTTTCTTCTCAAATTCATGGAACTCTCAAAGAAGTCTACATTTTGGCATGGATCATATGCATCAATAGAGAATACCAAAAGATAAATTTTACACTTCCATTCTTTTGTACATCCATCAATCCCTCATGAATTTTATTTTTTAAGAATTGGGCAATATCATAGATCACTGTGAATCTTGGATGTTGTATCTGAATTGCAAGGTGCATATATGCTGGTGGCATGACTGTAGTAGGGTGAAAACATGTAACCTAACATAATAAATAAAAAATTTCTTTTAAGTGCGGAGTGAATGCTTCAAATGTTGATCAGACTCTATGTGCTCTAAAATATTTTGTTACCTCAATCTCAAACTATAACACTGCTTGGATTTTCTCTATTGTAGCTAGATATCTGCTCGGTGCTTTCTACTATCATCTTTGTTCTTCAAATAACTCCTTTTACTTTCACTAACAATATCAGTCTCTTCTTTGTATCATCACTATGTTTTGCTCTATAAATCATCCATTATATATAAGATTTTTTGCCTCTTAATCTTATGTGTTAGGTGCATTTTGATTTGTTTTAACCGTTAGATCTTCTTTTCCGCTCGGTGATTGTGTCACTTTTACCTCAGTACTTGATGTTTTCCTTGAAAACAATAAACTTTCATTAACCGCTTAATCTTCTTTTGAGATCTTCTCTTTGAATTATTTTGATCGTTGATCTTGTAACAAACTATTCTTCGTGCATTTTAGAATCACAATTAATTTTGTGTCAATTCATTAAATATGTCCTTATCACATTACAATCAATTAAGTAACTCGGTAGAGTAACTTCTCTTTGCTCGATTAACTAAACTTTAGTACTTGATAATTGTCAACTTGGTGTACTTCATATGCGCTCTGTGTTCGGTAATTGTAGACTCTCGGTGTAGTGTCTTTAGCTTTGTTGTGTGCTTTACTGAATTCACTGGCTTGCTCAGTGTACATTATCGACTGGTTAAATATTTACCTTTCTCATTTTCACCGATTGATTCTTTGACTCATATGACTTTGCCTTAACTAATGACAACAAAATATCCATAGAGATAACAAATTGGTCTAAAAATTCATCATACAGGTTCCTTTTTTTATACTCAATTTGTTGGGAATGCTTTCTTTGAGGTTCCATTCTGAATCCTAGGGCTTTTGATATCAGATTACAAAGTAAAAAGGAAAACTAGGGCTTGCCAAGAAATTGCAAATTCCAAAACAATTCCTACAAATATTTACTCAATTCAATAAAACCATAACTCCTCAATACCCTACAAACAAAATCCTCACCAATTTGAACGCAATTCACCCAACAATAACCTTGAAATAGCCAGATAAGGCATGGAAACCCACTTACTATTTGATCGTAGAAAACCCTCAAATTCTTTGCAGCATAAGCCCAAAACATAACTTTCTAGCTCTGGAGATGAATTTTGCACCTTCAAAATGCTTTGGTGAATGAAAAATGACATCAAAATCCTCTTTTATGTTTGTTTGAAACAATTTTTTGACGTCCCATTCACCATTAATGATCATATGCATGAAAACAATTTGAATTTCTCCCTTTTGCAAGTTTGAATTATGGTCGTTGATTCTCCTTCCATCCTTCGACTTGCATTGGTTGACTGGGACAAGTGTCAAAATCTCACGATGTCATTATCCTTAAGTTCCTTGCACCTTTGATTGTAGGATCATGACAGATGTTAGATCTGCTCAATACTTACCCTGCCGCTGTATAAGCCCTTTAACTCTTGTCATTAACCATCGACCACCTTTTCCTATGATTTAACATATCTTCATTCATTTCGAGCATGTGCCAAAAGATAAGCACTTTAGTAGCTCAAAATTTAACCCCAAGGATCAGTAAATATAATATGTGATATAATATAAATTTCCCCAACCAACCGCTACTTGACAGATGGCATCCATTCGCTATCCTGCAGTCAACAAAGTCTACAAGGTGACATCATCATGGGATCATGTGCCACGTAGCCTGTCATTTGAAAAGATAAAAGGACGCTCCTTGGAAGAACACATGACCCTTAAAACTTAAGACTTAGGTTATAACAAACCCAAGGCACTAGAAACATAACACATAGGATCATTAGGACTTAGGGGTAAAATATTAAAAGGGTCCAACAACTTATGACTTTAAACGCTAGGAAAAACATAAAAGTGGTCTCTTTTCAAGCCATTAAAACCCTTCCTCAAGTGAAATAAAAATTAATGATAGATTAAAATATCCTTGGGTTTAAATAATATATGACCTTAACAAATACAAAACCCCTCAAACCTTAAAACCATGACAAGGAGCAAGAACAGAGGGAAAAAAACCAAATTTCACCATGGCGACTCAATTTTTTTTTGTAGGACATTTACAGGCGCTACCAAGGAACAAGCTATGAGTTTGGACAAGAGGATGTTTCATAGAAGAGTCTAGATTGAAATATAATTGGAGTTGCTACCAAGACTTCTATTTTAAGGTGATTGGGTCCTACATATGTTTAAACACTTGAATTCTCTTTCTAAAAAGGTGTTTTCCTTTAAAACTCTTAATAGAGCCAAGGGGTTTTCCCTCTTGCTAAACTAGAAGATTCCACCAAATGGAAGTTGAAAAGCTAATACCATGACTAAAGGATTGGTCATACAAAATTAAATTCTTCAAATTCATTTGTGAGGGTTTCAAAATAGATTGAATGTCATGGACCCATGAATTTTAAAAAAGGAGCCACAAGGATTTTATCATCCCAATTGATCATGTCTCATGAGTGGCCAACAATAATAGATTGAATGTGGAATCATACCAAATGTTTAGAGGGGGCCTCCTCTTCTAATGCTTGCACAATCCATTTAGTGCCAATGCAAATTCCCTAGGTGTACGAGTCAATAATCTCCAAGCCTCATTAGTCCTTTGGCTGAAAATTATGTAACTACGATGTGGAATTAATACCTTTCTTGTTGCCCCATTTGGACAAAATAAAGCTCCCAATCAATTAATTTATTCAGTTGTATCATTTTATGGAGAGGAACCAACATGATGAAGTGTAGACATGGCTCCCTAGGAGGATTTTATCAGAAACCTAGATGTGTCCAACCATGGATAGGAACTGATTGGTCTAGCTCATAAGTTTGCCTATGAATTTTGTCATGAACCAATTCTAAATTTATTTATTGGATATTTCATTCAGGAAGAATCCAATACCAAAGGGTATACCAAGGTATATAGTGATTTTGTCTTACTTAAATTTCCACCATTTACTAGGGATCTAAGGTGGTGTGGGTTAGGATAAATCATGATAAATTCACTTTTGTGTGTGACAACCTTGAATCCTATGATAGTACAAAAGTTCTAAACTAGGGAATTAAGCACCTTTGCATTACAATAAGATACCACAAATAAGTTTAGAAGAGAGAGCATGTTGAAAGAGGTAACCATGGGCATTAGGTGCTAAAACAAATAGAAATGGCATGACAACCTTCACAAATAGATATTTGAAAGGGGAATTTAGGGTAAAGGGATCCATTGAAAGCAACTCTAGGTTTAGTATCAATGAACAACATTTTAATTTTATCACAAAATTTTGGGTCCAAATTCTAGTCATTTTAACATACTGGGGATGAATGACTAGAGTATTTAGCCATATGTTTTATCAAAATCAATTTTGATAATTAAAGTATCTTAGCTAGATTGTTCTGCCTTGGACTACTCCCTTCAACCCCCTTTCTAAACCTCTCAATGTTATACATTGTTGGGTTCACTTCCTGAAAAAGGGCATTAGGTGCTAAAACAAATAGAAATGGCATGAAAACCTTCAAAAATAGATATTTGAAAGGGGAATTTAGGGGAAAGGGATCCATTGAAAGAAACTCTAGAATTAGCATCAATGAACAACATTTTAATTTTCTCACAAATTTTGGGTCCAAATTCTAGTCATTTTAACATACTAGGGATGAATGACTAGCAGATGTAGCCATATATTTTATCAAAATCAATTTTGATAATTAAATTATCTTGGATAGCTTGGTGTGCACCTGACTACTCCCTTTAACCCCCTTTCTAAACCTCTCAGTGTTATACATGGTTGGGTTCACTTCTCGAATCTTCCTATTCAATTTTGAGAAAATGTTACTATAAGGTCATAAGCATCTTTATTAGTTGTTTACTAAAGGTTAATTCTTTTAATTTCTACATGAACCACTCAATGTTTGCTCGCGTTTTGGTGGACATTAATATCTCCAAGCCTCATCATAAGGACTATGTTTTGATGGTAGATAATAGGCTTTAGGCTCAATTTCTTGACTATGAGGGTCTCCCTTTCAAATGTTGGCAATGCTTTACCATTGGCCACCTAACAAATGATTGTCCACTCTCCTATTAGAAGAGCACAAGAATGTGGCCAAAGAATGCCTACTAAGATCACTTGACTATTCATGCCTCTAACTCTCTGATTTATTTTTTCCTCTCAGTATGTGTCCTTTTAAGATGTTGGATCCCATGTGATTGGTGCAACTTTAGTTAGTATCACTCCTCTTACTCCATCAGCTTGTAATGGTGAGTCCTAACCACTTATTACTCCAATTATTCAACATGTTATGCCATCACCATTGGATTTGTTTTAGGTACTCCAAATCGACATTCCTTTAGTTCTATTATATACATATATGGACCATCTATGGAGGAATTCTCCTCCCCTTGGTTCTCCTAGTACTAAGGACTTGAATAATAATATTTCTATGTTACACAATGGTGGAATAAAAAATTTCTCAAGTTTGTCTCCCAATCTCATACTAGAGTCAAGGGTGTAAGATTGAATAAGGTTAGGTATGACATTATCTAGTTTGGATCCTTGGGTTCATTATCATTTCTTATTTTTGGTTGTTGTTGAGCTTGACAATCAGATAACAATTTTATCTCTAATTTGTTTTGATAGGTTGTTATGTTTGTTCCATATCTCACGGTATTTATTTCACTTGTTTGTTAACTACTACATTGTGCAAGGGTTCAAGCCCTTTCCAAATTTTCTTTTATCAATATCAAAAACATTAGAACACTCCAATTTTTTAAATAAATTTATCTCTTAACACATTTTTTTAAATAACAAGTATAGTCACAATATCTACACAATATCATGTTTCTACTTGTTAAAATATGTATTAGTGACACATTTTTATTTCTTGTCTTTTGTGATTTTCTTAATTTGTGGTCAATTTTGATGGTCTTAACTAGATGAGATGATACATGATAAATGTTCACTTATAATTTTAAAAATTAACATCAATTTAAATATTAAATGAATTCATGATGTGAAGAATTAACCTCTTTCTTAGAAAGATGAACATTCTATTAGTTGGTAACATTTTAGGAAAAGGCATGGTCAAAATTTGCACAAATAAATTTAGCAAATTTTGCAATAAGAAATTTCTAATAAGAAAGAACACCTAAACTATCATATCCTTTCCAACATCACAACTATAAGGACAACCGTGGTAATCTAAATGTATGCTTAAAGGACACCAAATATATTTCATAATATCATCATCCTACATATTATTGTTCATGTCGAATGATTATTTATAAACATCTATGTTAATGACGAATTGAAAATGCATTGAATGATCAGTTTGTTGTGTATGCTATAAAAACTCTTCAAGTTAATGCAGCTATAGAATGGGTGGAGTTGTTTCAATTTATAGCACAAGACTAAAACCCACTCTAAGAATGAAGTATATATTTTCTATGTACAATCCTATGTATTATGGTTGGATGACTAAGTAGTAATACAACTCTATTGTGTATAAAGCTTCAAAAGGCATTGTAATGTTTAATATTAGATGTTGAAATGATCTAAGAAAATTTGATATAATAATTTTTTTTCCTAGGTATGACAAATGATGTCTAAATGTTTTTTTAGATGTTTCAAATGTCTAATATCAAGACAAATCACTAACATATTATAGATAAGTTTTGGTCACATTGTATACTTGAATGTGTCCTAGGATTTCCCTTGATACACCTAGAAGTTTATCTTTGCTCTTTGAAAGGCTAACCAAATCATACTTGTACTATGCTTTACAAAATGAAGGCCATGATAAGCAAGAGTTTATATAGGTTGAAAAATCCTCAAAAGTTCCAATTGACAATCAAGAAACTAAACTTATGATTTGTTTAAACCCTATTAATAATCTAAGGTCAATTATTTTATCATTTTCCACTTGTATCGTTCTAATACATAAATTAATAAAATATTAAAAAAAAGTTAACCATCGAGATGAATTAAGATTAAAATTCCATAAGCCTCACAAAAATTTATATGAGAGGTCTAAATCCATCTTTAGCCCAATTACAATTGCAATCTTATTCTAAGCATTTACCGAGAAATAGATATAGGAAAAAGCTAACAAAAATATTTTGTTTCTAACGAGTTGGTAAAGGAAGTTAAATTGATTATTGTTACCTCATTTTCGTTACAGTCCTAAAAAAAATATTTTTCGTTTGAAAAAAATGATGGTTCAAGTCATTTGAGTATCCTAATGAAGTCCCTTAAGTATTTATTTTCTCAACTTTCATTACTTAACAATTTTCTAAGGTTGTGGACACTTTTCCAAGTTTTGATAGCTATGTTGGTAATTGAAAAGGTTTTGTTAACAACTATATTTTCCAAAACCCTTACATTTTTGTTAGTGTTTCTACTTTGTTGGCATTTATTAGCAAAATGCTAACTTTTCAAATTCAAAAAGTCAAAAAATCAGTCAGGTTAGTCTAAGTCCTTTGTGTGTATCGGCTTCTCTTGGCATGTTGGTAACTTCTAAATTTTTGCAAACCTTCAAAAATCCTTGAAGTCAATTATGTCAATGAATGTGAAGTTTGTGAAATTGGTTGAACTTCTGAAAAAGTTAGCATAAAGGGTCACTTTACCAAGAAGAGTTCAAGTTAAATTTCAAAACGAAATGAACAACATTAATAATAAGCAAAGTTCGTAAAACTTATCAAACCCTTGACAAAGTTTGCAAATAGGGATAATTGATGAAGATATAAAGGTTCAAAGATTTAAAAGAAAGGAAAGGTGATAAAAGGGGGGTTATCATAACCTTCTAAAATGCTGACAAAGTTTGCGAAATTCCTCAAAGCCTTGAAAAAGGATAATTTCCTTCCATACACAAAAGGAAAGAGATGAAACTCGAAAACCACATAATAAAATGTGTCGGTAGAATGAGCGGTTAGTAGAATCAGATGAATTTTTGACAAAATAGAAGAAGATAAGAGAAGGGAGGAATGGAGGTAGAAAAGAAAGGTTAGAAAGAAGAATGGAAAGTGATAAAACCTGAACTTCACAAAACTAATCGAACTCTCAACAAGGTTAACAAAATGACTCAAATCATCGATGTTGCTATAGAGGTGTGGAACACATTAATGGTTGATGCAGAGATGGATGGGTAATTAATGCTAGACTTTATAGGCCAATTAAGGCGGTTTCAATTGCATTTTTGTAAGTGAATTAAGAGTTATACAAGAGTTGCAACCAAAGAAAGAAGAGCAAAAATCAATAGAATGAGGTGAAAGACTCGAGGCATTGTTAACTCCAAAAGCAATAAAATCAACAAGTTAATCTCTTACGCCCTTACTAATTAGGGTAATAAAATTATTTTCATGTTTCCCATACCTTGAGAATTGGAAAATTAAGGAGAGTGCTGTCAAATTTTTTCCAAAATTGGTATTAAATACTTCCTTTCAAAAAAAAGATGAAGTATAAATATCTCGACTATGAGAAGTTGGCTGACTTGGAATTAAATTGCCAGAAGTAGGGGATACTAAATTAGGGCACATAAACTTACAATAATATTGGGATGACATAGATAACCCCAGCAAACATCCAATCACACATAGATGATTAGAAAGCAAACTCTTAGAAGCAACTGGATCTCTGGTCGCAATTCAATGCACTGATAATTGGAATGCAATTACAATCCCCAAAATTTGGAGATTAGAACCACTGATGACCGGTTGCTGATAACTTTAGACAAATATATCATCAGTGGTTGTCAGAAAGAGAAGAAAATGGACAAATCCCATTTCAAAGAAGAGATTGCATAGACTTCATGGAAACGAGAAAGCTCATGATTTTGAGGAAAGGATGTTTTTCTTCATTTAAGATATTTGTGTTGGAAATCGTATTTAGACTCGGGAGGTTTAATTTCAGATAGGCTGCATTCCACCTTATCTAATTTCTACTTCCACAAAATGTTTTACATGTCTTCTTATCTGTTCTATGCTTTGGCCTATTCTCGTCCACGACCTAGATTGAATCATGTACACAAATTTGAAGATGATATATAATAAATATACAATTATTCTCCAAACCTTCAACTTGAGAGGAGTTATAAAAAATTTAGAAGGTTGAATGATATTTTCACCATGAGGTTGTTGAGGGAACTACAAGGGAATATTGGTCAAAAGAATCTCACCCAAAGCCAAAGCCCTGATAAATACATATGGTAGCTATTTTATCCAATATCAGAGATTCACATATATTAGGATACTTGGTTAGGATGGTTTACCTCATAAATTGCCTAGTACCCTGAGGATAAGTTTATTCTAATTGAAGTATGTAGGCAAATTGTTGAAGTTAATAAAATTTGCAATGCAAGAAAGAAAGGTGGTATCCCATTTCCGATTGAATTGAAATTGTATTCCTATGAATCATAGTTGGAAGCCCTAAATTTAGAAAGAGCTATTTTAAAATACACTTGGTCGATATATGAGAGACGTTTCCCCTTTGATAGCCAGGATCACGTCAAAAATAAATTGCAATTGAGCTCTTCTTTTACCATATCCCACATCTCGGATAATTTTGGACGGATTGTGCAAATGATTATGAGGTAAGGGGCTAGATGAGACGCAAAATCAAACAAATTGAGTTAAATAAACTTGGGTGGGGTGTGGCTGGTATTGTTGATGATGAAACTGATTTTGTTGATCCTATCTATCACTAAAAAATGCATAGATCACCAATTGTCAACACTGGTTGGAGTTTAAGATATCATAGTGGCTTGCTAACTAAAACTATTGTATTTTTAAGAACACAAGAGTAGTTGGAAAGAAAAAGAGGTGATGCTTCCAAGACAAGTACTAAAGGAACTCAACTAGTGAGTTCACAACATTCTTCAACCTCTATTACCCCTACAACTAGGAGATGAGGAAGACCTCAACAAAAATATAACTTTGGAAAAGACATGTAGGGGTGGTCCACTACCTAATTCAGGAGGGGTCCATAAATAGGAAAAGGAAAAGGATATAGAAGTGGAGGTTTTGGATGTAGAACAAATTCCACAATTAGAAGAAGGTGATCTACCATCAAGAACTCAAAAGGGAAAAACTCCTGCATGCTTCCCATTCAGTCAACTAAGGGCTAACCAAGATCCTCTTATGAGAGCTTTAGATTACTCTACTCTTAGTATGTACAGACCATCATATTCTGTAAACACTCCATCATGGTTGGAAACTTCGCTATCCAAGAAAAGGAAATTGGTGCCTTTCAAAATGGCAAATGACAACATAGTGGGACAATTATCATAGAGGACACAAAAGACAAAAAAGCTAAAGACCACGTCCAAGTTGATGGATAATGAAAACATTGGAAATGATTGTGTAGAAATAGCTCAACCTATTATAGATAAAGATCCTAGTGTTGCAGGTTTGAGCAGATTGAGAATTTGGATTAGTTATTGATATTGTCATTGATGTCAACATGACTCTATTGCCAATATTGATTGGTTGTTGTAGATGTCTTGTATTTTCCATGCAGTGGTGCTGAGAGTTATGCTCCATATTTCTTCTATATTAAAAATCTATTCATGTAGCTTGGATATGTTGTTAAGAAGTGTTTAGAGGTATTTGGTTTAGGATTTTGTGCTTTAGATGGCAGTTCAAAGGTATTGGTGCTCACTAGTGTGTGACAGTGTTTAGAAATGTTTCCTATGAGAAATGCAAGCTCTGCATTTCTCCACTTGTTTACTCTGGTGTTGTGGATTTGTAATTGTGCTTATGTGATCTTATCTTTGTTTGGTTCAGATGGTGTGAGTTTTTGTGTTTCGAAGGCGTATGTTTAAAGTTTGATGGCGTTTACTTGGGCAACCTTGGGTTTTTACACTTTCACATAAAAAGATCCGGTAAATGTAAATTGAAGAGTAACATGTATGATGCATTTTTTGGTCCTAGTCAAGACGTATTGTGGTCCACTTTTTATTCTTTTCCACCACGGGAATCCTTAAGTGCCGACCTAATTTAAATTATGTTTGGTTAAGATGTTTAGCCAATTTTGGAATATCTTGCAAGTGTGAGGATGATATAGATAAAGGATGAAATGTTTAGGGAGTGTGCACAAAGAAGTTTTATGAAAGAGAATCCATCTCTCTATATGTGTGGATATGAGTAAGTGTGAATTGTTGTGACATGCAGTGTAGATTTTCATGTGATAGTTACAGGAAGAAGTGAGCAGAATGTATCTACAAATCTTCAAGTCAAATTATAGAGGTGAATCAGTGGTGGATTTTTTGTCTTTTACTCTTTTTCATTTGGGCAATGAGCCTTTTTTTGCAGTAAGCATTCTTTGTAAAAATCACCTTAACCGATGTCACCCTAACATGTGTTTATATAATTGAGAAATAATATTCTCCATGGTTTTCTCCTTAACATGGTTTTCCATGTAAATCTAGTGTTTCATTGTGTATGGTGTGTTGTGCTTCTTGTTTTTCACATGTTCCTTTTATGTTTACATTATTATGTGATTAATGATTAAAATAAGTTTTTGTGGATCTGATTCAAGAGAAGATTTAAAGTTTTTATGGACAACTAATTCACACCCCCCCCCCCCTCTCAATTGTCTTAAGAATTTANTTTATGGACAACTAATTCACCCCCCCCCCCCCCTCTCAATTGTCTTAAGAATTTAATAATTGGTATCAGAGCTTTGGTTCCTTGGTGAAAAGATTAACCGCTTGAAGATATTTGGGATGGTGCAAAAACTGACTATTCCTATGTTTGATGGATTTGACTATGTTTATTGGAAGATAAAGATGCAAGGATATTTTATTTCTTTTGATTATGAGGTTTGAAAGGATGTTGAGAAATAATATGTTGAACCACAAACTGGTGTGAATACACCTGATCAGATCAAGGCATTTGGAGATAATATCAAGGCAAGATATGCTATTTCTAGTAGTCTCTCTAAATTTGAGTTAACTAAAGTTATGTCTATAAAAGTTTATCATGGTGTTCAGAAAAAGCTAGAGAATATCTATGAAGGTGACTAAAAGGTCAAACAGGTTAAGTTGCAAAATTCAAGAGCTAATTTTGAATGCTTGCAGATGGAAGAAGATAACAACATAACAATCTATCTACAGAAGGTAGATAATGTTGTAAATGAAATTAGAGGTCTTGGCTTCAAATTGAAAGAGCATGAAGTTGTGAAAAAGGTACTTAGAACTCTTACTAAACCTTATAGTTATAAGGTCTCTACTATAGAAGAATCACAAAATTTGGATAAGTATACTAGGGAATGGATGTATGGCCCCTTACTTTCTTTTGAGATGAGGTAATTCGGTACCAATAGTGTGAAGACAAAGATTGCATTTAAAGTTGCTAAATAAGTGAAGGCTGAGGAATATGACAGGGAAGACTTGATGAGATTGAGGAGATCTTGCTGAGGAAGATGAAAAAGGGAACCAAAAAGTACAAAGGTAAGTTGCCCTTCAAATGTTTAAGTTATGGTAAGAGAATATGCTAGTATTTCTAATGATAAATTTGATTATGAAGAAGATTACGAATCATTTTTTTGGTTTTATGATGCAGGAGCATCTTAGGATCTTGGCAATCTTGCATCAACCAATTTTTTTTTCCCTTTCTTGTTGTTTGTTGCTCTAATCTAGTTGGGCAGTTCTGGTGTTTTGGTTAGTGGTTGATCTATGCTTGTTATTTTTTGTTGTGATCGTGGCAGTGTGTTTTTGGTTTCATCCTGCAGCTTATCCTATAATCGCACCTCATTTGGTTTCATCGCACATAAGATTTGGCATATTCTTTGTGTATCTGTCTTGTTCTTCATATTTCTAGTTGATTGTTGGGTTTTTCGATCATTTCCTGATCTTCCAGTTAGTTTTTTCAAGTGCGATCGTGCCAGCTCATTGTTATGGCTGTGTTTGACATTATTTTATGATCACATCTCTTAATTTCTTTTTTGGAGGTTGTTCTTAATATTTGAATCCTAGCCTATTTGGTTGTAATGTATTTACTCAAGTCTTGGAGAATGCAATCTTTTCTAGGCCGACTAGATGTTGTGATGGATTTATAAGATTATGGACTTGTTCCTATGGAGAAGGATGATCTCATAAGATTATTTGGCTTAGCTTGGCTAGGATTGTGAGGGTTTTGAGTGCAGTCAGGCATGTGTGCTTGGCATGTATGACTGACACGTGAAATAATATGCAGATCTGTTGTAAATGATTTATAATGATAATAAAAGGTTGAATATCTCATTTTATTTCTATTTGTCTTGTTTTATTCCCTTGTGTTATATTGTTGCAAGGTTTAAACCGATCTCCTTGAGGTTTCTCCATCCTTGACTACGTCGGGTGGTATCAGAGCAATAAGGTAGAAGTTGAATGAGGTTGACATTCATGTGTTGGTAGATCCGAGTTCCTGACTTGGGAAGCCCTTCGCCTGTTGATCGTGAGGTGGTAGAGTGAAGATTTGATATGCAATCACAGAGGACTTGTGCAAGGTGGATAGGAAGGGTTTGGTGTTGGTTGTTAAGATTTGAAGTCATATTGATTGGAGGCAGGTTACTTGTGTGTCTATAGATCACTAGTTGGAGAAGCATCTTGTAATAGATCGTCTGTCGAAGAGACAAGTTGCGCATGAGGATTGGAAGATTTTGCCTAGAAGAATGAACCCTAAAAGGATAGAGAAAACAATGGAAGACTTTAGGGTTGAGATGAGGAATGAGATTAGAAATGTGTTGACTGGATTGAGAAGGAATCCTGAGACTAAAGAAGAATTTGAGGTTGTTGAAGATCTTGAGACTGTTGATGTTGAGATCCCTACAGATGAGGAGAGATTGATGAGAGTTGTGGCACAAGTAAGTAAAAATCATAGGATGGATGTTTCTACTTTCACTGGTTCATTACATCCCAAGGATTTTATAGATTGGATTGGAGAGTTAGAAGACTACTTTGAGCTTGAAGATATCTGAGATCCATAGAGGGTTAGGTTAGCACAAACTAAGTTAAAGGGTCATGTTGCCTTATGGTGAAAGGGATTATAGAAAGATAGAGAAGAGCATGGTGAGACAAAATTCACTAGATGGAAGGTGATGGTTGCTAGGTTAAAAACTAAATATATTTCTGAGGATTATGAATTAGAGTTGTTCAAGAAGTTGCAAAACTTGAGGCAGAAAGACATGAGTATGGAAGAATATATAGAAGAATTCTATAAAATGACTAACATGTTTGGTCACAAGGAAGTATCTAAGGAGAAGGCGACTAGGTATATTAATGGTCTGAGATTTACTATTTAGGATGAATTGAGTATGTTGAGAATTTCTACTATTGAGGATGCTTATCAGTATGCATTAAGGGCAGACAATGAGTTGAAGAGAAGACAAGGTAACCTTAGAGGGAAAGAAAAGCAAGTTAGCAGCAATGGCAAAGAGAAGCAAACCATTGAAGTTGAATATGATCAAAGAATACATAGGAGAGGGGGTGGTAGTAAGTAGTTCAAAGGCACTTGTTTCAAATGTGGTAGCATTGGACATAGGGATTTTCAATGTTTTGAAGGATCTAGTAAGCACATAGGTAAAAAAATATCTTATGGCACATGAGGAACAAAATGTTGGTGAAGTTGTGGAAATGAAGCTGAAGCTGAGATAGGAGAGTCTCTTATGCTTAGGAGAGTTATGTTGAGTAAAAAGGAAGTTGAACCTTTATAAAGGAGGAATTTGTTTAGGACTGTTTGTAAATCATGAGGTAAGTATTGTAAGGTTTTATGGATAGTTGTAGTATTGATAACTTGGTATCAGAAGAGATGGTGCATAATCTTGGATTGAAGAGGCTTAAACATCCTTTTCATTATGGGATAGGTTGGTTTTATGATAATCATATGGTAGAGGTAAAAGAGAAATGTCTGGTTAACTTCAACATTGGACCTTATATAGATGAATTGTTGTGTGATGTGGTGTCTATGAATGCTTGTCATGTTCTCTTGGGAAGACCGTGGAAATTTGATAGAGGAGTTATTCATGATTGCAGAAGTAACTTGGTCACAATAAAGAAGGATGGACATAAGTTTACTCTTTTTCCTTTGAAGGAAGAAGAAATGAGAGTGTAAGGAATCTGAGTATGGTGAAGAGTTATTGTTCAGAGAAGCTGACTACAAAGGTTAGAATAGATCGGAAGAAGGATCTTGAGGGTAAATCTGATAAAGGCGAGTTAGTATCTGACTGTAAGAAGGGTGAAGTGGAGCAGCAAAAGGACCTTGGTTGCTCAACATATGAGGGTTTGTAACAAAGGTAGATCAGTTATGAAAAAGGTAAGAGGTAGTAATCTGAGCTCTAGTGTTGATAAAAGATATGATAGTGTGAGTACAAAGAGGAGTAAATGGATGGATCTAACATAGGAGAGTGCAGAGATACAGAGGCAGAGAGTTGCAAATAAAGAGGATGTTTGGTTCAGAAGAAAGCATGAGATTTATGTTCCATGACTTGTCAAATGTTCATAAGTTGTTCTTATGAAACATTTTATTTTACCTGGGGTGTCTGATGCAGGAGCATCTTAGGGTCTTGGCAATCTTGCATCCACCAAAAAATATTTCCTTTCTTGTTGTTTGTTGTTCTATTCTAGTTGGGCATTTCTGGTGTTTTGGTTAGCGGTTGATCTGTGCTTGTTATTTTGTGTTGCGATCATAACAATGTGTTCAAGGTTTCATCTTGGAGCTTATCCTATGATCGCACCTCATTTGGTTTCATCGCGCATAATTTTTGGTAGATTCTTTGCGTATATGTCTTGATCTTCATATTTTTTCTTGATGGTTGGGTTTTTCGATCATTTCCTGATCTTCCAGCTGGTTTTTCTAAGCTCAATCATGCCAACTCATTGTTATGTTTATGGCCGACATTATTTTATGATCGCATCTCCTAATTTCTTTCTTGAATGTTGTTTTTAAGATTTGAGTCATGACCTATTTGGTTGTAATGTATTTACTCAATTCTTGGAGAATGTAATCTTTTCTAGGCCGACTAGATGTTATGATGGCTTTATAAGCTCATGGACTTGTTCCTAAGGAGTAGGATGATCTCATAAGATTATTTGGCTTAGCTTGGCAAGGATTGTTAGGGTTTTGAGTGTAATCAGGTATGTGTGCTTGACATGTATGACTGGCATGTGAAACAACATGTTGCAAATCTGTTGTAAATGATTTTCGATGATAATAAAAGGCTAAATCTCTCATTTTATTTCTATTTGTCTTGTTTTCTTCTGTTGTGTTATATTGCTGCAAGGTTTAGACCGATCTCCTTGAGGTTTCTCTATCCTTGGCTACTTCATTTTAAAGGAAGAACCTTTTTCTACTAACCTTGGTAAAATTGTGAAAGGAAAATCTCCAGAAGATGATGCTAAAGTTGAAGATACTATGGTGTCTTTTTTTCATGCTATAAAGGATAAGGATGACTGGATTAGTGATAGTAGATGTTCAAATCATATGACCGTTTACAGGAATAAGTTTGTGAAGATTAAGAAATATGATGGATACATTGTTAGGCCTGGAGATGATGAAACTACTAAGATAGTCGGAATAGGTTCAATTAGCTTTGATGGAAAGCACAATACTAACAATGTTTATAATGTTAAGGGCTTAAGACATAATATTTTGAGTGTTGGTCATATGTGTGGGAATGGATACAACCTTTTTTCAAGATGGTGGTTGTGAAATCAAGAAAAGGTCTGGAACTGTGATTGTTCTTGGAAAGAAGACAAATGAGAACATTTATCAGTTAAAGACTGCTAGTGGATACTATTTGATAACTCAGATCAATGAAATCGGGTTATGACACGCAAGGATGTGTCACATTAATTTTGATAATCTAGTGTGGATTAGTTCAGCTCAAGCTACAAAGGATCTATCATAGCTTACAAATCTTGCTAATATTGTCTGCAAAGAGTGTCAATTTTGAAAACAAAGGAGGAGTTTTAAGGTTAAAGAACAATCTTCTACCGAGTTGTTGGAATTAGTGAGGTGACATGTATTTCATGCTTTTAATTTATGATCATTCTAGAATATCTTGGTTTACTTTCCTAAAAGAAAAATCATAAGTTATAGAAAAGTTAAGATATTCAAAGCTATGGTTGAGAATGAGATAGAAGAATCAAATGCTTAAGATCTAATAGAGGAGGATAATTTACTTCTAATGAGTTTAATACTTTTTGTGAGAATCATGGGATAAAGAGGAACCTATCTACCCCTAGAACACCACAATATAATGGTGTGGTTAAGAGAAAGAATAGAAAAAATTAGGAAGTTGCTAGAACAATTATGAATGAAGCAAATCTACCAGAAATCTACTGGAGAGAGGCAATACATACTGCAATTTACACACTTAACAGAGTGCAAATTAGAAGAAACTTTGAAAAAACATCTTATGAGCTATGCATAGGGAAGGACTCCTTTGGTAAAATATTTCAGAGTATTTGGAAGTAAGTGTTATATCAGAGAGATGAAGAAAACTTGGGAAAGTTTGACACAAGGGTTGATGAAGGTATATTCCTTGGCTACTCAATTAAAAGAAAAGTATACAAATGTTACAACAAGAGACTGAGAAGGATAGTTGAAAGCACAAATGTGAAGGTCAATGAAGACCTTTAGGAGAATACAAAAGTAGTTGGATATGAATCAGATTAGTCAACCAAAAAAGAGGAAGAAGAGAAGGTTGAAAAAAATGAAGAGCAAAATGACAAAGAAGATGCTTTGGTAATTACTCTAAACTCCTAGGTATGTACAAAAGAATCATTTAGAGAAACAGATCATTGGAGACAAGAAGAAAGGTGTTATCACAAGAAGTAAGGTTGTTGAAGAACAAGTGAACTTATGCTTGATTACTAAAATTGAACCCAAGACCGTGAAATAAACTTGCAAGGATCGGCATTGGATGAGAGCCATTAAAGAAGAACTGGAACAGATTGAGAAGAATCAAACTTGGGAACTCATCCCAAGGCCAATAGGAAAAAATGTAATAAGAACTAAATGAGTATTTTAGAACAAATTAGATTTAGATGGACATATAGTAAGAAATAAGGCAAGACTTGTGTGTAAGGATACTCACAAGTGGAAGGAATAGATTTTGAGGAGACTTATGCTCTTGTGGCAAGAATGGAGGCAATAAGGATGTTCCTAGCTTTTGCAGTACATAAAGACTTCAAGGTTTATTAAAAAGATGTGAAATCTACATCCTTGAATGGGGAATTAAAAGAAGTAGACATAGAGCAAGTGGTAGGATTCAAACTATTAGACTTGTCATATATGGTCTGCAAATTGAAGAAGAAACTATATGGATTGAAGCAAGCTCTCGAAGCTTGGTATGCAAGACTAGACAAGTACTTATTGAAGCAAGGATTTCAAAAAGGTACCACATATAGCAATCTTTATTTTAAAGTTGAAGAAGATGAAATCTTGATTGTAGTAGTGTATAAGGATGATATAATATTTGGAGGAAATGATGGTATGTGCAAAATGTTTGTTGGTAAGGTACAAGAGGAATATGAAATGTCTATGATTGGGGAACTAATTTTTTTCTTGGTTTACAACTCAATCAGAAATATGATGGTATATTTACTTTACAATCAAAATATGTTAGGGAACTGTTGAGGAAGTTTGGAATGGATAAAGCTAAACCGATATGTACTCCTATGGCTACTAGTTGAGTAAGAATGTTGAATCTCCTAAGACTGATGAGAGAAGATATAGATCATTAATGATTGGAAGATTATTATATTTGACTACTACTAGACCAGATGTCATGCATGTAGTTTGCCTTGTAGCTAGATTCCAACAAGATTCCAGAAAACATATGGTGTTGTGAAAAGAATCTTCAGATACTTGAGAGGCATTGACGACTATGAATTATGGTATCCTATGAAATCTGACATTACTTTGATTACCTATATGGATGTACATTGGGTTGGTTGTGTGGATGACAAGAAAAGTACAAGTGGGTGTGCATTTTTTCTTGGACCCATGTTGGTTGCTTGGTCAAGCAAGAAACAAGACTCAATATATTTATCTATCGCAGAAGCTGAATATATTGTTCTTACATCTTGATGTACATAGGTATTATGAATGAAATAAACTCTGAATGATATTGGAATACTATTTGATGAGCCTATTTCTATCTTGTGTGACAATACTAGTGCAATAAATATTTCAAAGAATCTAGTACTGCATTCAAGGAGAAAAAACATTTCAATCGGGTATCACTTTTTAAGAGGAATTTTTGGAAAATAAGGTGAAACTTAGCTATGTGTCGACAACAAAATAGATAGTTGACAACTTTACCAAGGCTCTTTCTAAGGATACTTTTGAATATCTTTGGGAGATATTAGGGGTTATTGCCCTTCCTTTTTAGAACTAGATACATATAGAGATGCATTAGTCTAGTGGATTTCATGTACAATCTTAATCTGGACTAATGGTGGAGGCTTCCTCTAAGGGGGAGCTAAGTGCAGTTGTGAGTTAGTGGGTGTTCTTCAGGGGGAGCTGAGCAAAATGAGCAAGTACCTTTGAGTCTACCCTTTTCCATTAGTGTCAAAGGGGGAGAGAATCGGGCGTGGGAGAGTTGGTATTGGAAGAGAATCAGGTGTGAGAGAGTTGTTGATATGTTGCTATCAATGAAAAGGGGGGAGATTGTTGTAGGTTTAAGCAGAATGAGAAGTTGGATGAGTTATTGATGTTTTTATTGATGTCAAGATGTCTCTATTGTCTTTAGTGGTTGGTTGTTGTAGACGTTCATGTTTTCCATGCAGTGGTGTTGAGAGTTATGCTTCACATTTCTTCTATATTGCAAATCTATCCATGTGGTTTAGATATGTTGTTAAGAAATGTTTAGAGGTATTTGGTTTAGGATTTTGTGCTTCAGATCGCAGTTCAAAGGAAATGGTGTTCACTAGTGTGTCACAATGTTTGTCAAAGTTTCCTATGAGAAATGCATGCTCTGCATTTCTCTACTTGTTGGTTTTTGGTGTTGTGGATTTAGAATTGTGTTTATAATGTTCTCATATTTGTTTGGTTCAGATGGTGCAAGTTTTTGTGTTTTGAGGGCGTGTTTTCAAAGTTCGATAATGTTTACTCTAGGTTTGGCCAACCTTGGTTGTTTATATTTTCACATAAAAAGCTTTAGTGAATGTAAGTTGAAGAGTAACATGCATGATTTATTTTTTGGTCCTAGTCAAGACGTGGTGTGGTCCTCTTTTCATTCCTTTCCACCGCAAGAATGCTTATGTGTTGACCTAATTTGAATTACTGGCCTTGAAAGATTTTGCAAGTGTGAGGATGGTATAAATAAAGGATGAATTGTTGAGGGAGTGTGCGTGATGAGGATTTGTGAAAGAGAATATATCTCCATGTATACGTGTATAGGAGTAAGTGTGAAGTGTTGTGACATGCAGTCTGGACTTTCATGTGTTAGCTACCAAAAGCAGTGAGTAGAAGGTATCTACAAATCTTGCAGTCAAATTGTAGAGGTGAACCAGTGGTGGGTCTTTTCTCTTCTACTCATTTTCATCTAGGTATTGAGCCTTCTTCCAGACAGTGAGCCTTTTCTTGTAGTGAGCATCCTTTGTAAAAATCACCTTAACAGTGTCACACTAACAGGAAATTATATAATTGCGAATTAATCTTCTTTGTGGTTTTTCCCTTAACAGTGTTTTCCACGTAAATCTAGTGTTTCATTGTGTATGGTGTGTTGTTGTTCTTGTTTTTCACATGTTCATTTCATGTTTACATTATTCTGTGATTAAGGATTAAAATAAATTTGTGGATCTAATTCAAGAGAATATTTAAAAATTTTATAGACAATTGATTCACCCCTTTTCCTCTCAGTTGTTTTGTGCATTTAACACCTAGTCAGGCTACTACAGTTGGCATTAATGTTCAAGAGTTTATTTGGGGCCACCAAGCAGTGAAGGAGACAATTATAACTTCCAAGTGATTGCAGTCAAAATATTGGAGAGATTAGAGAAGGATAAAATGGACAAGGGTGAATGAAGAGATCGTTCAATGTTTTGATCAATTATTTGAAGAATTTCATTGATCCTTCGGTGTTGTCAATCAATCAAGCCCAGGTAGATATAGATCTCACTTCACAGAGTGTTCAGACCATGTTTAGTAGAGTACAAGAAAACAATGCCTTTGGAAAATCCACTGGATAATGGATTGAAGATATTCATGCCAAAGGTCTATTATTTTTGGAACATATCAAAAAGGCATATGACAATACGATTCTTTTAAAGAAGAATATTCACTCTAAATTTCTTGGATTAAAGTAGGATGAAGCCTCGTGGGACAAGGTAATTGTGGAGCTGGCAAGAATAGTCCTGATGGACATTACCCACAATGTCTCAGAAAATATCCTAATAGATCAGAATAATGTAAGATGTGTCAAACAATGAATTAATGACTTAACAAAACCATGAAAGAATGCAACAAAGTCCACAGAAATAATAAAGTTTGCTAACATTGTTGCTTGCAAACTCAAGAAGAAGAACATCAACGCAGATGCAATAGTGGATGAGATAATGGGAGAATTTCAGAATATCATCAAATCCCTCTCTGACAAGAAAGCATTTGGGAAGGACAACTTGCAGAAAATATCAAATATTAGTGTTTGCCTTAATTGCATAATTGATCAGCCTCTGAACCTTCAAGCCAAAATAGATAGAATTAAAGCTGGAAAGGCAATATGAGATATTAGGTTGAAGTTTAATAATTATTCTCAGGCATGCAAAGTTATCTCCAGTATTGAAAACTTATAGAGACTTCAAGGATCGAGTTGCCGCATCACAACTACCTCCAATATCTCAAGCCAATGTGGCCCCACCAGTTTAGTCTCGGTGGCTCTCTTTTAAATATTTTAAATGTTTTAAAGATTTTATATTTTAAAAAGGAACGTCACATTTCACAAAAGAATATTTTAAAATCGATTCTTTAAAAATAATCAGTTACTTAACTTTGGCAGTTACATGGTTTGTATGTTATAAAAATATGAATTCAAGGGGCTATTGAAGGGTCTGAATTTTTGATAGAGATAGTACTGTGATACAATATCTGGAGAAATTATGATAATAGAATAGAAGAAGAAATTTTAGCTACTGTTTTTCTGGTATTCTATGTGTTTGCAAAAGTGGAATATTTCTTTCATGAATGTATGCTAAGTTTGTTTGGTAAATACTCTTTATCAGAATTCATTAGACCTTTGTTTATAGTTTTCATTATGTTGTTATTATTTGTCAATCTGTGTTACAAATTGATGATAGCATTCCGTTGGGAAGTTTCTAAAAAGAGTTATCAATCTGCGTTGAGGTAAAATAAACATGTTTATTCTTGTCATGTATTCAAAACAATTTTGATATTTTCACTTCATTTTAATCTTTTTGTACTTGTTACATGGTGATGAACAATTAATAGTTGCCTTTCTACTTTTAGGTCAAAAGCATACCAAAGTCCATACATTCAAAAATATATAAAAACAATCAATCACAAGTGGGAACTATACCACATAAAAATTCAATCACAAGTGGGAACTATACCACATAAAAATTCAAAGGGAAAACAATTCGTTGTTAACCCAACTGTTAGTTTGTATTTCTCAATTCAGGCAAACAGGGTCATCTTTATAAAATTTGTGAGAAACCAAATCAATTAACTAGCAATTACTTATCATCATCCTCATCTATACTCATTGGGTTGGGTTATACATCAAGTAGAAATAGAGGATATCAAACAACACAATAGTTTGAAACAAATGAGTATTTTAATGTTGTGGTGGATGTTCTCCTTTATGTATGTAGTGTGGTAAATGGTAGCCCACAATTGACATGAAGTTATTAGCTCTAGTGTTGTAAGATGCATGCACAACTAAGTTGGGCAATGAAGTAGTTGCAAGCAAGTTCTAGTATTTTAATGATGTTGTGGTAGATGTTCTCCTTGATGTATGCAGTGTGGTAAATGTTAGCCCATAATTGACATGATAGCCACGCCACCGGCTGATCAATCAATGACTTCAAGGGAGGGATCAAATAGTCGATGCCAGATGAAGCTAGGAGAGAAGAAGCAAGGACACCCAAATTAATTAATTAATCAGCCCCATAAAATGGCCCCTACAATTTGGTTGGCTAGGGGGAACTATGATTCCCCTGCATGCATGCATGGGCACCCTTTGCTTCATCAAAATAATGGCAGTGTGCATGAAGAGATTGTGGCGTAACATGCCCAAGAAACATGGGCATCTAAGTTGGGTAATGAAGTAATTGCAAGCAAGTTCTAGACTAAGGTTAGCATAGGAAAACAAAGCATTTGCCTTGTATAATGGATTATGCTAGTGGAGACAAGGCCCACTCCCAATCTTATGGAATTTTGACATATTGAATTTCTTCAATATAGCTTTTGTGTGTTGATTTTTCTATTCATGTTTTTTTTTTAATTGTTTACTTGTTTTTTGTTCATGCCATAAAACTACAACATTGATTTCAACAGCACAATTGTAAGTATAACCATGTTCTTTTAAGAAGATTCTTCAGAGGACAACAAATATAATTTATGATTTCAACAGCACAATTGTAAGTATAACCATGTTCTTTTAAGAATATTCTTCATAGGACAACAAATATAATTTATAATGTCGTATATCTACACGTTAATGTTTTTGTTGGTGACTTAGTTATAGAATATAAGTGTCAATTACAGATGAAAATGCACTCAAACATCAAATATTTTTCTATGCTATGAACACTCTTCAAGTTAATGCTCAATATCATGATGTAGACTTGCCTCCAATATTAGTATAGAGAAGTATGCATAGCCTTGCGAAACTGGAACCCACTTTAAATTATGATGGATATACTTTAGATGCAGGTGTCCTCCACAAAATCATGGATTTTGCTTGTATGACTAATTATTGATGCAACTTGATTGTATACAATTCCTCAAAGAGCACCATATATCACATCTAGGTGTTAAAGGATAGTTGCAAACTTGACGCAGTAGTTCTTTTGTCTAGGCGTGAAAAAGGATATGGAAGTGTTTATTTATAGATGTTTTAGATGTCCATTCTCAAGGCAAGCAAGTGCATCCAGCACACAATGCATAAGTTGTAGTCACATAGTATACTACAACTAAAGTATCAAAGGTGATTCCATTGATTCTGCTATACTACTCTTGTTGTTTGAGAGGTCAATCAATTCATACTCATACCATATTGCACACCTTGAGATGTGACATGCAAGTACACATTCGTTGGAAATCCCTTAACAAATCTAATTCGTAATCATGCAGCCAAACTTAGTATTTGTTTAAACTTTAACCCCTTTTAGTAATTTCGAGGTCAACTTATTTAATCGTGATCTAATTTCAATTTGCATGTTTGTAAAGTATTAAATGGCAAAAAAATATTCAATAAGAACTAAAAAATAAAGAATTGGTGTAGCATCATGATCAAAATTGAGAAACTATTCGGCTTAGTTGGGTCATGCTTAAAAAATTAGGTCAAATACACAGTGAATTTACAGTTAATATTCATTTTATGTTAATCAAAATTGAGAAACTATTCGGCTTAGTTGGGTCATGCTTAAAAAATTAGGTCAAATACACAGTGAATTTACAGTTAATATTCATTTTATGAAGCTCAGATATTTTCCCATCACAATAAGTACTTTTTTCCCATTAGTTGAGAGCTAGTAGATATAAAAATGGAATTAAACACCCTGTTGCAACTATTTATACAGGTATAATTTGCGGTAGATAGAGGAAGTAAGATGAGTTTCAAGTCAAGGTAATGTATGAATTTCAAACAAAGAAACAAATCACTAATAGATGAACACCTATCTTTTTATTATTACATTTATCACCCATCTGATGTATTGATTTTAAGCTGACAGCAATAAAAAGTTCTAATGACATTATCATTTGATATTAATTTTATGTAGCATGCATCATCAAAGCATAGAAGCAATAATCTTTACAAAATTGCAACTAATCTTCTCACCCTTGACACTTATTTTATGAAAATGTTAAAAATCGTCTTTTCCCGTCCCCCAGACTAAGTTTCCTTGGAAAATTTACAATAATTTGAAAATATCAATGGAAATTTTGGTCATTGTGCAATTTTCCACAATTATTTGGTAAAAAAATAGGGTTTCTAGATTTTTGAATTCTATAGCACTGTTTTTTTTCTGATTTTTCTCTAAGCCAACTTTTTAATTTTTCTCCTTTTTCAATATTTTAACCTGACAAATTAAAAAAATATTTTTATCTTTTGGTCTACCAAGTTATTCCTGAAAAAGATTTATGCTGCTTTGATCCCGAGTATGCTCCCTCACTAGAAAGGGAGTATCAATTCCAACCAAATTATATGCAAAATCCTTTTTAGTACCATTGCCTTTCAGAATGGAATATTTGAAATCAAGTCCAGAAGCTCTATGAGAAGGACGGTAAACTCCCTGGCACCTATGTAACTCAAAAATTACGAAGTCATTCATGGTATACCATTTATGAAACATTCAAGAAAATAACATATCATCCAAGCGCAGATAAGAAGCACCAGCAACAAAAGTAGCTAGGAGAATAAAAGACAAGATGTGTAAAAATCATTTTATTAAAGATGATATTTATTACAGCTTGGTCAAAGAAAACTATGCAGCTCTGTATTATAAAGAATTAATTGTTAATATCATCTCTCCTGCACACTGCAGAAACCCTTATGTCGACACCGCTTCCATTGTCGCCTCTCCAGGTGATGAATCCCTAATCCTTCTTTAGGCAGTGTGCTTGTTGGTGTCGTGGACCCTGCGTGTACTTCTAAAGGCTACCATTCAGAACAGTTATGTCAATGACAGTTGTGTAGCTTCTGCCCCCACCTCACCCTTTGTTCCTATTCTTCGTGCTAGTCTTGGGTTGGATGGAGCCATGGGCTTTTTGTTAGTAATAACTGAGAGGGGGGGTGAATCAGTGGCCTCAAAAATTAATCCTTAAATCAACCCTTAAAACTTATAACCACAAATTATGCCTCTAGTTATCTTCTGTCCTACAAGATGAATGCCTTAAAATACTTATATCAATTTTCTACTTGTCGGATTACTTTGTAAATCTCTCTTCTGTATGATTACCGATAAGCAGTCCTCTATTTACCGAAACACAATAAATATGCATAGTATACCGATCAATCCAGAATTGCATATGTGAAATGTAAAATAGTAAAGCAATGAAACATAAACACATAACACATGGATTTTTAACGTGGAAACCCTGTTAAGGGAAAAACCACTGGGACCGGTACCCCAAATTTTCACTCTTCTGAAGTGAGCCCTGTTAAGAGCCAACCCTGTTAAAGGTTATAAACACACTGTTAGGTGTGACCTTGTTAGAGGATTTAAAGATAGTTTGTCACCTAGTATCTGGCATCTAATGCTATCATCCTTGATCAAACACTCACTTGGCCTGTCAATAGATTTCAGGCATATCCAATGCTACTTTTATGATCAAACTTTTTGATATTCCTTGGGATGTATCTCAATTGTAAAAGACTTTTAAGTCCTGCTCGGTTAAGAGACTTGATGCTTCAATGGTTAAACTGAAACACTAATGATTTGTTCATACATACAACTCAATTGCAGATTTTTCGATCTATTGTAAGTCCAATACCTCTCTAATCAATGTAATCACTTATACCTTTGCTCCACACTGTTTTTCTCTGTGATGTTGTCTCACTGTTTGTCGATGTCTGCAGAATCTAGCTCTTTCTCTAGCTTGTTGATCAGGATTGAAAGAAGACTTTCTTCTCCTTCAGATTCTCTTTAGCATCTTTCCTCTATTCTCTTGTTCACCCCACAATTCGTAATGAATTGGGTTTGTCTCTATATATACATGATTTCCCCTTTTCTTGGCTTTCTTGATTCTTGGCGTGTTCCACAATTCTCTCCAATAGATTTAAAGCAAACTCCAGTTTTATCTCAAAGAGATCTTGCCAACTGGACAAATCAGCTTTAAATCAATTACTTATCTCCGGCTTTATCTAGATGATTAAAACAATGATAAGTATCCGTTAATTCTATCTTTAGCTTCTTGACAGCTAAGCATTTTGTTGTTTACTGAACTCTCTGTTCTGTCAGTCAACACTTCAGTTAGTCATCGGTGATAACTAACTGTTCCGTCGGTGTGACTTTAGTTGTCATCAGGATCTCCGTCCTTTGTCTTTTCCGTCGGGCAACACTGAAATGCTTTCTGTCGGGTAACTATGTGTTTTACTCGTCGGGCAACACTGTAACTCTGCTCGTCGGTAATGTTGTGCATTGGCTCGTCGGGTAACACTGTGACTCTGCTCTTTTACTCTGACCATCGGTGTGCACTCCGTCGGTGTATACAGTCACTTAGTGAATACTTGACTTATATGCATTACTGATAACATAGCTTTTGATTCATCGGTTCTTTGAAGTCTTTGGCAGTATTTCCATGACCATACAGATTATATCAAGTTGACATCAATGACAATACAACACATTAACTAATTTAATGTCTTGCATGATTATCAACTTAACATCTTCAAACATTCAATCAGTAACATGTCATCAATCTCTCCCTTTGGCATTGATGGCAACATACTACATTATCATACTATACTATTACTAATACAATATGAAATATACAATTTCATCAAGCTTTCCTAATGTAACTAATACAAATGTCTGGCTTTCGATAATAAGCTCAAATGGCCTTGATTTGATTCTTGCAGCTTTCTGTCTGTCTTCAATCCCTTCACTAGATAGATGCAGAATATTTCTTTCTCTGATGTTATGTGTTCTCCTTCTGTGTCAAACTCTCTCCCTTTGACTGTTCTCCTTTCTTGTGATGTCTCTTGTCAGCAATTCTCTTCCTTTGTGTGTACTCTCCCTTTCTTGTTATATTCTCCTTTTGGATACTTCCATGGATATGATCTCTCCCTGAGTTGATAATGGATAAACAATGGATAAACTCTCTCCCTTTATCAGTATGATAATGAGATATCTCTCTCCCTTTGACAGCAATGCCAAACAAACATCTTTTCAAACAAATATTTGACTGTGATGTCAAATGGATCCTTTCTATCCATAATATATTCCTTGAATTTCCCAATCCATCGGTAATAACTCAAGTGTTCGGAGTAGATAAATACCTTGTTGTGTATAGATGTATCTTTGAAGTCCATCTCTCTGCTTGCATTAACATGAATGATATTCTAATAATATGTAGGCTGATGCAACCTTCTAGTAAGCTTACTGACCAGTAGACAAGGCTCTGACCCCTAGTCTCTTTCTCAAGTACTCAAAGGCATCCTTAGGAAGTGGCTTGGTGAAGATATCGGCCCATTGTTCCTTTGATTGCACATACTCAAGTATCACCTCCTTTGCCTGAACTTGTTCTCTCAAATAATGATACTTGATGGCAATATGCTTTGTTTTAGCATGCATAACTGGATTCTTGAAAATGTTTATTGCACTTGTATTATCACAATAGATAATTACTGGTTCTAAAATTTTCATATGCATACCTTCCAGTAATTGTTTGATCCATGCAATATTTGAGCAATTTGCAGCCGCAACAACATACTCTGCCTCTGCAGTAGATTGAGAAATGCATCCTTGCTTCTTGTTGATCCATGTGACAAGTCTGTCACCCATAAAGAATGCTCCTCCAGTTGTGCTCTTCCGGTCATCAATATTTCCAGCCCAATCAGCATCAGTAAAGACCTTTAGTTCAAATTTGTTTTCTCTTTTATACCATAAGCCATATTCCTCGGTATTCTTCAGATATCTTAGGATTTTTTTCACAGCAGTCATATGTGATTCTCTAGGATTAGCAGAAAATCTTGCAACTATTCCTACTGCATGTGCAATATCTGGTCTAGTATGTACAACATACATGAGTTTTCCAATCATTGATCTGTACAAAGTCTGATTTATCTCTAATGAGTTGTCCTCCTTTGTCAATTTACATCCAATTGCCATCGGTGTTCCAATAATAAAACATTAATATTAAAGTAATAGCTAATTATAATACATATTATAATTAGTTTTATTGTGATATTAATATATATTGTTTTTAAAAAAATAATAATTCCCAATGAGTCATAAGATTTACAAGTTAGAAGATCTTTTATAAATGTCGTCATCGTTTTTTTTTTTTTTTTAAATAAATTTATTTTGACAACATATGCATATGCAATAATCGTTTTTTAAGAATCTATTTTAAACATTAAAGAACTTAAAATGTTTGTATACGTCTTAGAATTTTAACGATTTGATATGCGGATTCAATTTAGAATCGCGCTATCATTAAAATTTCTAAGCAAAACTTCGTAGAGTGGCGCAAAATTTTAAAATAGAATTTAAAATCTATCACTTATACAAAATAAGCTTATACTTTAGGTGATCGACTAGAAAAGATCATTCTTATATTGACATTGGAAGAACGCGGAAGACTGCTCACAACGCTACTGAAAAAACAAGGACGCTAACCAAAACTGGAAACCAGAACAAGACGCAAAACGAAGCAAAAAGAGAAAAACAAGAAAAAGAAAGGACTTGACGTTTTGTTAGAAGATAGAACAACCAGAAATCAAGGGATGACTGATTCCATTGAAAAATACTCCTTTCGTAACATTGACACGCTTAGAGAAAAACTCCTAGCAAGCAACTGAGAATTGCGTAGGGTTGCCCCAATTTTGGGGAATGCAAAATTAGGGACAACAGCTGGCTCTGACTGGGGAACATTCCTCGTTTGTTCTTCAAAACAATGAGGAGTGCAGAATCCAAAATCTCCAAGTGCCTTTATGTACTCCAATGGGCTATAGAGCCAGGCGACCAAAGACACAAAAACAAAAAGGATGACGCGACCGACGCAAAAAAAAAAAAAACCTAATTTAAAAGAAAGAAAACCTACCTAATTAAAACTAGCCGACTTTTGAACCTTTTAGATGAAACCATTTACTAGTTCAGCAAAATAGATACCTTTTTTCAGCAGCTTGTAGTACCTTGCATGTTCACAGGCAACTTTGTTCAGATGGATCACGAACAACTGGAGCAATGATGTCAATGCTTGATACACCTCTTGGAAGAGATGAATAAATGCACCTT
The DNA here is from genome assembly GCA_018584345.1 of Thuja plicata. Taxonomy (NCBI): domain Eukaryota; kingdom Viridiplantae; phylum Streptophyta; class Pinopsida; order Cupressales; family Cupressaceae; genus Thuja; species Thuja plicata. The sequence goes on from MU228014.1 coordinate 490,731, forward strand.
CCAAAAATGAGTCATATGTACTGTCGTCCCGAGATGAGACCATGAATTCAGAATGCTTCTGCTGTACTACAAAGGCTTGTTTAGCCCCTTCCTCAATTGTATCTTCATGCTCAGGTACAAGTGGAACATCTAATTTTCCGTTGGCCTCCAACCAAGCGAGATGTCTTATGGGACATCCCCTTGATCGAACGAAGACTAAAACCTTCTTTCCAGTTGCAACTTGAGCTCATTGTATCACCTCGTCTTTAGATAAATCAACCGCTGCCTCGTTTGATTGTTCTTACGTCAATCATCGAGTCACCGGCATTACTGTTGCAAGGTGAACTGTATGTGCTACAATTCAGTTCTACTTGAAGCCACCTGCAGTAAGAAGGAAGCCTCCCCTATTGCTGAGAGGAGAGAGAAATCTCACATACTGCTGCCTAAAATACACATTTTGCAAGTTGTAGTCTTAGTGACTTGCAAAATATTTAGCCAACAGTTTTTGGAGTTGCTTGCTAGGAGTTTTTCTCTAAGCGTGTCGATGTTACGAAAGGAGTATTTTTCAATGGAATCAGTCATCCCTTGATTTCTGGTTGTTCTATCTTCTGACAAAACGTCAAGTCCTTTCTTTTTCTTGTTTTTCTCTTTTTGCTTCGTTTTGCGTCTTGTTCTGGTTTCTAGTTTTGGTTAGCGTCCTTGGTTTTTCAGTAGCGTTGTGAGCAGTCTTCCGCGTTCTTCCAATGTCAATATAAGAATGATCTTTTCTGGTCGATCACCTAAAGTATAAGCTTATTTTGTATAAGTGATAGATTTTAAATTCTATTTTAAAATTTTGCGCCACTCTGCGAAGTTTTGCTTAGAAATTTTAATGATAGCGCGATTCTAAATTGAATCCGCATATCAAATCGTTAAAATTCTAAGACGTATACAAACATTTTAAGTTCTTTAATGTTTAAAATAGATTCTTAAAAAACGATTATTGCATATGCATATGTTGTCAAAAGAAATTTATTTAAAAAAAAAAAAAAAACGATGACGACATTTATAAAAGATCTTCTAACTTGTAAATCTTACGACTCATTGGGAATTATTATTTAATTGAAAACGATTTATTATTATTATTTTAAAAAAAATAGTAATAATAAAACATTAATATTAAAGTAATAGCTAATTATAATACATATTATAATTAGTTTTATTGTGATATTAATATATATTGTTTTAAAAAAAATAATAATAATAAAGCATGCGTTTTAAAAACAAAGAGAATGATGTGTTTTAAAGTGGCGGTTTTATCCCTTAACACATGGCGTTAATTCCTACTAAAATCACATGTTATTTTAACGCCATGCGTTACTTTACAACCCGCGGCTATGTTCTATACATATGTTTTTTTTTTACATATGCCGATACATATGTTAAAGCTCACAATGTAATACATATGTTATATTTTCCATAACAGCCACGGTAGTGTAAGAGGAGGCGTGATTAATTTAGACCACTGGTGTTATATCTTATGCATCGGTTTTTATTTCATTAAATTGGGCGATAATTACCAAAGTGTTTGCATATTATTCACGCGATACATGAGTCTGCGGTGCTTTGCATATCGTACGCTAATTGCATATGCTATTTAGTGAGTAAAGCCCGTGTTTTCCCTTTAAACACTCATGTCTTATTAATATGAACGAACATGGCATTGCACTGGTTTAAAAAACGCCGCTTCTTCAAATGATATTACTTGGTGCTGAGAAAGGATAACATTGCATATGCTATTTAGTGAATAAAGCCCGCTAAAAAGAATAGCATATGTATTAGCATATGCGTTAAAATGCATATGCTAGTATATATGTTATTTCTTTTAAAGGAAACTGCAGATGACTTTGAGTTATCGGGTTGCTATTTCTTATGAAAATACATAAACATTTTCATTGAAACATACGTGCTGTCCACAACATGCTGCGTTAGCTTTTCAAAGAAGAGCTGGAGTTTGTAATGTTGAAATTGCATCCACTTTTAGTGGCTTTTTCTATGGAAAAATCTTCCTATGTTTTAGTTGAAACTTCAGACTTTTTCTATTCTAAGGAAATTGTCATTGAATCTGCAGTTAAATAAACTGATTTTCCTCTTAATCTACAATTTCGAAATTCATTCTTGATGAAGTCTTGTTTCTTTCCAAGAAGTGGAAGGCATGCCATAATTATAGGCCACATTTTTGAATGTTTCTTCCTCATTTGCTGTTTTTATGCAAATTTTGATTGCTTGATGAGCATTTGTCATTTCCAACTATGACTCATTAGATTGGCATTAACTCTGTATGAAGAAATTGTCAAAATAATGAGCTATATATCTTCTCTTTTCTCCTCCAAGACTAAATTCGAAATTCTTAT
>MU228014.1:521411-541561 GCA_018584345.1 Thuja plicata
GTATTTCGAAAGGCTACTGACTCAAGGGAAAAACAGAGATTAAACGCCAACAAAAGAAGAAGAAAAACAAAGAAAAAGGCTTAAGAACGCAAGAAATGTATGTGATAAAGAATTCTTCAGGGATGACAAATTATCTCTATTATCACTCCACTCAGGACATTCGAAACAAAGAGGATACCACTACGTTACAACAAGAAAAATTCGTAGGGTTACCACAATTTTGTGATCTCAAATTTGAGGACAACAAAAGGCTTCTTAACTCCTCTCATGCATCAAGATTTCCTCATTCTAGAACAGCTGTGCAGAGGTCTTCACTGCCTCAAAATGTACAAACAAGGCTCCATTGACTGGTTCTAAGACTTGATTCATTGTTGTTCATATTATTTTACATATTGGCACACATAGGTTATAAGTAGTGTCACTTCATACAAGTCAAAGTGCTGCCCCTTTTTTTCAATCATTGTCATAGAGCTCTTAGATGCATCCTTCAAGTCGTCGATTCTTTACTTCTTACTGAGACTTCCACATTGGCATCTTGGCATAGTGATCTCTGTATGGCTTGTCATGCTTTCTTTTCACCCACAGTCCTTCATAAGTTTATAGTGTATGTCATATCTCTCCTCTGATCATGATTAGGCTTGTGTCCATGTGCCTTGTTATGTGATCATTTTGCGAGCCTTTATGTTACTGTCTTACTATATTTTGGGACCATTACTATAACTTCTGTCCCTGTTGTCCTTCACACTGTCCACTCTTTGTCCCGTGACTGCTTGCACTTGGCTTGCTTGTCTTTGTTCCCATGCATATCTCCTCTTTGGCCTGTCACATGAACTAGTTTTCCATGCATTAGAAATCCTTTTTAACTGTTCACACACTAGAGCCTTGCTACTGTTTTCGTCTTTATGGATTTGATCCTTAGACTGTCCTAACAGTCCTCTATATCTCTATTTAGTGTACTCTGTCCAAACAAGCCCTCCTCGCTGTGTTTTGTCCTTTAAATGTTCTCTTAACTTCATTATGCCTTCAAATCTGTCCTTATTTGTTGTTCATTAACTCTGCTCTGTACATTTGAGATCTCTGTGATTTCTACTCTTTACCCACCTCTCAAAGGATTGTCATCTTGCTTTTGTCAACACGAAGTGTTTTGTGGAGCTTACAATAGATACATCAACAACCTTCAAAACTTGAAAATAAACCTCTACTCATTGGATTGGCACTCTGTCTCAGGTATGTTCTTACCCTTATCAACAGCGGTTTGTAGGTTAATGAAGACTTCAAACCAGGCAAATTGCAACCCTGGTGAGGGCTTCCCTGTTCTCTTCTCTGACTTTAAAAATTTCCTCTCTGGGTGGATATTATTTTTACCTTTTGATTTGTCCCTTACATCTGATTTCTTCGTTTTAATCTCAGATGATTTAAAGCTTCTATAGATTCCAGAAGTTATATTATCTACTATTCACTCTTAGTTGAAGCATTATCCTCAGCTTCTTTTCCAACATCTCCATTTTCAATATTACCTACATCTTCCACTCCTGCCCCATCTTTTCAAATTGAGGTGCCATTGCTCATTTTTTTAAGCTTAGCAACAAAAAGCCATCCATGTTGTGTACATGAGGGTAGAAACGCCTCGTTTTTTCCAAAGGATGAAAATGGTGCTCCCGGTAACGCACAAACCCAGATTGGCCAAAGTCCAAACCCCATAAAACAACTCTTACATCACGCTTATGAAGTCCATAGTCAACAATTATCTCATTCTCTGCAACCATTATTGAGCATGTTGAATGTACCACATAACCCCCTGATTTTGAATTTGAATCCACCATGTCAATTGCTGCCAAAATAAACTTCTTTTGCAAAAACAAACATTTGGAAGTATCCTCAGTACTCTTGTTAGTCTTGACTCTTTCTTCTTTCCGTATGACACCAATGCCACCATAGGGTATGTCCAAAAGCACCCTCTACGTTGAATTCAGACTCAATACTTTTGGCAACTAGTTGCCATCATAATTGTAGGAAAATGCATTTGTCACACCCATCCGATGAATATTGCCCACTAAAAAATTGAGTCTTTCCTTCTTTAATTCATTGTCATTTATCATTCCTCTATTTTTCATTAGAGCAGTGATGTATGTTGTTTTGCCTCTAGATAGAGCTACCATACCTACAACTCGCTCTTTTTCATGAGAAGCAAATGAAATCACTAACAAAAATGAGCTGGCACTTCGAAGCATTTAATGACCAGCCATGTATTCTGGAGTAGCATCTACAGGCACTTGTGAATCATATACAAACAATCCAACCTCGGCCCATTTACTCAAAATATCAAGGTTTACCCTTCGATCAAATTAGAACTCCAGCAAGATCCCTCCTCCACAAACAGACATTGGTGTATTATCTTTCCAACTTTGCATAGAGCCTGCAATACACAGCATAAAGCATTTCAACCAAACATTGTGAATTCTCAATATATTCCCAATCAATGGCTGCATCACCCACACAGGTTTCTCCCTAAGGTCTGAAATGTCTCACTGTAACCAGCATGTGCATGACAATCATTCAAAATAAAGATAATGTTCACAAACTGTTATATGCCAGTCTCCAGAAGTAGTACCTTTGTTTTTTTTCTGAAACGCTCCCAAAAAAAATTACCAAGAACATTTGCTAGTGTCACTATCAACTATTGCTTCAACTTGGTCTGTAAGGTTTTAATGACTATGACCCTCTAAAATCTCTTTTCGAAGATAATGGCACAAGACTTTACCAAAACTCTGAACAGCAAGTATAATCTACAGACTTATAATCTCTGTATAAAACCCTCTTATCAAGGCTGTAATGATCTGAAAGAGAGATACCTGGAAGTGTGGGCTGCAACCACATAGGGTCTTCCTCTGGAGATATTTTGGGCACATAGGATGATTTATATGACCTTTCAGCTACTTGAAACGTGCAATGAATCCTCTCTTCATTTCTGCAATGTGCCCTAAATAGGGACAGCAAAGTGTATTCTCCATGCCCAAATAGAGGATGACTCTTTCAACTTCTATACAACATGCCATTATTCCATTCTAAACCTTTACGCTTTGAAAACCTTGAAAGTGTGGAAGAAGATAAAGCAACCAACTGCTGGTCTTGCATCATGCCAAGAGATTTCTTCAATGCATCCAGCAGAAAAACCTATTTTTCTTCATGCTATGTGGGTGAAATCTTTCCAAGGAAAAACAAACTTAACCTTTTCCTCCTCTTGGCATTGAATCATAGTCAAGATTTTTTGTCTTTTCCATTATTTCCCCTTTGGCGCCTAAGTTTCATAAAAGCCTTTTTGTGAAAAGGACTCCCAAAAATGTTTTTAAAAAACTTTCATGCCTTTAAACTTCTAAGTGGCATGGTTTTCGCAAGGTGGCCAAAAATGTTAGCATGAATGTTTTGTCTTGACAAAATGATTAAATTGAGATGTTCCTGTCCTCTTTCATAAATGTTATAATTATGTCTATAGGCGTTTACGGGTTAATCTATATTGTATTATCATAATGGTTTTATGCTTCATTGTTGTTTTTGGCCCGTTTCAATGTTGGTGTCAAATGAGCATGGCATTCCGTTTCAGTCTTCTCCTATTTTTCTTTGTAGTTCCTTTCCTTGGGTTAAGGAGCTAGTGTCACCTTTTGCTTCATTTATTGGGATTTTTGTCCTTCGGAAGGTTCTTGTGTGGCCAAGATGTTGTCTGCACTCCTCAATGTTTTCCTCAGACCATTTCAAAATATCTCATAAATCGAGAAGTTATGCCTTGTTGAGTGGAGAAATGGAGCTTGCTGGTATTTATGCCTTAGAGCAATTTTGGCTCTATTTGCAAAATGGCATCCACAATCCAAAACTGCAAGTAGGGTTTGCCAAACTGAGGTTGCAAGTTGAAATTAAATCTTTTACTCCAAAGTGTAGGAGGTCCAGAGTTAGGATCTTGTTGTGTAATGTGGCGCATGTTGAAGTTGGCTTCAGGAGCCCAAGTGCTTAGGACATTTGAAGTCCTATTGCACAATTGCATGCTGCATGTTGCATGCTACATGTTGCAAACTGTCTCTGTACGTTCAAGTTGTCTAGGAGTCAAAGTTTGTGGAATCCTCACACTTCGCAAAATTGCATTAAAACAAAAACAAAAATCGAAGTCCAAACCCAAGCTGTCTGCAAGTTGCAGCTGCATTTTGGGTTTGAAGTCTTGTTGTGACCAATTCAGACATCGCCCATTAAAAAAGGGACCCCTATCTTTTGTCCACTTGGCCTTTTGGTTTTGCTTTCTCAGTAGCTCTGGTGTTAGTCTCTTGAGTTCCTAGTGATCCAACTGAAAATTGATGGATTTGGCTAAGTTTGAAAGAATCCATCAATATGCTTAATGAGCATCCAAGTAAGAAAGGCAGAAATCAAATAAGAATATGTGAAATTTTGCCAAGGGTTGAGTAGGAGGAATTGACCAAAATAATTTGATGCTGGACAAGAAATAAGCAAAGGGACATGAATTCCGAAGGTAAAAGGAATTTGGCAACATGCTAAAGTGATAGGAAGTCCAAAGTGAGAAAATCCATCTTGTGGTTTGATTCATGCCTCGATAAAATTCCTCCATGAGATCTAATCTCCGCTCAATAACGCAAAAGCAAGGATTGAAAACATGAAGATCTGCCGCATGATCAGGATGAGCTCTAAAAAGGAATTGCAAGGCATCAAAAGGGTTTGAAAATAAACGAAAATTTACCTTCAAGAGCGTCAACAATCCAAATTGATAATATTATATATATCACAGCATGGGACTCTTGTAAAGTGCATAATTTTCTCTCTTCATGTATCCTCGTCGATGATTGGTTTAAGTTGCCAGGAAGAGTTTGATAGATGCAAAATTCCCCACCAGTATTGCAATTCATCCATCAGCAGGGATCAAGCGGAATTAAGCTACACGCTAAGATTGACATAGGGAAGTGATTGTATTTGGTTGAGAGCTCTATCCGTGGTAAGTCCCTAGTATGGAAGCTCTCGAAGGTCCTTGGAAAAGGGGAATCATTCAAAACACCTCTTTGCAAACAGCTGAATTCCCTACCTATTCTTGGTGGAACACCATCGTTGTAGAAGATAAATCTGATCATATCTGCTTGTTCTTCGTATGGAATGACCTCCACCTATGAACCAGTACCATCGGATGAAGGCGTCACGCAAAGAGACTTGAACCTGTGACTTCCCCGAGGTAGTGCTTTGACGAGCGGTGGCCTGATAATGGCCCTCAAAGACACAGATACATGAAATGGTGAGATGATATTTGCCAGACTGCTTTTGGGGACTCCAAATGACGACCTAGGCGATGGAAAGAAAATGTGAGAGAGGTCATGAGGATCACTCCAATGTCTGCCATGAGCACCAATACACAGCCACACGCTAATCCCATTCGAGCAAGGAATCCACGCATGCCTTCTACTTACGCTCTCATCGTGTTTCACTGAGCATGAAATTATTTCCAAGAAAAGGAGGTCTGTCAAAGGGCCTCCATAATGTCGAGTGTTGATCCAGGAGCATCAAGAAATCGCGCCCAATATTCACAAGAAGTTGGAAATAAATTAAGTGTTGAAATCGAGATTTAAAAAGGAAAATAAATTGGTTTTTTGGATTTAAAGAGGAAATTAATTAAATATTGAATTTCATATTTAATATTTAATTAATAAATTTTAAAAATTGAAAATAGCGGCAAAATTTTGGAAAATGGCAAAATTGAAAATAAATCGTTTTTGGGGAATTATTTTGAAAAATTATTAAATATTGTGATTTCTCTCCAAGATTTAATACTTAATTGTAAAAAATCAAGAAAAATATAAAAAATCGAACCCACATGGACAAAACTTCATGACGAAGTTAAAGCACCCAAAATGGTATCTTTCACAAAAAACAATAAAAAATTGAGACAAATGACGTTTTTGGTAAGAGAATCTTCTCCAAAATGGAAACTTGGAAGAGAAGTAAAAGCAGCAACGGGCTAAAATTAGCCCACAGCCATTATAGCAAGCTTTTCCAGTCGAATGTCTATATAAGAAAGCCATTCCTATTTCATTCTCACATTCATCGGAGAGCAAGCTAACAAGAAGATTGTGAGAATTTTGGTGAAGTTGCGAGAAGTTTTTGAAGAAGTCGTGTGATATTTTTTAGAGAGAGAACAATCTTGAGGAGAGAGAAAAATCCTTTCTAAGAGATAAGTGAAGTGGTCTTGAGTTGGAAAAGGTCAGAAGAAGTTGTGAAATTCAGAGAAAGGGAAATTTTGCAGTAAGTTGGGAAATTTGAGAGAAGGCATGGATTTCTGGAGGAGAGAAAATCTCTCTCTAGAGAGTGCAGAGTTTTCAATAAATTTTCAAAATTTTCTCCTCCAAGGACAAGTTTATTTGCAAGGAAGGAAGTTGGTTTGCTTTTTCGTTTCTTGCATGCTCTTATGTATGTTTAAATTCTATTTTGCAGGCAGAGGAATGGTAGAACCAAGAGGAAACAGTTTGACCAGAAATCAATTGATCATGAACGAGCAGAGGGGATTCTATCCTAAATCCAAAATTGTATCAAAATGGGCAGATGTTGGTGACACAAACCTTGGAGGTCTAGACATGAACAAGTTCAACAGCAGGATGTTTGGATACAAAGACCATGATCTGACACATTTGGCTACTCAGATTGTAAAGAGTGGGATCGTGGCTACAACTGATTTTCTTCCGGCTTTCCAACATGCAGAACTGATAGTTGAATGCTCAAGGCATTATATCCAGGGGACAGAACAATCAGGGATCCAGATGGAAAGGTTATAGCAAATCTCTCTCCACCAAGAATTTCAGAGGCATTTGGAATCCCGACATACCGGACAATGGTATTGAAATCGAAGGAGCAAGCACGTAGAGTTTTCACCGCTGGGATTGAACATTGTGAAGGCGTGATAAACAAGAAGTGGTTGCGGAGGAAAAGAGCCCACCATTCCAAGTTGCCTAAGCAACTAGTCTGGCTTGATCTCCAACGTGAATATGGTGTTAGTCATGATGCTGAGCAGAATATTCAAGATTCCACAATCCTATCAGTTGGAGACATGGATGTGGTATTTCACTGAACAGGTGGTCGGAGGATTCAACATGGATTGGGCTAGGATGATTAGTGAGCAACTTGTGAATCGGAGCAGTCAGGAAAGTTCTATATGAGCTCCTATGTCATCTACATGTTGGCTCGAATGATAAAATATGATGCATTAAGATGCAAGGGAACAATTGGAAGTGCTGCCCACCGCTTGAAAGTGCATGAATGCTATCCTCAATTGCAATTGCATGCCAAAGATGATTTTGTCAGAGTCAACGATGCTTTTGCAATGCGCATTGTCAAGACTCGGCAAAAGAGATTCCACGTGAGACTGTCAGTCGAAGCAATGAAATTGGTTGAGTATGGAGCATGGTTCATCCAATTCTCTACTTTCTCCTACATCAGAGTACAGGGCTTTTTAGCACAGCCATATAAACTCCCGAGATATCCCTCTGGTAAAATGGCCATGCTGGAGGTCACTCGGCAATTGACAGTTTATGATAAAATTCAGAAGAGAAAGAGTAAGTTGGGACTTGAATTCCCAATCTCCATAGGAGAAGACGGGGTTGAGGTGTGCCCTTGTTTGCAAGCGGTCAAAAAATCATCAGAGGAGTTGCATTTCTACAGACAACCACTTTTCCCAGCAAGGCCAGATTATGATCCCTATAACAAAATCTGAGTGGTGGCAAGTGTGAAATATCAGCACCAAATGCACCTCGAGGATTTTTGGGCCAATGCTACAAATGAGAATGAGATCAGAAAGAGGATGTATTCCAGGTTGCCACTCAATATGATCAGACCATGCAAGATCCTCCGGGTGCCTGATCAAATGGAAGAGGATATGAATATGATCCAAAATGGATACAACCCGAAAAAGCAAAGGACCATCTATCCATATGATTGGTCCAGGAAGGAAGTATTGGACATCAATGCATTATCTGTGCCGATTCTGGAATTCACAAAATGGTGGGTTGAGCGACAAATCAATGGGAAAAAGGTACCATAGGATAGCCTGACATATAACTTGATGGTTCATCAGTCGTTGAGGGATGAAAGACCGAGGCAGCCTTCAGCAGTGAGAATCGAAGATGGAGAAATTCCGCCAGAAAGTTCTTAGCGAAAGAAAGGAAAGAGTGTTGCTTGGGAAGTACAACAGAAAATTAGGCTAGACCTTCACATTGAAGAACCCCAACAGAAGAGGCAGAGGTCGAGTACTACTCCATCATCACCTAGTCGAACTCTGAGTTTGCAGGAGATTGACCCTTTCACTAGAGGAGAAGTAGAAACAAGCAGAAAGAGAATAGAACAGGAAGATCAAATGGACAGGTCGGTGCAGGACAGAGAAAGCATCAATGTCTATCAAGATTTTGCCCAATGAAGAAACAGAGAGCAAGATGTTGCCACTGAAGAAAGTCTTGGCACTATATTAGAATGAGAAATGATGGAAACATAGGTTCCTGTAGAAGAAGCAGAAATTCCTGCAGTGTAGGCAGAAATTCCTACTGTAGACGTAGCGGTTCCTGAGGCAACGACAGAAAGTCCTATCGCCGAGGAAGAGATTGATGTAAGGGCAGTACAAAGGCAAGAGCAGTTGTCAGTCTGTGATCAGAATGTTGTCATTTTAGATTGGTTATGACAAAGGATGTAGAAAAGTCAGAAGAAAGAGGTTGACCCAGCATTAGAGTTGCAGGAAATTTTGAACCGAGTCAACAAACCAAAGGAGAAAGGTAAGGCCAAGAAGTTTACAAAGGTCATCAGAGGAGAATCTGGATCCAAAACTTTACAGTTTGCAATGCCTGCAGTCGATAAAGCAAAGGGTCAGATTACTGCAGATGAATACAATGTGACATAGTTCGATCTGGGACATGCCTCTTGAGAGCAAGTTATTAAAGAATTTGAGGATTTTGCACAGGCGATAAAGGAAAAGATGAGAAACTAGAAGGCAAATATCAGAAACTGAAAAGTGAAAACAAGGCCTTGTGTGAGTATCTGAACAACCTATCTCATCCAGCGAGAGAAGAGGGCCAAGCTTTTGTTCCTCCTACAATTCTTTCGGCTGAGTCAGTGGAGGGTATTGAAAGAATCAGACAGATTTCTTAGAATGCGGAAGCTTGGGTAGAGGTCATCTAGAATGAGGCATACAGACATGCCGAGGACTTGGTGCAAATTCACAGAAGGGCATTGGTCTTTCTCTCCAAGGCACAGTGCATGGATGAGTCATGGGAGGATGAACATATTTATTGAGATGAAGTAATCTCACACTTGCAAGATTTATGGAGACTCCTAGATAGATATTGGTTGATGGCGGAGTAATAAAGGAAGGAGAAGCGTATGACTTTGCCCGGTGGTATAGCGCAATAATCATGGCAAAGGGAATGTTTGAGCATTCCAACGAGGAATCCACTCAACTGAGGAAGGTTGTCAAGAATATCCAGCAGGGGATCTCCAACACAGTTGCATCATTGTTATCACTAAGATTGGTTGAGAATGAAATAATTGTGGAGAACCTGAAAAGTAAACTTGAAGAGTTCTTTCAGTTGAATTACTTCACGAAGGACGACTTTGAAAACTTCTCCATTTTCTCAAATGTCATGCACACAACCCAGGACTTGTTGCCGGATTGGGAGAGCAATTTGAGCAAATCTGAGCGAGAGATGACAGTCCTGGAATTCAAGCGGGAATCAACGCCAAGTGTCAACGTGGATGAGTTGGAAAAAATGTTGACCAGATTCCATGCATTCAAAGGGCAAGATCAAACATAGGCTATTCTGGGATGAGGAGCATTTATTGCATAGTGGGCATTCATGTTGCCCCACTCTCCAGCTGACTGGGCGAGCATAGTAGGCATTTATTACCCACTAAGATGGTGGTTTTCTTTCTGTTTGGTCCATGTGGATCCATGCATTGATTGTAGATTCTCTTTCTTTGCCCTAACCATAATTAGGGTTGAGGTGGTACAATTTGGGCCAGCGGTTATTGTTTCAATCCAGGCCATTCATTGTAACCAGGGACCTATATAAAGGCCTCATTTCTCATTTGTAGGGAGCGAATTTAGAGATTGTTGCTAAGAGCTACCAATATAATAGAGTTTTCATTGTTGGTTTCAAGGTGATTGCTTGAGGTGTTTTGGTGCTTGCATGGTTTCATTGTTCCCTCATTTAGATTAGATTTGTTAGACAAAGTGTTTTGATTTCAAAGGAGAATGTAATGATGTTTGATGAATTCCACCGCTCATACTTTTGATGGTTTGCTGATTGTAAGTTGTGTAAAGTTAACCTGAGCCCTCACTTTTATGGATGCATAACTTCTATCATTCAACGTGCATTGTTCGTTTTGATGGTGCTCAGTGTGGTATGAAAATCATTTGCATAACTCACTGAAGATTGCACCGGTTCTTGCAAAGTTGTGGTTTATCTTAGCGAAGCGGAATTTGGTTATTTTGGAATTTGTCCATCAAAGCAGTATCTGTTGATGTCATTACCCTTAGGAGTAGAATAGATTCCTGAACTCTTTTCCCATTTGCTTTCTGCATATTTGTGAAAATCCCAAAAAAAGAGTACTCTATTGCAATATCTCTCAATAGCTTCCACATCCAACATCATCTGAAATCAACTTGAGTAACGCAAACGCAAGGCACCTCGTGATAAACAGCATATCACATTTACCATTGAGCTTATCCACGGTTAAGAACTGACATAAAGGAACCTTGGAATCTATTGTGTGATCTTTAGCAATCTTAGCATACAAACGATTTTGATCAAGAGAGGATAAGATATCTCAATATTTTGTTCTACTGTTGGTGGGTCATAAAACATACATCAACAAGTCTCACCCATAGGCAATTACTCTTAGAAGCCTGAAATGAAAATTTTGGCCTTTCTGATTGTTGTAGCTTAGTGGAATTTGGAGGCTGCTTTAGTATCGAGGTTAGAAGGGTGCCCCTGTGGTTCTAGGAATCATATATCTCTTCCATTTTAACCTTGGTGTCTTGTCGACGGGTTGAGTTAAGTCTTCCATTTGTATCCTCTTGTTTGTGTCTTGTTGCGTGACAAGTGTGTCATCACGGGTTATATATGACACCTTTTGCAAGTTGGCTTGTTGTGCAGTTATGTTTCATCACTTTTGTTGTGCAAAAGAAAATCTCGGTCCATGTTTTGTCCATTAATGTCCTAGTGTAAAAGCTAGGGCATCACAAGAGTACTTTGAAGATCATTAATTTCTTTTTTGAGACAACTCAAACTGGAACGTGTGAGGCAAAACCTCTCTTCAAATTATATAGGGAATCTCATTGAGATCTAAACTCCCCTATACGTTGAGCTGAAGACAAAATATACAATTATAAAAACTACACAATATTCCATGTGGGGTTTTGCTATAATATAATAATTGTCTATGTGACCTTTTGCCTTAGGTACAAGCACAAGACTAGTAACAGTTATTGTTTCACACGCAAGATTTTATAGATTTTGAGAAAGAAAGCATCTAACTCTAAACATACAAACAACAGCTTCCTACTATCTAAAGCAAAGACAAATAATTCAATTCATCTAAGTTACCAATGCGCTTGCTGACTGCCTGGATTCGGATGCGAAGGCGGAAGTGGAGTCTGATGCATGGGGGAAGCTTTGTGGATGTGCATTAATTCCATGTTCGATGCTTTTGTTGGATTTTTTGTGTTTTTTTCCTTTGTCGTTCGTGCCTCTTCATGTCATTAATCCCCGCATGGGTGGGAAAAGTAGCGACCATTCCCTAGTCGTGCCGAAATTGGCTTGAGGATAGTGTGTTTACAATGGAGATTCATAGAGTATACAGTCACTAAAATGGGAGCGTTGAATTCTTATCCTATTCACTGTTTTGTCATATCGCAGCTTGAGGTATGAATAAGAAATTGATAATTTGATTGCTTTATTCTTATAGATTGTAACATTATCACTGCTTTGGGATATAAAAAGCATTAATATATAATTTGATTAGTATTTTAATATTATTTTATGTGTAGTTTATATATAATATATTGTGTATTATAATACATTTTACTTTCTTTATTATCATATAATAGATGGTTATTATTTATTATTAAATTTATTGTATTAAGAATATATTATTATATTATATTATATTCTAATATATATTGTATTATAATATATATATTATATATATAAACGTATCCAAACGCATCCAAAACCCCCCAAAAAAAATTCACACATCCGCATCCGAACCGGCAACTTAGCAATTCATACAAGATTTCAAGGAATAACAACATATGGTTCTAGGAATTGACAAGGCCAAAATTAATCAACTTGCACACACAATAAAGCAAACACAAAGATAAACAGTATTTCAGTAATGTAAGTGTAGTGTCAATTGTCCTTGTTCATTTCTTATGCACAAAACCCTTATTTATAGGTTTAAATTTTTTAAATACCCAATTTGGGGGATAAGGATAAAAATTAATTTATCCAAAAAATTATTGTTTTGCACCAAAATGCATAAAGCTTGTGGAAAATCATGAAGGGTTTTCTGATTTTTTTCCACAATCAGCAGCCCTTACTTATCATCAGCAATATTAATACAAAGGTTGCCAATAAAATAAAGGCATTTAAATCAATTTAAATTAAATCATTCAACAGTGATTAAAACAAGAGGATCAGCGACTAGATTGTTAGACAATAATATAATTATCTTCGATAACAGTGACCAATGTCTGAAGTGGCAGCTATCACCAATGTCTGAATCAGCGATCACTATTAGAATAGATATAATAGCGATTGGTATTATTATATTTCATAGCCAAAGACTAACAATTCGATGAAGTAAATAAGAGTCTGTTAAACAGCGATATAATCACCTCCCAAAAGGTGCGAATGTAATTAGCGTTAACTAGAGGCAGGTGCAATCTAGTAAGGGAAGAGATGCGTTGATAGAGCAGGCATGTCACGGCAAGGAGATAAGTAAGAAGAATATCGAATGAGATAAGATCATGGAAAAGGGAAGACAAAATGAAAAAGAACAGATTACAAACTCAAACCTGCGATCTGGGTATGGATATTAGATTGAAGGGTCAATATTGTATGGAATTGGAAACTTATCTCTTCTTTTAATCCATAAGGATCAATATTTAAGAAGAGAGAATAAGACAGTCAATCAATCACAATAAGAGAGAGATATCTGAATATAAGCAGCAGATCAGACTGCTATAAGATAAACGGCAGACTTATATATTGATATAATGCATAATGATTTGGTTGACTATGACTGGTCTCTCCTTTGTTAGGAAGTAGAATATTACACATTGCTACTGTTTATATATATATATATATATATATAAACAGTAGCAATGTGTAATATTCTACATATATATAAACACTAGCAATGTGTAATATTCTACTTCCTAACAAAGGAGAGACCTATATATGTGTGTGTGTGTATATATATATATATAAACAGTAGCAATGTGTAATATTCTACTTCCTAACCAAGGAGAGACCAATCATAGTCAACCAAATCATTATGCATTATATCAGTATATATATACTAAGTCACAAGGTTCGAGTTCGAGTTCGAGTTCAGCAACAATAAAATTCAATTCGGATGAAGTTCAGCAAGGGTAAAAAGTTTGAAAAAAATTCGGCATTAAATTCGCCTTATGTAAAAAAAAAATTTAAAATATATAAAAAATAAATTGATTAAATTGTCAAAATAACTTAACATTGTTAGATAGAATTGAAATAAAATGATCAATTTTACTAAATAAAATAATATTATATACAATTTTAAAAATCAATATAAATATTTCGCAATTAATAAGTTAAAGTTATAAAAAATACATAACTATTACATTAAACTTTAAATTCATTATAATAAATTTTAAAAACATTATAATATAAATGTATTTAACATTTTAATTAGTTTATTTAGCAACAGATAAATTGGAAATATGTTTATTATATATCAAATAAAAATAAATGTATTATAAGCTCGCAATGGATGTGAAATTTATTTCCACCGCAAGCTTATGATATATTTGTTATTTAAAATAAAATTTGCAGGTTCCTTAAAAATCCTCCGCGGGCTACATAATTTGTGTGCTTGCCATGTTCAAGGATTTGTTTATTTCCGCTGCTCTCCATATTCACGCTGGAAAAAGATTTGCATTGCAGGGAACAATGCTGACTCCCAGTAGACAATCTCTCTCCACGCGATGTAGCTTTGAAGGAGTTGAGCGTAGTTGATTCCAATATGGGTGTTTGTTGCATCAATAGGGTTTCTTCATTTCTTGTTAGGTTACTTCATTTCGAATGAGAATGTATATCAGACGGCTAAATATATTTCACTTGAAATAGCCCTAACCTTGTTCTATAGAAATTTTGGGACGAATTAAACGAATTTTATAGATTTTAAAGGAATTTGCCGAATTTCGAATTTCATACAAGAAATGCGACGAACCCTGTAACATTGTGTGTGTGTGTGTGTGTATATATGTATGTACTAACTATAAGATAAACAACAGATTTATATACTGATATAATGCATAATGATGGTTGACTATGATTGATCTCTCCTTTGTTAGGAAGTAGAATATTACACATTGTTACTGTTTTATCATATGTGTGTGTGTGTGTGTATTTATATGTATGTATGTATATACCATACATATATATACGCACACACATATACATATATGTACATACCATACATATATATACGCACACACACACACACACACACACATATATATTCCATACTACATGAGATATTAGTATACTCTAGCCATTCCTTAATCACTCGTTATAGCCCCCTAAGAGGATATGTTGGCATTGATAGGTTGGTGTTGTGTAGGGAGAGGCGGAGTAAATCTTCACAAGGCGGTTGAATCCCAAGATGGGATATGGATGGGGTCTTGAAGCCTTGAGGGAGTCTACTTGTAGATTGGTTTCCAAGGACCCTACACCAATTAAATCCCCATCCTCCTTAAGGTTGATGTTTAGGAGAGAAAGAATTGGGGCTTAAGTATGATAATTGTCAAATGTATTATGAATCATTAATTGCTTCTTAATTTAATCTAATTTAAATGCTTAATGATGTATGTTAATCATTGGAAATTGGCAGCCTCCTAGTAGGGAATATTACAAAGACTAGGTAAATTTTCCAAGCGCAATCCAAACCCAAGTTGGGAGTTTTAGGGTAAATCAAATTAAGTCCTAATAGGGGGCATTACATTTGTATCTAAACAAAAACCCCTTGCGCACATTTATGAGAATAAAATTTACAGAGCTTGAGTGCGATTTAAGAAAAACATTTATGAGAAGAACTAAGGCAAAGGTTGGCTGCAATTAATAACACAAGTTATTTTCGTCTCAAAAATCTGTTTTTTGAATAGAAATCAATTTTGGGGTTCACCATACTTCACCCTGTGTATACCCAGCATTCATCCCCTATACTATAGGCTTATTCCAGGTACATCTCACATGTACCTAGACAAACCCACAGTCCTAGGTAGGCACCTTGGGTGTAGCTAGGCAGGACCCAACACAAGTTCTATAGCTAGACCAATTCAATATGGCTATATCCCAAGAAACGAATGAAACTGGTTAAAGAGATTTTTGATGAAAAATAAGCTCTTTTTCTTGTTCATCTCAAGATAATGGCTTGTAAAGAGAGGCTCGTCAATATTCTATGGTTTACAAATCAAAACAGCAATCTCAAGGTGCCCAAACAGCCCTCCTGTGTACTTCATCAGCACTTCCTTATCCATCACATCCTTACCAAGTTGAATTGCTTTCTTATAGAATCCACTCATATATCATTGAACAATTTGTCCTTGTCATTGAGACAAAAAGAGCCATATGGGGTACAAATGTTTCTTCAACTCCTTGAAATTCTTCCACTTGGAGATAGGCGAACTTTCTTGATTGTAATTAGGTGGCATAGATTTTGTACAAAGAGCGAAGTGGGATAGCTTCAGTCTAGCAAAAGAAGTTTGTTGATGTATACTCAATTGTGCAAGCTAAAGTAAACCTTCTTTTGAGCAATCCATTGGTCTACCATTTCCACATTCAAGACTCCATCAAACGTATGGATGTCGAATTTTGCGTCAGCCTTAATGTGGATATTGTTCCCCACAAAGAAGTATCTTCTTTCTCTTGATCGGCCTCCTAGAGCAGGTTAATCTTGCTCCTCTTGCTTTCTCTCAAGCCCCAAAAATCTATTACTTGAAGAACACTTTTCACCATACACAACTTGCTCATAGACCTAGAAATCTAAGATAAGCTTATTCTAGCCTTCGGAATCTTGGCTCATCTACATCCATATCTCTGACCATTCGTCTCACTGCTCTATCCCAATCCCTAGTACCAATGTCACGCTCAAACTGTTCAAAATCTCCACTTCCACTTGACCTTCTAATGGGCATTAACTAGAATATCTTCTCTACCTACTGAAAATCACACATGCTGAGGTGATTCAAACCTTCTCTGATACCACTGGATCTATAAACTAAGGTGGATACTCCTCAATGATTCATCAACAAGATCTTTATCAGCCCTATTGAATTAACCTCAAAAAAAGACTGATTTCTCATTGTATCAACTACAATAAATCATTCCAAATTCACTTTCTTACTAAAACATAATTTAAACAAAACCAACAATTGAAAATGGAGAGTAAATATGCAGGATTCAAGACAATGACTGAACTCACATAATACCCTAGAGAAACCCAGAAAAATGGGAAAACTTACATCAGGAGAGAGCTAGCAACCCCTCATTCCACTATATCCAATCAGAAATACAAAGTAGATGTATAACATGATGTCCAAACAAACATTTTACATGATCAACTGAACATCGTTGCCAACCAACGATGTCTACAACATCAAAACACTTCTTCACCAGTCAAAAACCCTTCATCGTGAGTATAAAATGAGGTTCCAAATGAGCCAGCCCTTGCACAAGGTGTCCCTTGCATTCATGTAGCCGTCTCGTGTCTCTAGTGGCAGTAAAAGGGGACTCCAATGCTTGGAATGTGAAATGAAACTTCAAAAACCCTTCAGCTTCCCCTACAAACTGCCTCAAATCAACAGATGGCACTCCCAATACTGCGACAGTGATGGTCAAACTGAGCTGTTGAACATTGGCAATCATGAAACCACCAATGTGATTTTAACATAGTCAACTATTGGAACCAGTGGTCCCAATGCCATTCAAGTTTCACTTGTTTTCTCCACCTGAACCTCTCTTCTACCCTCTGTGTGATGCTCTGCATAACCCCACCTGAAACTATCTTCCAGTCTCCTTGTGATGCTCTGCATTGTTAATTTTCTAAGTAGCCGATCGTGATTCTCGTTCGGATTCGGATTCGGGGATTCGGCAATTTTTTTTTTGGTCGGAACCTAATTCAACGGGTATATATAGACATTTTCGATATATATATATATATCATAGTTACAAGCCTCGGACTCGGCAAGGTTGGATTGGCCTTAGACTCGGCCTCGGCGGCCGGCCTCGGCAAGGACTCAACAAATCGAAAAACCCAAGAAATTCAAAGATTTTTAAGGATTTAAAGCATTTTCATGCATCATTTAGTCAATTAACATCAAATACACAATAATTGAGATAAATAGAAGCTACTTTGCACACATGTACAAGTTTACAACTTTTACATAGATCGTTGATGCTTATAGAGGTCATTGCTGTTTGAAGACTCAATAGTCTCCATTGTTTTTGGAAATATCGATCTTCATCTTTCTTCCGTATAAAGGGTCAATTTCAACACATTGGTTTGTTTATTCTTTTATGGACTGATCTATGATGTATTTCTGCAAATTTTGTCACTTTAAAAACTTCACAAAATTGAGTACTTGATTGGTCTGATGTGCAAAAGTTGGGGAGATTACACTCTGCAAATCTTACTGTATTTCTGCATATATTGATTTCTTTGTTTGACATCAATGACAAATCTATCTAACTGTACTTTTCTATTGTAACTGGATGTACCCACAAGCTGCCTGCACTTATTCTAATTAAATACACAACTTCTTTTCTTCTGCAAAAATCTATCTGTAAGAATAGAGTGAATTCACACTAAAAAACACCTATGTAGCTATACTGCTAAGAAAATTTGATATAGTTAACTAAAAAGCTACCAACTACAAGAGACGGTATATAACCATCACTATTTTCATGAATACATTGTCTCTTAGTAAGACAGATCAAACTTGTAAAACTAAGTTTATCCAATCCAAACATATACACAAAAAAACAAAACAAAAATCATTAAAAAATGTTTTTTTTTGCACTTTTTATTAGTGTTGGCCCAGCAGAGTCCTGGGCTCGAGACTCGGCAAGTCCAGAGAGTTCACGGACTCGGCGAGTCCGTTTGGACTCTGCTGGACTCGGGCGAGTCAGAGTCCAGAGTCAGTTAGACTCTGGAGACCTGACTCGCCTCGGGACTCGCAGAGTCCAGCACGGACTCGCAGAGTCCTGTAACTCTGATATGTGTGTGTGTGTGTGTGTGTGTGTGTGTGTGTGTGTGTGTGTGTATGTATGTATGTAGATTCCATACATGTAACATGTCAATGCTCATTCATCATTAGTTCAAAACTTCAAACTTTAAACATATAATGATAATAAGTTATAAACGTGATTCTCATAAAACGATAAATCCATAATTGCCAATATATGATTATATCATATTCATATTTTGCAAAAGTCTCAAAATGTCATTACATGATGAACAAACCAAAAATGGAGAAAAATGCTTGAGAGATGAATGAATGACCTTCAAATGACAAAATGTATGCTTTACTAGTCAAATTAGGATTTAGAGGCATTTTAGTTTTAAAAAAGAATAATAAATTGGCATGTGTGGCCCATTTTTGGGCACCCACATGCTCGGATTCTGCCCGAATTTCGGCAGGACTCCTGACTGGAATCTGGATTCTCTATGGATTGTGCACTACAGAATCTACAGAGAATCCAGATTCCAGTCAGGAATCCTGTCGGAATCCAAGCAAAATCCAAGCAGAATCAGGATCCGGATCGTACCAGAATCAGATCTGAAGCATATCAAAGGGATTCGGTAACATAGTTAATTTTTATACCAAAAATGAAATAAGCAGCAAAAAAAAAAATAATGAGCACTAAGATACAGCAAATACCCTACGAAAACCCTCCAACTTAAGGGAGAAAAACCCAGCCACAAATATATCACTTATATTTAATAAAAAGGCAGAAGACAGATTTTACAATTTGCCCAAAAACTAACCAAACTGAAGCAATGATAATAGCTCCTATGTATCTGTTGACAATAATACATACTCCTTCAATACGATCACCCACAAGCAAAGAATATCAATCAGTTATCTGAATGCCAATTCCTCCTTGACGTATGAACTTGTCTTCAACATGAAGAGTCGGGCTCTTCATTGTCTTGACAATGAAGAGTCGACCTATTACAAAATAAAACGATGATGTTATTATTGAAGTGTCTTTATGTGAACTCCTGCCGCGACGTTACAAAGTGACACGACGTTATGAGAATTCTAGCCGCGACGATAGAAGGTTATTTATGCATTTTGAATTTAGGAGGAAAGAGAATTGTCGCTATAACATCAACACTCCCTCTTAGCTAGGGAGGTATCTTTCCAAATATTCATGTCATGGATTCTCTCAACATGACACCCACAATGACTACACCCATTTGTGGAATAGAGTTTATCACGGAATCTCTCAACGTGATAACGTCATAGTCACTCAACTTGACGTCCACCGTGGCTACTCCCATGTGTGGAAAGAAGCATATGCACAAGTGCTCATCACGGAGTCACTCAACGTGATGTCGTAATGGAGTCTCTCAACATGATGTCCACCATGGCTACTCCCATGAGTGGAAAGAGCAACATCTCTCAGAGGGCTTTCACCTCATATTGTAAGAACCCCTTGTGGCTCTAACTTTAACAAACGCTGAACTGTGGTTTAATTCTGGATGTTTGACAATTTGTCAAACACTTTGCAGGCAAGCTCTGATACCAATGTAATATCCCTTGCAATTCTGATTTTTTAGTTTCTTAACCTGAGAATTTC
>MU228014.1:558145-569860 GCA_018584345.1 Thuja plicata
AAACTTTGACCACTGAAGAAGATGCATCCCTCAAAGGACCCTCTATCCAATCTCATTAGCCTACGAAGGTCGAAATAATAGGCTAATCATCCACAATCCATGTCTGCTAAAAAGGGGACATTACAAAGAGGTGGAATGCTTTGTTATTAGAATTTACTTAGGGTCATTCTTTCAAGGCCAAAGAAATAAAATGGAGATGCTTTAGTACTGCCTAATAGTTATGTTCTCTAGGATTGTGCAAAAAGATACCATGGTTACTTTTATAGTCTTTGCGTTGGAGAAGTGAGAAGGGGGTACAGAGTTGTTCTCTGATGCACTGGGCACATAAAGATGTAAATTTAACTCATTTGATAACATAATCCATTGAGGCATTACAAACCAAAAAATCAAATCAAAACTTTGGCAAAAGCAGGGGAAGGTTTACCCTGCATCCTGCCATTCACTACATGTTCTACATTCAACAGACAACTCTTACACCATTTTTTCTTTGCAAAATCTGTAACATAAAAAATACAAAGGATGAAAAAATTTCACAAAGAAAGTGAACTGAGGCTCAGGGGCTTACTCTACTGTCACCAATCTAGTTGCAAGAAATGCAATTTGAGGCATATGTTTCTCATTGCTTGTCCTGAAACAGATTTTGCATTGCAAATTGTTGTTTCTTGTTGCTAGTGATTTATTTTAACATTTTACATTTTTTCCATGTTTTGCATTTTTCTCAGTTGCGAGTTGGTACACCTTTTGGGTTATTGAGAACTTGAGATATAGCCACACCTTTTGGGTTATTGAGAGCTTGAGATATAGACAAGTCTGATACGTGAGCTCTTATGAATCCCATATGTACATACACTATGATTTCATGTGTTAAATTATTTAAACATAAGTGTGTTTCTTGCACTGAAACCTACCCTACCCCATTTCCTGTCACGTTGTCATTCTCATCATGTCTCTCATTTCTAGCAGCTAAGGCCAGCCCGCCACCATGACAGGTTCTTGGAATCTCAAGCAGCTTCCATCACTCTTTCAAAAAACAAAGCACAGGATTTATGATGTCTCAATTTTCAATGGAATCATGCTGCTCCTCTTCTTTGAATGAGTGAGCCACAAAACCTGTCCTTGTCTCTGATTGATTTAGTGTCCCCTAAATTTCAACTTCAACTTCCTTATTTTCCAAATATTCATAAATACTTGGATCTTGAAACCCTATTTGCCTCACAGTTTGCATTCATTTTTAAGTTCACATGTTCTCGTTGCTCATTTTTTTAAATATAATTCATCTCTTAAACTTTTAAATCTAATAAGTTCAGTCATTTTTTATATCATTTGCAATTTTATTTGTCAAAACCCTAATGAAGCGAAGAGCAAAAAAGATTCAGAAATGTCAATAACTTAAAGAAGTTGTCTTGTTTTATGACAATGGTTTTATCAATATCACCTGGAAGCACGAGATGCAGGTACTCTGTAATGTCCCCTTCTCCGTAGTAGGCCATTATGGTGCCTAATTAGTCTATCTTCCCATCCGGATAGGCTAATGGCTTCTTGCAAAGGATGCCAGTCAGTCACAGGCTTCAGTGGGCGAATATTTATTATTTTGGGCTCTTTTTCTAAAGTCAAGTTACTTTATTTTATAAAGTGACATTATAAAGTCACTTTATGACTTTAAGTTACTTTATTTCAAAAATGTAACTAAGTGAGCACTTTTATCCCACATTGCTTAAGTGTGTGTATTTTCCCTCACTTCGCGGTTATAAAAGAAAAAGGCATTCTTGGGAAAGGCACCATGAGAATTTATAAACAAAAGATAAACGAATCTGGTTGCAATTGTGACAGGTCTATTTCTTGAGGATGTAGCCCCTTGAATAAATATTGGAAGTTGGACGAAGCCCTGACTTTCTCATTGAGGTGGAATCATACAGATTTCATATTGAGCTCATCAAGTAAGTTACATAATTAAGTTTATACACCAGCATTCTTACACTGCATTGAAGGAAATCGATAGGTTCCGGAAGTTGAGATAAATCAGATTGCATTTATGAGTTTGACATATTGAGGAAATATACCATTCAAAAAGTCTAGGTTTGCACTTGGGGAAGATTGATATAGTAAACAATACGGGTTTTTACCTGCTGGTGGATGTCGTGGAGGTAGACCAAACCTCATGTCATAAATGTTACATTCCGTGTGATTAAGATTACAGTGGCTGGCCGTAAGTGGACCTTAGTGCTAACGCGGGCGTATACAATCATGAGAACATTGCCTAGGTAGAAGACTGAACCGACTCACCTCAGACGTTGGAGTGTTGGCGTGAGAACCTTGCAGTCACGGGAGTATCCACGCGGGATGAAAGCCAAGACATCTCGTTCAATAACAGGCGTCTAGGCTGAAGGTAGTCGTCTAGAAGCATTGCCCCCACACTATACCAGCAGTGTTGCGTATAGACGCCCAGTCTTACAACATTCCAGTCGGGTGGCGTGGTGATTAACAGTTCACAAAACGCTGGAAGGACAAACAGTCGCCTAGGAAAGCACAAACTAGACTGGTAGGCCAAAACGTGGGAGTTGAGGAGTTGGTTACAGTATTGAAGTCCACCACATCATTACGTGGTCTGCAGTAAGTTACTTCTCGCGTGCTGGAGTTCTTGACACAACCCAGCGCCAACGTGAGACATCCTCCAGTCAATAGCATCGGGTGGTATCACTAACAGGTGCATAAGTTTGATTTTGAATCATTATCGATTCCTGTGTATGCAACGAGCAATATGGACTGAGTTTTGGAAGTCTCTTTTTATGAGTGTGGTTGTGACTTGTTATTGTTATTTAAATATCAAAAAATGCGATGTCAATGAATTACTATATGTGCAATATTTCTTTATTGGCTTAGAATTCTCATTGAAATATATCCAGTAATTAGAGATCAGTCAAACTATATGTTCATGCGTTTAGTTCCTATACCAAGAAATTGGACTAGAAGAAGAGACATTCAAACTTCATTAAACTTGACAAGCATCCACTCCCAACAATCAGAAATTTAGCAGTCCAATCTTGATAACAGCCAATTGAGATCATTACATACACTATTTCAAATCAAGTTACAGGACTAAATGAGAAAATATATGGCCCTATGGATACTAGTATACTTATCAAAATATGTGGGTACCTGTGTGTCGGTCCTCATCCCTATGCCGGAGACTCCTAGTGAGTGGGTTTTATCAACTCACAGAGAGTCGCTTGGTAGAAGATGTTCAAAGCATGTATGAGGACGGGTTCTCCTCCCTAAACTGGAGTCTCCTACTGATGGCCTTTACAAAATATAAAGGAGTCACTTGGTCAATGATGTTTATAACATATCTATGCTTGAGTCTCCTGATGACACGGCTGTTATCAGCTTTGCAGAGTCAATTGGTAAAAATACGATTAAAATATGTAATGATGGGTGCTTGTCTCTAGACTGGATTTTTCAAGTGACCGTAGATTTCACCAATTCACCAGGAGACGGCTTTGAAACAAAAAAAGGAAAAAGAAACCAAGAAGTTTCGAACATATGTGAGATTTGTGGGTTTAATTTCCAATATGTACTAGCGCATCTTCTTATCCTTAGGACCTCTTTCTTGTACCACCTGACTAGTGCTCAAACATGGTAAAAAGAGTTCAATTCCAAACACAAACCCAGCAGTACATAGGCCTGAATGGCACTAATTATGTCACTTTGTCAGATGGATTCTCTCTTCATTTAGTTAGTGCCCAAATTTTGAAACAAGGACTGTACTTGAAGAAGAGTGAACAGATAGAATATATCATTTTTGGAATTTGGAGTTAGCAAAGAGGGAGTGACATTGTAACATAGAGTATCTCGTTTCTATATTTTAGAGTTAGCGAAGAGGGAATGACATTACAACATAAAGTATCTCGTTTCTGTATTTCGGAGTTAGCAAAGAGGGAATGACATTACAACATAGAGTATCTTGTTTCTTTAGCTAGCGAGGAGGGAATGACATGATAACATCGAGTATCTGGCTCACACCGTAGAGTGTGGGGTTTAATCGGACCAATTACATTGAGATTTTAAATAGGAATTTTTTAGTAACTTGGTTAAAGAAGGAAGAATAACAAAATTTTCAGATTATTTGATTAAATTTGATCGCAGAAGATTCATGGTTTAAAAGAAAAGAGAGACAAAGTGGACACTTGACAGGTAGAAGATTCCAGATTCAAAAGAAAGGAGAAATCAAGAAGAAAAGAGAAATAAAGAAGACGCTATGTAGACAGCCTGCTTAATTAAACTTTTATACTTAGCAGTATGATTTATTATCTGATGGTCTCATGACTATTTGACCCTTTTAGAGATTATTAAAAATCTTCATTCCTTTATTTATACAAAACAGATTTGCAAAAATAAAATCAGAAGGATATTTTCTAAGGTCGAGGAGGAGATTGGCGATCTGCAAGTGGGGTACTCTGTCGTGGAACCAGTGTCCCCTCGGAGTTCTCGCCCCATTATTCGCAGGCTGACGTGGATATCATTGGGGGTTTATTGCATTTATCGGTGTCTTTTCGTGGTGCATTTATGATTGCGGCTTTTTTTTTAATTTTGTTGTTGCTCTATTTATTTCTAACCCTTTGTGCTCTACGGTTGCTTCCTCTCGCATGTGTGTGCCATTATTTTGAAGACTTGTGCCATCTAGGGCTCGGCCTGCTAAGATATCTTGATTGGATTTTCTCTGCATGGTCGTAGCAGGAGACATTAGCAGTAATGATGGGAAGGATAGTTGCATTGAATCTGGTTGTAATGATGAGGGAGTTTCTAATTCCATCCAGGATCCTGACAAACCTTCATACAAGGTTGTGGTAGCCGAACAGTCATCCCCTAAGTGTCTGGATTCTGCATGCTTTAATGGAAATTCGTCAGAAGGCTAGCGGGGAACAAAGGAGTGGAACCCTTCACCAATGAAGATAGTTTGGGAAATGGTGGCCTCACCAAAACTACAGACCCGGGTGGAGGAGATGAAGGTAAGGTCCCGTCGCCTGGTGTGAAAACCCTTTCATTTTCGCCGAATGATGATATGGTAAAAGCTATTAAATCATAACAATCTCGCTTAAAGAATATTGATGTTTTTTTTGTCTGCATGGATATTAAGTTTTTGCCGGCAAGAAAATTTTTGAATGACTGGTTCAATAATGTGTGGCGAAAAAAGCTTGGTATTTTCGTGAGCTTTAGTAGAATGATCCAGAAAGGTTTATTTGTTGTATTTTTGAAATCTCATGGAATGCAGGAGAAGGTGTTAAAGAAGGGCTTTTGGAATGTTGGTCAAACCCTTTTTAGGGCCTTTCCTTGGTTTCCTAGAGGCAATGTTGAACAAGTCAGAGCCCGTTCCTCACCGAACTGGGTAGAGTTGAGAAAGGTTCAGCCTGAATTTTGGCCTTTTATCCCTCAAATGCTTAGACCACTGGGTTGTGTTCTTCAGGTTGAGGATTCAAGGGTCACCATCCCACATTTAAATGCTTGAATCCTCATCGCCTTGGACCCTAAGGTTGTTTTCCCTAAGGCAATTTTGGTTGACATTGAAGGGGAAACATTTTCATGGGAGATTGTTTTGCTTGGCAATCTTGGGGCTTGTTTCCACTGTAAACTCAATGGCCATACAAGACGGGATTGCCCGTCCTTAAAAATGAAAAAGCAGAGAGAGAAAGAAGTCTTGAACAACATTCTGTTGAGCAGAGCAAAAACCATACTGAACCCATGCTGTCTTCACCAGAGAATATTAAGGATTGTCAAATTGTTCCCTATGAGGATTCTGGAAGGGATTTGATGGAGGTTGGAGAAGCCCAATTTACTGAAGTTGTTAGTAAAAGTTCCAAAAAGAAAAGAAAGATTTATGAAAGGCAAAACAGTGTTAAATTCTTAGAGCAGGGTAGCAAGCCTAAAGGCTCTGAAATCCCAGAGTGTTTCAATAGATTGTACAAGAATCAAAAACCCTAATCAAATAAATCATGATCGTGAACATTCACAGTTGGAATATAAGGGGTCTTGAAATGCCCGACAGAAAGTATGTTGTCAGGAAGTGGTGTAACAAATTACATAAAAAAGATATTATCTGTCTCCAAGAGATCAAAGTCACTAGGTATCATGCCTTTAACACTCTCAAGTTCTTATGGGACCATGTCACTTGCCTGTATTCTAGTCATGATAGAGGTAAGAGAGGGGTAGCCATCTTGGTTGGACCACAATGGTCAGATAAGCTGGCCTCTAATGGTGTTTCCCCTTGCCAACGAGCCCAGTGGGCCATGTTTAACACAAATGATAAAGTGGTTGGGGTTTGTAATGTTTATGCTCCGAATGATTACGGAGATAGAGCTAGTTTATGGGATTGGTTGGTTAATAATCTTCCTAATGCATGTTGGATCTTCAAAGGGAATTTTGACATGATTGAAAATTGTGAAGACAACTATGGAGGAGCTAAACATGCCTGGAAAGGAAATGAATTTTTCTTCTGGGCTAAATTTAAAAGAAGGTTCAATATTAGTGATACTATGGAGAATAAAAAGGATTATGACTATATGGTTCACATGGTGTAAAAATCAGTCCAATAAGCATAGAATTTATTGTAGACTCGATAGGATGTATGTGGAAACATCTACCTTTGGCTTTTCACACCCTCTAGGTCAGGCTCCTATTAGAGTTTTTCCAGCTAGTATTTCTTATCATTCTCCTATCTCTGCCTGCATTACCTTCACTGATCTCTTGGCCCAAAGAAGTATGCATAAAAGAAAAAACTTGTTTAAACTTAATACTTTTCTGCTCCAAGAAGAAGATACAAATGAAGCTATCAGAACATTTACTTGTCTTTCTAAATTTTGTAATCCTGATTGCTCCCCTAGAGAACAGTGGGATCAATTGGTTGAAGTATGGAAAAATCTGTTTCAAATCATTGGGAAAAAGGAAGCCAAAGATAGAAGACAGGAGGAATGGTACCACCAGAAGAAGTTGAATGAGGCAGAAAAAGCTCTCCAAACTAAAGGTAATGACAAGGATTTAGAAGAAGAGTTGATTATCTCTAAAATGCAGTTAACGAAAATTCAAAACTACAACATTAAAGGGCAGAAAACCAGAGCAAAGATGAAATGGCTCAAAGAAGGAGACAGGGGGACTAAATATTTGTTTAATCTTATAAAAGCTAAATAGAACACGGAGGAGATTAGTAGGATTTAGCTGGAGAATGGATATACTAGTGACAACAAGGGAATATTGAATGCATTTGTCATTTTCTATAAAGATTTGTTCTCCTCGGAACATGGGGCTGATAACCAAAAACCACTTCAACAGTGTATTAAGATTATCCCTAAGAAAGTGACAAAGGAGCAGGCAAAAATACTTAGTCAAAAAATTGGGCTAAAAGAAATTGAGGATGCTATAAGCTCAATGGCTAATGGGAAACCTCCAGGCTTGGATGGCCTTCCAATGGAATTCTACAAGCAGAAAAATGAATGGATCAGCATTGAGTTATTGGAGCTATATGAGGATGCTTTCGAAAAGGGATCCCTTGGAGAAAGAATCAACAGAGGAGTAATTAAAGTACTCCCCAAAAGTGGGGACAAATTCCAAGTTAGAAACTGGAGACCAATTACTTTATTGAATCTATCTTATAAGATTATTGCAAAGCTCTTGGCCAGAAGAATTTCTAGTATCCTCAGTAAAATTGTCTCAGTTACCCAAATCGGATTCATTAAAGGAAGATATATTTTAGAAAATCTTATTACAAGTTAAGAAGCTATGCATTGGGCCAAGACTGATGGGCAGAATGTTTCTATGGTGGTTCTGGACTTTGAAAAAGCATACAACAGAATTGAGTGGCCATTTGTCCTTAGTATGCTTCAAGCATTTGGCTTCCCTTCCTATTTTTGCAAGTGGATAGCCATCATGTTTAAAGACTCCTCAACAGTTATAGAAGTGAATGGAGAATACTTTGATCTAATTCCATACCCCTTGGAAGATCCATTAGGCAAGGGTGCCCTATCGCACCGGCAATGTTTGTAATTGTCGGTGATGCACTATTCTATATCCTCAAAGCATCAGAACTTGGCCCCCCGGAGAAAGGTATTTCACTGCCCAATTTGGAAGAGTTGATCATTGAGCCGTTTGCTGATGACACATCATTGTTTGTTGAACTTTCAGAAGAAAACTTTGACAATGTACTTAACGGACTGCAATTCTTTTGCCTAGCATCAGGGGCAAAAATTACCCCTCACAAATCTACAATGTTAGGTTGGGCAGATATACCTCCTCCTTGGTTACAAAAAAGAGATTGGCTTTGGTCAGGACCCTCTTCAATTGTAAGATATCCGGGTATACCTTTTGCTGTTGATCCCTCTATTAAAGATATGTGATCTTGGATTTATTAGAAAATTGAAAACAAGCACCTCAAATGGCAAACACATATGTTATCACTGGCTGGCAGAGTGCAAGTGGTTTAGAAAGTGCTGACTTCTCATGCAATTTATTATGCATCTGCTTGGTTGTTTGCTAATTATCAAACAAACAAGTTAGAAAAAATCCTAAGGGATTTCCTATGGTCTGATGGTTTGGGGCACAAAAAAAGGCACTGTGTAAAATGGGAATGGTGTTGTAGACCGAAGGAGATGGGAGGCCTGGGCTGAGAGAAGTGAAAACTCATGTGATTGCCTTAGCCTCTAAGTGGATCTTCAAAGCCCTTAATGGTAATGAACCATGGAAAATTCTTGTGAGAAATAACTTGCTCAGATCTACTATAAAAAAGGGCAAACAGTGGAAAGATATCCCTCTATGTGATATTGTCTTTGGTGAATTTGATATCAAGATTTTTGGTTCAAGTGTGTTTTCTTCTCTGTAGAAAGCATGGTGTCAAGTTAGATCTTTGCTCTACTCTAAGAATGTTGTAGGGAGAAACCCTTCTTTTACTATTGTTGATAGATCTATTTGGTGGGGCATTTACCTGAATGGGAAACCTCTTGCTTTAACCCAGTGTTGCTCTGCCAAACTTTGGAATGCTAAAGGTATCTCTCTCATTCAAGATATTATGGTTGACAACCGATTGGGTCCCTGGGAGGAAATTAGTGGTAAGTTCAATATCCCAGCATCCCAGAAGAAAACTTACACTCTAATTTCTAAAGCTTCTGGCAGATTTTTCGAGGCAAAATTATGAATTCTGAACAGTTTATGGAGCAGCTCAAATGGTCTGATGGTAAGATGTTTGTTGATTTTTCCACTAAACAGGTTTATAACATGTTGAAAGATGATAATGACATTCTCAGTAGAATTAATCAAATCTAGGGTTTTAGTTGGTCAATCTCTAGATGGCACATTGTCTTTGATTTATTTTGGCATTCTCCTAGTGAGCCCAAAAAGTATTGTTTTCGTTGGATTTTATTGTTAAAAAAGCTTGCTGTTGGTTCTACCCTTTCCTCTGTTGGTGTTGAACCTGTAATTTGTTCCATTTGTAACTGTCCTGAAACATTTGAGCATTTGTTTTTTGAATGTAAGTTTGCATGTAAGATATGGTCTTTATTTTTTGGGCATTCTATTAAGTGGATCTCCGGACCAGGCCTCTCATGGCATGAGATCCTTGCTGGTTTTGTGGAAGCATTTGATTTCAATATGAACAAGTTTTGGTTTATTCTAACTGCTGAAATTCTTTGGTTCATCTGGAAGCAGAGAAACGAAGAGGTTTCCTAAGATAGTAAAAGGGACCTTACTGAGTTTAATCTTAAACTCATACATTTTTATATAATATCACAGGTTTCTGCCATACTTGAAGTGCCCAGAAACAGGTTCCTGATTCTAGTGAGAGAAGGAGCAAGGATCATTTACAAGGAAGACATCCAATCATCCAGCTATTTTGATGCTACTCAGAGATGCTAAACAAGGAGGAGCTTGAAAATCTTAAGAAAGCTACCAAGGAAAAACAAATTGACACCGAACAGGAAAACATGAAGATCAGAGAACAAAGGGACAAGAATGGTCCATCCTGCGAAAAGACAGCACACATGGAACATATAGTGGATCCCCCCCTTGGAACTTATGATGGTGACAAAGCTGAATGCGGTAACAGCAGCTATGATGCATGGGGATAGAGTATCAGACAGTTTCTATAGTTTTATTAATCAGTTTTGCCTTTTTGATATACGGATAAGTAACATCAGTTGCTCTGTAAATTTCTTATAAATACTCCTCAATGTAAGATGTAAATAGGCAATACTGTGTCTCTGTGGAGACAATACTGGTCGATAGCAACTTAATTTTTGGTAGTTGTTATCTATTTTTTGGTTCTGATACTGGTTACTGTATTCAGTTGATAAACTATTTTAATATAAAAATAAAAATACAAATAAATCAGAAGGAAAAAGAAAATTCGAGAGCAGTGGCAGCGAATTGTGCGTACCGTACATAAGATGAATGCAATAGACAAAAGCGCTTGCTCGGCAGGAGGAAGCTTTGGAAGCGTCGGGAGTACGACTCCCACCTGAGCCACTAAATTGTTATGAGAATGAAGAGATGATTTTGGTAGTTCCAAGTGCGAGTGTGGATTTGAATCGTTGTTTTTCGAAAGGCGGGCTACAGCAGATGCTCCATATTTTCTAGTGACAACGCGGCGGGATTGAATTATGAGAGGAGCGCGATGAAAATATGGGCAGCCTGTGAATTGGGCCGTGCAAGTGATATTCATTTTGTTTGGTGTATTGATGTGGTGTGGCTGAAACCCGAAGTCATTATTGATCGGAGAAAACATGAAAAAAATTGTAGTAGGTTCAGGAAACTGCTCTAAAGGACAGTGTGCATGCCCTCCAAGCAACAGTAAAATAAATCTATAGATTAAAAGCTGCCTCTCATGGCGGGGCTCCTCAATTATCTTGTGAGTATAGCCAGAACTTATAAGAGTTTTTTAAGGATTTTTTTAATAATAGACAAGTTTTAAAAATTTAAGTTCCAAAATTTGATTGTTTTTCCTAATAGAAATAGTTAAATCTAAGAAATGATTGCTATACAAAACAAGAGCTGTGTTACAAGCAGGAGTCCAGCCTAATAGTAAAAAAATAAATATTGTTTGAATAGATTGAACAAACATTGGCATAAGTAAATGATTGTAAATAATTATAAGAAGAAAATTAAATTAAAGTAATATAAACTAATAATTATTAAAGAGTAAATAAATTTATTTTAAAAATCTAATAAATTAATTTTATAAGTTTTAAAATAAAATTTAATTCTTTTATAATATAAGAACATAGAATAATGAAATAGAAAATTAGAGAAAATTAGAGGAAAGTGTTGTTTGAACATATATTTTTTATTTTAAATCAATAGATACAATATTATTTTTCAATCAATTGACTTAAATAATTTCATTTATATGATGACTTAAAATTTTCTTCATAATTTATGAATTTATTCTATTGTATTTACTATCAATCTATTTAAATAATATGTATTTTCATTACTATCTACTAAAATTAAAATTTACTCAAACTTTTTTTTCAATATGAACATTAAATGGGTAAATATTGTGGTGTTTATCTCTAAATGCAATTCT
The DNA here is from genome assembly GCA_018584345.1 of Thuja plicata. Lineage (NCBI taxonomy): Eukaryota > Viridiplantae > Streptophyta > Pinopsida > Cupressales > Cupressaceae > Thuja > Thuja plicata. The sequence continues at coordinate 569,706 of MU228014.1, forward strand.
ATTATTGACCCTAACCCTAACGTAACAGTAAATCTAATCTTAATTGAATTCCCATACTAAACTCTTACTTTACTTGTAAAGCTAATTTGAATGCTAAACTTAAATCTCATTTTAAAATTATAATAATGAAGGAGATTAGGGATTATATATATTTC
>MU228014.1:573206-620176 GCA_018584345.1 Thuja plicata
ACTTTGAAGTTTTGACATACATCCAAATTTGTGATGTCAGATGTGTACCACCAACGAAAAGTTCTTCATCGTTATCTTTGTATTAGAAATTTCGCATTAAATGCATTGAATTGCTTTAACAAATATTTCTCTCACAAATAAATATTTTTCTTTCCTACTTTTAATTGATTAGACAATTTTTTTGTAATTTCCAGAATGAAAAATTAATTAAACCCCCAGCAAAAATAGGGTCAACCAATAAGAAAAAAGAAATATTTTTCTAGAAATTCAAAATAAAAAACAAGGCACTTCAAACATTGGAAATCATGTTTAATATTTTGCATTGGCACAATTTTTAAGGCAAACTAATAGCATAAAATCACTTGAAAACATTAGTCTCAGCCTATAAATAGGCTGGACTAATTAATATTATAAATGAATAAGATGTGATACATTTTAAAGTATAATATTCTCTGTTTCATGGGACCCTTTTCTAAGACCAACCTAAGAATGTTTTGGTTATTGAGTGGTAAATTAAAAACAAAGAATCCTCCTCATTGTTGGGATGGGGAAATAAAGAATCATCTCCATTCATTATCGATTGTGGGGCATTTTATTTATTTATTTTATTGCATTATTTAAAATATTTTTTTAGTTGGATATTGTTTTATTAGATTAAGAGTAAAGAATTACAAAGTTGTAATAATAATATAAAATTTTGAACTTGCAATAGTAGCAAAAATTTGTAGTAGTAATATTCAAGTAGTATGTATCATTGTGACAAAGATTGAGTCATGCAAAGTTATATAGAGATTTGCACTTAGTGAAAAAGTTGATTTTATGAGAATATGACAGCGTCATTGTCACCTTTCATCTTGCTATTGATTACCAACATATTGTTCTTAGTTTTCCTTTGTTTTCTACTCATAGAAATCCTTGTTATGCTTAATGTAGCCTCTCCATATAAAGGATAAATGGAAAAGACTTTTGAGTGTGGGGCACAACCAAAAATCGTGTTTAATAGTTTTTAATGAATATTTCCATTTAATTTTATATTAAGTTGGATATTTTAAGAATGTGGTTTTTTTTAATATTATATTTATTTTTCAAATGATCTTTTATTATAATTTCTTTTAAATTTTATTATATACTTGTATTAATGAATCATTAAATGTGAATTGAAATGTTCATGTAATGTTTTAAATTTATTTTATAAAAAAAAAATTATATTAAAAAGAAATTTCAAATATTTGATGAAGGAATCTAACATGATCTTGGCATGAAATCTATTCACAAAATGATAGGAGATATTATATGCAAATTCCACAAGTGAGAGATATTCCTCCCACTTGTATTACTAGTACATGCAATACATCCACAACAAATCTTCAAGGACTTGGTTCACCCTTTCTGCCCAACCATTTATCTAAGGGTGATAGGTCGAACTTATATTAAGTTGAGTTCCAAGTGTTGAAAATAAGGTTTGTCAAAACCTCGATGTAATATGTGCATCTATATTAGAGACAATCTTCTTAGGAACTTCATGCAATGTAAACACTTCTTGGACAAACTTGTGATCTATTGTCAATGCTTCATATTTCAAATTTCGAGGTATAAAATGGGTCACTTTAGTCATTTTGTCCATTACTACTAAGATAGAATTATGTCTATTTTGAGACATAAGGAGACATTACACAAATCCCATATTGATGACTTTCCATTTCCACTATGGAATATCATGAGGGTGTAGAAGTCTTTTCGGTTGTTGATTCTCAACCTTTACTCTCTAGCATTCTAGACATCATGCCACAAATCTTATAGCATCACCCTTTATCCATTTTCCAAAAATAAAGTGGTTTTACATTTGCTAGCAATTTTGACACTCTTAGATGTCCTAAGTATGGTGCAGAATGAACCTCTTTCCACACAAGGTTTATTATCTTTAAAGTTTGGAACATACATCCTTCCTTTATACCCTAGAAGTCCATCTAGTTCTAAATAGAACCCACCATATCTTAAATCTTGAGGATTGATCAAGAGATCTTGCTTAACATGTTCATAACATTTGTCTCCCACAAACATTTGTAAAACTCAATCCTTGAAATATGAATGAATTGAGAATATATTGACGAAATATGTCTCCTCAAGCTCAAGTCATTTTCCACTCAATTTTATTTTCCTTCAATGTAACTTAACTCAAAGTCATAGTTGGATATCAATGTTACTCCTACTTGAGTTATTGTTTTGTCATTAGTTTTGCCAAAGTCATATTGTCCATAAGAGACAGTCGGTATAGTGCAAAGAGACAGTCGGCAAAGCAATACAGACATGTACCGAGCAAAGACAGTCACCGAGTAGAGACAGTTACTGAGTGAGTAAGTCACCAAGTAGTAATAGTTACCAAACCAAGCACGCTATGTCACTGAGCAAGAATAGATCACGTTACCAAGTTTCACAGGGTCGACATGATCATTCAATGCAGATACATTGAATATGGACACTGAGCACTGGATGTTTTACAGAATCCAAGGTGAGTGTTAGTTAGAATATTGGGATTACAAAAAGATAATTATACATGATCATGAGGAAGATCCACCAATGAAAATAAAAAAGGAATAATGCATTGGAAGTGTAACTGGTATTGCACCACTTAATCTCCGTCATTGAAACAGGAAGCCCTATATCTTTATTAACTGCCTAGAAGTCATATAAAATATTAAAAACATAATACATAAGATGATGAGATGATGAGAAGATGTGTATGAAGTGGACTTAAAAAGTGAAGGAGATATATGCATAGGAAAGTAGAGCTTAAGTTATTGAGCTACCGAATATGGTTTAAGGTAACAAATTATATGAGCACAATGAGTCTGAACAACATTTGATTGATGCACTTATACAAACATTTTGTAATGAGTTTTTTTATATTAGGAGTAGTACAAATCCCATTACTGGGTAGGCCCTAATAGGTCTTATATTGTAAATCCTTTAATAGGATACATCACTCAAATTAGAGATTGTAAAATCCTTTCACAAGATAGACTGAATAAGTCTTATTATACTCCTAATAGGGTAAGCTATCAGAAATAGCTAACATTGTAGCTCTAACTGAGCACCATTTTTTCTACAGTAGTAAAGGTTGTGGATGTCATCCCCACCGAAGTTTTTTCCTCTAAAAAAGGATTTATGCGTGACCAAAAATCTTGGTGTTATGAGTTGTGTTTACATGTTTTAGTTTATATGCTTTACTTTAACTACTTGCAAGATATTCAGTCCGGTATAAGATCATATTGTAGGTTTAAAAGTTTTATTGATACTGATTCACCCCTCCCCTCTCAGTACTTAACTTTCCATAGTTAATGCAATAATTGGTATTAGAGCTAGACTCTTGAGTTAAAGGTTTAAACACCTGAGAGTAAAGATCATAGCCATGGAAAGTTGCAAGCAAGCCAAAAGAATTGAAGGTCTTGAGTTTGAATTGGAAAATGCACAAGAGGTGATTAACGATCTTAGGAGGAAACTGGAAAAGTAATTGAAGGTTAGGAGCCACTTATTGTTAGATAACTGGGGGGGTGAATCAGTTAGTTCCAGTTATCCTACAGTCCCAAATACTCTCACATGTATATAATCAACTCGGTGAAATATAAAATATGATCTCAGACTCATCTTCAAACTCATCTACAAATACTATGATTATCGATCAATGCAGATAAAGTAATGTGTAAAGAAAAATAACAATCCAACACATTCATACACATTAACACATAGATTTTTAGCGTGGAAACCCTTCTAAGGGAAAACCCACCTATGACCGGTAGCCCAAAATAATTCACTCTTTCTGAAGTGAGCTCAGTTAAGAGCCAACCCTGTAAAAGGTTACAATGCACACTATTAGGTGTGACCTGGTTAAAGGATTTATCACTAACAGTTCTCCCTTGACCAATCATTCACTATGGGGTCAACAAGAAAATAATCAACATTCATTGAATTTCATAAGAAAAATACTGTAACAATGGTTAAACTGATACAATAATGATCTGACTCAAATACAACTCTATTTGTAGATTTTCAAATCTATGCTAAGCACAATAATACCTCTAATCAATATTCACTTCAATTCCTGTGATTCTTCATACTCTATTCTGCTCGATAAATGATATTTCTTTGTCGTTCGATGATGTCTGCAGAAATGCTCGGTTCTGTCTTCAACCAGTTTGATCAGTCATGCATGAAGTTAATCTCTTCAACAATATTCATGTGTGCTCATCTTTTTCATAATGAATCTCTTGTCTCTTATATAGACATCATAAACCATTTAATCTCTATCCTTAGATTCTGTCGCTTAATCTCCATTGTTGATTTTGCTGCTTCAACCTTCCTCAGTAGTTGTGTCAAAAACACATTTCAATCTCCTTCATCCGATCATCTTGAATTTTCATAGTCGTTTGATCAACATAAAAAACCTCATCAATTACCTCAAAATCATGAATAATATGCCAGCTCATCATTTAGTCGGCCTTCAGTTTTAGTACTCAGTCAATATCGTGATGCGTCGGTGATACCTAGCTCGGTTAACACTAAACTAGGTATACACTTCATTTTCTCAGTGTCCACTATTCTGACTCAGTGTATGCATAATTCTTCAATTACCGACCACATAAACTTTGTTTATTCTAGATCTTCAATCCATAATAGATGTTTGTAACCACGATGATAATCAAAACAAGTCAAGACATCAATGACAATACATTAATTAATTAATTTCTATCATCACATTTGTAACTCGGTTGATCATCAACTCGATGAATTCAAACATATAATCAGTTGTAGTTCATCAATCTCTCCCTTTGGCATTGATGGCAACACAACATGAAATATGCAATATAAAAATGCCATAGAATACCAACTTTAGTTCTACAACTATATGCAAAATGTTGTAGCTCTCCCTAGCTCATACATATAATATGTTTAATCACTACACAACATTAAAACTCACCATGTAGAATCTCCCTACAGATTTGACTCTTTTGTTCTTGAATTTTCTCTCTTTTTGTAGATAGATATGTCATTGTTCTTCTCTTCCATTATCTGTAGAATCTTCTCTCCCTTTAATGGATAGATATATAATTTCTCTCCCTTTCTCTTTTCTCCTTTTCTCCCTTGTAGTGGATAGATATTTCATTGAATCTTCTCTCCCTTTGACAACAATGCCAAAAAGAAAATATACAGCTCTTCAGTATCCAATATATCTTTGGTTTGCGGTTTAGATCAGGTACCTTGAATGTACTGATATTCAATGTTGGTCCAGTTCTCAGTTTGCATCGACATGATTGATATTCTAATAAAATGTAGGTTGATGCAACCTCCTAGTCAACTTAGTGACTGATAGACAAGGGACGCGCCCCTAGTCTATTCCTCAAGTTGTTCTTTTGATTGTACATATTCCAGTGTCACTTGTTATAGATATATGCTTTGTTTTTACATGCATCATAGGGTTCTTAGAAATGTTAATTGCACTAGTATTATCACAATAAATTATCACTAGGTCAATGATTCATACCTTTTAAAATTTGTTTTATCCATGCAATGTTTGAACAGTTTGCAACAGTAATAACATATTCTACTTCTGCAGTTGACTGAGATATGCATCCTTGCTTCTTACTGATCCAAGTAACTAATCTTTTTCCCACAAAGAATGCTCCACCAGTAGTTCTCTTTCTATCATCAATGTTTCCGGCCCAATCAGCATCAGTGTAAACTCTCAGTTCAAACTTGCCTTCTTTCTTGTACCACAATCCATAATCTTCAGTGTTCTTCAAGTATCTAAAAATTCTTTTTACAACAATCATATGTGATTCTTTAGGATTAGCACATAATATTGCTACAATTTTAACTGCATGTGCAATATCTGGTCTTGTGTGTACAACATACATCAATTTTCTAATCATTGATCTATACAGTGTCTGATTTACCTCAGTTGTCTTATCATCTTTTATCAATTTGCATCCTGTGACCATAGGTGTACCGACTTGTTTTGAATCTTCCATTCTGAATGTCTTCAGTACTTCCTTGTTGTACTTTGATTGAGTAATGTATGTCTTCATCTTGTTGTAAAATTTGCAAGCATAGAAAAATTTTGATCTCTCCAAACATTGACATTTCAAATTCTTTTCTCATTTCATCAATGAATGATTTGCATAAGTTATCATTTCCTCCAAATATAATATCATCAACAAAAATTTCAGCAATTAGAATCTTATCATCCTTTCCTCCTTTCAAGTACAAGTTGTTGTTATCACTTGTTCTAACAAATCCAATACTAATAAGATAGGAGTGTAGTCTTTCATACCATGCTCTTGGTGCTTGTTTCAATCCATACAAAGCTTTGTGCAACTTACATACCATGTTTGTCTGATTAGGATCAACAAAACCTTCAGGTTGTTCAATGTATACCTCTTCTTCCAGTATCCCATTTAGAAATGCAGATTTAACATCCATCTGATAAACTTTAAATCCTTTGTAAGAAGTATAAGCAAGCAATATTCTAACTCCTTCAAGTCTAGCAACGGGTGCAAAAATTTCTCCATAGTCAATACCTTCTTCTTGTGCATACACTTTGCATACTAGTCTTGCCTTATTTCATATAACATCTCCATTCTCATTCAATTTGTTTCTGAATATCCATTTGGTGCCATTTACATTCTTATCACTCGGTCTTGATACCAATGTCCATGTTTTGTTCTTTTGTATCTGCTCAATTTCTTCATTGATTGCCTTAATCCATTCATCATTTTCAAGTGCATCTATAATAGTTTTAGGTTCAATTCACAAATCAAGCGTGTGTTAGCATTCAACTTACTTCGTGTCATCATGTAAGCTCTCTTGTCTCTAATAATTTGATTTTGTGGATGATGTATTCTTACATATTTTGTAAGTACAAGTTCAGTTGTTTGTTCTTCATTGTTTTCTCCAGTTGGTGTATGATTATGATCTCCAATTGCAACATCTTCCTGATTCTTGGTTGGTGCATCCTAATGCTCAGTAACATTGCCATGTTGCTTGGTAATTTTAGGAATTTGCTCGGGAAAAGTGTTAGGATCTTCAATGTAAACAAATCTAATTTAGTTTTCTGGTTCTCTTTTTCTTTTAACATCATTCTTCTCAGAAAATTCATCAACTCTTACGTTTGCACTTTCAATGATCTTGTTAGAAGACTTGTTTAAAAATTTATAAGCTTTTCTTTTAGTAGAATATCCTAAAAATATTCCTTCATCACCTTTTGAATCAAATTTCCCATTTCTATCATCTTTCATAATATAGCATCTACTTCCAAATATTCTAAAATAACTCACATTAGGTGTGTAACCATACCATAATTTATAAGGTGTCTTGTTTGAATCTTTCTTCAGTTGTACTCGGTTCAATGTGTATACAACAGTACTAACAACTTCCCTCTAGTATACTTGTGTAACACTCTTTTCAATCACCAATGTTCTAGCACAATCCACAATGAATCTATTTCTTCTTTCAGCAATCCCATTCTGTTGTGGTGTCCTTGGTGCAGAAACATGTCTCTTAATTTCATGCTCATTACAAAAGTTAGTGAAATCATCATAAATAAATTCTCCTCCTCTTTCTGATCTTAAACATTTCAGTTCTTTACTACTTTCTTTTTCCACTTTAGCTTTATACCATTTGAACATCTTAAATGCTTCAGATTTTTCTTTTAAGAACACGAGAGTCATCATTCTAGAGTAGTCATCAAGAAATAAAATAAAGTATTTGTCACCATAATAACTCTATGTTCTCATAGGTCCACATAAGTCGGTATGATCCAGTTCCAAAATAACATTAGATGAAAAAATTTTGCTCTTAAAACTAGATTTTGACAATTTTCCCATTTGACAATTTTTTCACATGACATGGTCAGGTTTAGATATGCTCGGTAAGCCTCTTAATTTCCTTTTCTTATTGATCTTAACCATGTTGTCAAAATTCACATGACATAACCTCTTATGCCACAACCACACATCTTGATTTCTAGCCATCAAACAAGAAGTTTTAGCAGTGTCAAGATAGAATAGATTACCTTTTGATTGTTCTCCAGTGCCGATCAACTTTCTTGTTTCATCATAGATTTTAGCTTTTTTGTTCTCAAATGCAACTCGGTGACTTGTGTTATTTAACTATGAAACACTCAATAGATTATAATTAAGTCCTTTCACCCAATATGAATACTCACATTTGATCATATTGTTCAGTAATATAGTCCCTTTTCCTTTCACTGGACAAGGTGTATCATTTCCCATTCTAACAGATCCACCATTATAATGCTCAAGAAATTCAAATTTTTATTTATCTTCAGTCATATGATGAGTACAGCCACTATCAATAACCCAAATATCATTCTTGCTAATTTTAGAAATAAGTGATGTTTCAACATACCTTTCATCTTCTTCTGAATCTTCTTTCAAATCTACAAACACTATCACAATATCTTCATCACTGTCGGTGTCAGTGTCTTTATCTTCATCTTAACAAGATAACATGCCTTCTTGCCTTTGTCTTTGTAATCTCAATTACTTCTTCTATCATACTGTCGGTTGCTTCTATTTTCTTAATCATCCTTTCTGTCATTAGATCTTTCATTGTTTCTTTCACCATTTTTCCTGTTAGGGGATCTGGCAGCAAACTATCCAATTTCTTTACAATTAAAGCATACCAAAGGTAGTTTACCTTTATATCTTTCTTTACATGCAATCTTCTAGCCATTAATGCTTCAAGTTCATCAAGCTCTCTCTCATCATTGTCACTGTCACTGTCATTTCTTATCATGTGTTTGTTACCAAATTTACTAATTTTCAGAGATGGCATAAATGTAGACTCAACAGTAGGAACAACATTGTTGTCATAATTGTTCAGTTCAAATGAAATCAGTCTACTGACTAGACTATCAATTGTAATATTATTTCCAAGTGCTCCTCTCATTTCATGTATTGCAGAGACTCTAATAGCATAAATAGGCAATAAAGTTCTGAGAATCTTACTTATAATAGTGTCTTCATCAATAACTCCATCTGCTCCATGAATAGCATTCACAACCTCCTTGATTTGGTTACTATACTGTGATATGTTTTCGCCTTCTTTAATTCTCATGTCATTAAAATTTCCTCTGAGACTTTCAACTTTAGCTATTTGCACATTTACATCTCCTCCATGAACTAGTGTAAGTTGGTCCCACATCTACTTTGGCTGATGTACATGTCTTGACATCCTCAAATTCAACATCAGATAGTGAAGAATAAATCTATATCATCATAGTGTTGTGTTCATGTCTTTCTCTCAGTTGATCAATAGTCAAAGGTCCAACAGATAAGGTGAACTCAATATCCAAGTATTGTGTTATATCATTTTCAATCCCTGATAGATATAATCTCATTATGCTCTTCCGTGTTGAGAAGTTTTCCTTGTTCAGCTTAGGCACATCTTTCTTATACATCTTGTAATCTTTAGCTTAAGTCCTTTAAAAATTTCCTTCTTTGTTAGATAATTGAGAGGGGGTGAATCAATTAGTTCCAGTTATCCTACAGTCCCAAATACTCCCAGATGTATATAACAACAATTTCAAACATAAATCAACTCGCTGAAATATAAACTGTGATCTCAAACTCATCTACGAACTCATCTACCGAGTAGCAGTAAAACAAATACTGTGATTACCAATCAATGCAGATAAAGTAACATGTAATGAATAATAACAATCCAACACATCCATACACATTAACACAAAGGTTTTTAACATGGAAACCCTGCTAAGGGAAAAACCACCTAGGACCGGTAACCCAAAATAATTCACTCTTCTGAAGCGAGCTCGATTAAGAGCCAACCATGTTAAAGGTTACAATGCATACTGTTAGGTGTGACCTGGTTAGAGGATTTATCACTAACAATTCTCACTTGACCAATTGTTCACTATGGGGTCAACAAGAAAATAATCAACATTCATTGGATGTCATAAGAAAATATTGTTAAGTCCCACTCGGTTAAGAGATTTATCTATAACAATGGTTAAACTGATACAGTAATGATCTGACTCAAATACAACTCTATTTGCAGATTTTTAGATCTATGCTAAGCACAATAATACCTCTGATCAATATTCACTATAGTTCGTCATATTATTCATACTATGTTATGCTTGATAAATGCTATTTCTCTGTCACTTGGTGATGTCTGTAGAAATGCTCGGTACTGTCTTCAACCAGTTTGATCAATCATGCATGAATTTAATCTCTTCAGCAATATGCATGTGCGCGCATCTTTTTTCATAATGAATCTCTTGTCTCTTATATAGACATCATAAACTGTTTAATCTCCAACCTTAGATTTTGTTGCTTAATTTCCATTGTTGATTTTGTCACTTCAACCTTCCTCGGTAGTTATGTCAAAAACATGTTTCAATCTCCTTCGTCCGATCATATTGAATTTTCATAGTTATTTGATCAACATAACAAACCTTATAAATTACCTCAAAAACATGAATAATATGCCATCTCATCATTTATTCGACCTCCAGTTTATATTACTTGGTCAATACCGTGATGCATAAGTGATACCTAGCTCGGTTAACACTAAACTGGGTTACACTACATTTTCTCAGTGTCCACTATTCTGACTCAGTGTATACAAAATTCTTTAATTACCAACCACATAAACTTTTCTTATTCCATATCTTCAATCCATAATAGATGTTTGTAACCACGATGATAATCAAAACAAGTTGACATCAATGTCAATATATTAACTGATTAATTTCTATCATCACATTTTTAAATCGGTTGATCATCAACTCAATGACTTCAAACATACAATCAGTTGTAGCTCATCACTTATGTAATGAACTAAAGTCTACACAAGAGCATGTTGATGTACTTGAGACTGCATCTGAAGGGAGTCCAAATGATGAATCTGAGACAACCATTGCAGACCTAATGGAAAATAACATTGTACTTACCAAGTAGTTGGACTTAATGAAGAAAGATCAGGAAGCTCAAAGCATAAGGTTGACATAAACACTTGAATCTAATGGAAAAGCTAAAGATGAAAAGAGGATGGTAGAAGAAGACAAAAGAAAATCTGAGATAAGACTTACTGAGAAAGATAATGAGATCATGAGAATGACCCAAACTCACTATGTTATGACTGACCAGTTAGTAAATGTAAATACAGAGTTAACCAAAAAAGAATTTGAGAATCAAGCATTGAAGAATGAGATTGAAAGAATGAGCAATGAACTAAAATCAAAGAAAAAATCCAATGAGGTACTAAAGAGAAGTGAAGAAGCATTAAGGACATTAGACAAACATATTAGAAGTCAGAAGCAACTAAAAGACAAAACTAGAATCAGATTCAATGAAGACAACACTACTGAGAAAGGTGAGTCCTCCAATCGACCTGACAACCAAGATACCACTACCCCACCAAATAATACAAGGCCAAATTGCTACTATTGTGGGAAACCTGGACATACAACCAATGTGTGCAGAAGCAAAAGAGGTAAGTCATCAAACATACCTAAATTTAATAGGTATCGTTATAACTGTAACAAATATGGACATAAAGCATTTGAGTGCAGATAACATATTGTTAACAACACAAGGAAACCTAAGTTTAATGGTTACTGCAATAATTGTAATAAGTATGGTCACAGATCTGAGGACTACAAATTACAAAGGAGAAATGATAAATGGGTTCCTAACCGACAGAGTCCACCAGGAAACCGAAAAGGCACATCAATACCATGGGACTAAAATACAAGAATCTCATGTTCAACATGTGGGAGATATGGACACATTGCAAAAAACTGCCTGATGTTGCATGGAAGGAACAACTGACGAGCATGGAGAAATCCTAGTATGACATGTTTTCATTGTCACAAGGTAGGACACCTAGCTAAAGATTGTAGGTACCAAGGTAAAGCTCCAACCGAGGAAGAAACATCTGGCAGAATAGAAGTAAATGTTAAAGAAGTGAGAAATCAAATAAAAAAACTTGGATAAGGAGGTCACAAGACGATGGGACATCTTTTGGAACAATTGATTGCACTAAAGCCTATAGGTTGAGTGCACCTAACTCTACCTAATCGGTGAGAGGTATGTATAGGAACTACAAAGTAAAATTCCAAATCTTAAATCGGTTCCTAGTATATGAGCAGAGATCCATATGAGCATGTTTAGATGCATTTGGATATATTTTGTGAAGGTTATGTTTCATGTCTTATCAATAAAGGGATTGTAATATTATATCATTTGGTCAAAGGAAATGAGAAATGGTAATTAGTAAAATTAAGTCGGTAAGAGAATTAATTGCTACATTTATAACCATTGGAAACCCTAATTGAGAAAAAGGTATAAATAGACCATATTACATATCATTTTTACTTACCGTTTCCAAAGAGCACATTGAGAAAAATGCATAGTTGAGCCTTCTAGCGAATGTGAGCAAGTATTAAGATAATTTTATACCATTCTAAGATATTTCAAGCATATTTGAATTAATTTCTACTATTGACCTAGTTGTGTAAAGATAAGTCGAGTCGTAGTAATCAAAACCCTATTTCTTACAAGCGTTGTTGAATCTGGAAGTAATGGCACCAAAGGCTAGAAACCCAATTGTTATTGAGACAGTTGATCCTATCAATCTGAGGTATAAGCTTCACCCCACTAAGGTTGCTAAACCTGATATGATGGGAGCTCTCTCATCCATACCGGAAAGGGTTATCTTAATTGAAGATATTTGAGCCTTTATTCACTATAAGATTGAGAAAACTTATGAAGCTGAGATTGATAATTCATTTCAGAAGTTGTGCAAATGGAAAGTTGAAGGATGACCACACACATATAGAAACCAAGTGTTTGACTCATGCCCTGCATCTACCAAGGGTCTTCAAGACCAAATGGATTAGGATGGTGCTTAGCTAAGTTTATGATCAATTTATGTGGCTTGATCAACCAGTCAAAATCACTAAGGATGTTCTACACATTGTAACTGGTTACCCAATTAGTGATAGACTCAAGGCCATCAAGCAGATTGATAAAAAAGTTGAGTGAGCTAACTAAGGCACAATGGTATGGAAGAGGTTTAAGGATATCAACCATGGAAGATCCTAAATTAAGATTTGCATGCAATATTATATCACACCGAGTCTTCCAGTCTTCCTAAGTTGATAGTGTACCATGTGGTGCAGTAGATCTGGCATATAAGATTGTGAAGAAATGAATGTAGATTGATTTATGTGGGGTTTTATTAAAACAACTTGATGATAACATGAATACCATATGGAAGGCCAAGACTAACACACTGAAGTTTAGATCATTGCTGGTAAGCATATTTTTCTATTTTTAGAACCTCTTTCCATCTGTTGGCAATGTAACATGGAGTACATATAAGCTTGTTATACATCAGATAAATGATTACATTGTGAGCTTCAGAGATAACTTTAACATGGTAATGAATGAGTATTTCTCAAAGATTCAAACTAGGATGCATAAAAGATATAGGATTCCACCTCAACTAGTAGAGAAGTATGAAGATACTATATGTTTTGAGGTTAACACCGACACATGTATTATTAAGGTTGTTAAGCCTAGATAATCTTGGATACAACTAATGGGATATGAAATAGCTATTGATATTGCTTCATAGAAAATTGAAGGTTTACTATCCAAGCTTGCTGACAAAAGAGAAAAATGCTATGGAACTTTTGAGGAAGTGAAAGAGAGAATTAAGAAAGAAATCTTAATGCCTAAAGCACAAAAGAAATCAAGAAAAATGATTTTTTATTTGACTAAGAATCTTGGATTTAATTCTGAGGAAGGTATCGAAGAGCCATCTGCTAAGAAAGAGAAGAAACCACAAGTGATGAAAGCATCATTGAGCATTAGAGGTACAAGGAGAACTACAAGATCTTCTGTTACACCAAGAGGATAGAAGAAACCCAAAGCTGAGCTACCAAGAACCCAAACCTATGTTAGAGGGAAGAAGACAACAAATAAACCAAGGAGAAAGCTAAAGCTAACACTAGACAATGAGATTGATTCTGAATATTTAAGAAAATTCAAAGTTGTGGAAAACAAACCCCTAGCTCCACAGAGTCTTGATAAATTGCTCGACACATTGAAAAAGTATGGAACATTCAGAGGAATAAGTATGCAAAGTACAATACATAGAATGAAGAGAACAAGGTAAAAATTGAAGATGCAATTATTTACACCTTACACAAATTCAGATACACACCACTTGAAGTTGTCAAATTGCTACCTATTGACTTATATAACAAGATAGACGCAAGATTGAAATATGCAATGAATGCTGAGAAACAAATGAGAGAAAGATCTCTAGTACTAACTGTACCTGAATTATCTATAGCTGAAATTGAAGAGACATTGAAGAAACACTCCAAAGGATTCCTTATAAAAGGAAGATCTTTGAGGATTATGATAGGAGAATTGGAGTCAGTATAGCTAGAAACCGATGATAAATGGAGAGAAATTTTCAACATCAATGTAACTAAATCACAAGCAAAACAAGAAAAGGATAATAAAAGTGATGAAGCTGTGAAAGATGATCAAGGTAAGACTGATAAGGATCCAGTAGATGAGATATCACAAGATGAAGATGTTATGGCCACCAAGGACACAGATACATAATCAATGGATATAAATGATAAGGTTACTACATATACAATCATACAACCTATATTGGAACAAGTACAAGAGTATCCCATAAATCAAGGTGATAGTGCTATAGTTTCTATGGATACAGAGGAGACGGCTACCAAACCCCAAAAGGAAACAACACATAATACAAACGAGGAGCCAAAGGATACCAAGAGCACTGAAAAATAGAACACTGAGTCAGTTCCCTCCACCAACAATGTAGGACAACAACAAGCACAAGTAAATGACACACCTACAGATCAAACAATTGAGAAGAAAGGTGAAGCAAAGAAGGAATAGAAGCAATAAATGGATAACCAAAATGAAGAGAAGAAGGAAGAGACACAAGAGAAGAAGGAAGAGACGCAAGAGAAGAAGGATGAGACACACGAGAAGAAGGAAGAGACACAAGAGAATAAAGAAGAGAAGAAGAGAAGAAAAAGGAGCAACATACTAAGGCAGAAAAAGGCAAGAAAGAAGATAAGAATGAAGTAAACATTATTGGCACTACCGAGACTATATTTGATGCATTAAAGGAATCACGTTCCCCAAAGCCTTCTACAACTGAAAGTATGCTAGTGAAGAAGAATAAATCAAAGAAGAGGAAGCATGTAGATATGATCCAACCTATCATCATACCCCAGGTAGATCTATCTACTATGAGTCTTGATGAAATCTCCGAGTATGGAGAATCACTGCAACTTAAGGTAGTACAAGATAAATTATTTCAAAAGAAAAAGAGGATTGATGTCTTAGAAAGTGTTAAGGATGTACTACTGGAGATTGTCTTGGATGCCATTGTTGATGAAAATGGTAGCCTCATTAGTCAAGTAGAAGGACTAGTGCAACAAGTCATAAATTTGAATCAAGTCACTACTGACTATATGATGAAGGTTCATGCGAGGAAGATGTAACTGTAAATGATTGAAACCATTCTGAATAAAATTGCAATAGATAAGGTATCACTTACTAAGGCCTCTAGAGATATTGAGACTAAATTGTCTCATATTCTTTCAATATTTCAGAAAATTTGTTCCATTTCCCAATTCACTAAAGATATAAGGTAGAAACATGAGTATGTTGAGACCGAGCTGACCGAGGAACTAAAAAGTGTAACTACCAAGCCTGGTTCATTACAAGTTTACTAGTCAAGGTTGAAACATTCGATGGGAATGCAGCAAGAGCTTAGACGAGAAGAAAATAAAAGAAGGGTGGAACTTCTTGAGCTGCAAGCACTTTTGATTCCCCACATTGAATCAATGCAAACGCATTTGAAGAAGGCCAAGGATTTGGTCAATACCTGCGATGGTAGTTCACTGGACACCATCATTAGATTGGTAGTCGATGTTTCTACTTAGATTATTTTACTTCACACACTTAAAGAACCATGGGAGTCAGCCCTAGATAATATACAAAAGAGGTATGTACATGCTTTTGTTGTAATCCAACCGAAGGATAAGGATATATAAGTTTTTTTTGGCATATTTGTCAAAAAATGGGGATAGATATTGTATAAGTATAAGGGGGATAGATATGGATATAAGTACATACAGGAGATAGAAGTATAAATTTTTTTTGGAGTATTATCCCAAGGAGAGTTTTGAGTTTTTTTGGAAGTTTTGAAGTTTTTGCAAAATTTTGATAACTTTGAAGTTTTTTGTCAAAATGCCCAACTAATGTCAAAGGGGGAGATTGTTACTCCTACCCAAGTTATTATGTTTTCATTATTTTTTCCAAAGTCGTATTGTTCATAAGAGACAGTCGGTAAAGTTCAAAGAGACAGTCATCAAAGAAATACAAACATGCACCAAGGAAAGACAGTCACTGAGCAGAGACAGTTACCGAGTGAGTAAGTCACCGAGTAGTAATAGTTACCAAACCAAGCACACTATGTCATTGAGAAAGAACAAATAATGTTACTGAGTTTCACAGGGCTGACATAATCATTTAATGTAGATACATTGAATTTGGACACCGAGCGCTGGATGTTTTACAGAATCCAAGGCGGGCATTAGTTAGAACATTGGGATTACAAAAAGATGATTATACATGATCATGAGGCTCATCCACTAATGAACATAAAGAAGGAATAATGCATTGGAAGTGTAGTTGATATTGTACCACTTAATCTCCGCCATTGAAATAGGAAGCCCTAGATCTTTGTTAACCACTTGGAAGTCATATAAAAGATCAAAAATAGAATACAAAAGATGATGAGATGACGAGAAGATGCGTATAAAGTGGAATTAAGAAGTGAAGGATATATATGCAGAGGAAATAAGAGCTCAAGTTATTGATCTACCGAATACATTTTGAGGTAACAAAGTCAGTGAGCATAATGAGTCTAAACATCGTTTGATTGATGCACTTATACAAACATTTTGTCATAAGTTTTGTTGTATAAGGCATAGTACAAATCCCATTACTAGGTAGGCCCTAACAGGTCTTATATTGTAAATCCTTTAACAGGGTACATCTCCCAAATTAGATATTGTAAAATCCTTTCACAAGGTAGACTAAATAAGTCTTATTATACTCCTAATAGGGTAAGCTATCAGAAATAGCTAACATTGTAGCTCTAACTGAGCACCCTTTTTTCTACAATAGTGAAGGTTGTAGGTGTCATCCCCGCCATATTTTTTTCCTCTAACAAAGGATTTATGCGTGACCAAAAATCTTGGTGTTATGAGTTGTGTTTACATGTTTTTTTTATATACTTTACTTTAACTACTTGTTGATGAACTATAACTGATTGAATGTTTGAAGATGTTAAGTTGATGATCACCAAGCTACAGAAAGTTAATGCAAGACATTAAATCAGTTAATGTATTGTATTGTCATTGATGTCAACTTGATATAATCTAATTGGTCATATACATATTGTCAAAGACTTGAAAGAACCAAAGAGATAAAGGTTATGTTATTAGTAATGCTTAAAAGTTCAGTATACACCAAGTGACAACAAACACCGACAGACAGTGCACATTGACGAATAGAGAACCCGAGAAGAGTCAAGGTGTAAACTGAGCAAGATACCCGAGCAAGCATTACTAAGAAAAACCAAAGTGATACTCAAGCAAAACTAAAGATCACAGTGTTGCCCGGCAGATAGACAACCCTGACAGACAGAGATGCCCGAGGACAAATGAAGTCAAGACCGAGCAAACAAGGAGTTAAACACTGATTAGAACTAAAGTTCAGAAATGACAAAAGACTTAGCCGGGAGGAGCTAATTATAGAGTTAATTGTTTGATTACTTTTTTTTCATCGACCAGTTAAAAGCTAAAGATAAGCTATAGATTTAAAGCTAGTTTTATTCTAGTTGTCAAGAAGAAATCTACGGGATAAAACTAAAGCAAGCTTTAAAGCAAGAATGGTGAGATTTGTGGATCACGTCAAGAAAAAGAAAGACAAGGACTTAGAAATGGTGAAATCATGTCTATAAAAGAGACAAGCTAATTCATTATGAAATGGGAATGCTAAAGAGAATTCTGATGAAGAAATAAGTCTTCATACAGATCTGATCATACAAGCTAAAGAATAGAGCTAAGAAATCTGCAGACACCGAGCAACAGAGAAACAACAACATTCACCGAGCAAAAAGAAGTGGAGCAAAGGATTTGAAGATAACATTGATCAGAAAGGTATTATGAGCTTACAATAGATATGAACATCTGCAAGATTAAGTTGTATTTATGAACATATCATATATTGATTCAGTTTAACCATTGATTCATAAAATCTCTTAACAAAGTGGGATTTAACCATCCTTTATATATTGAGATACATCCCAAGGAGTATCGAAAGGTTTCTCATGAAGATAGCATAGTGAATGCTAGATATCAAGTGACAAACTATTAATATTAAATCCTCTAACAAGGTTGCACTTAACAATGTGTTTTTAACCTTTAACAAGGTTGGCTCTTCACCGAGCTCACTTTAGAAGAGTGAAAATTTTGGGTTACTGGTCCCAAGTGGTTTTTCCCCTTACATGGTTTCCACATTAAAAATCCATGTGTCAAATCATGTGTATACAATTCATTTCTCTGATGTTTTTATTTACACATTACTAAAACAGGATTAATCGGTAAACACTAAGTTATTTATTGTATTTCAGTAAAGGTTAAGAAAAGATAGACTGCTATTCAGTAAAGCTTAAGGAAACGATATAAAGAATAAACACCAAGTAGTATATAAATGTTAGATTCACACAAGGCATACATTCGTTTGGACTAAAGATAACTAGAGGTTTTATATCTGTGGTATAAAGTTTTGGGTTGATTTATTGGATTAATTTTTTAGGCCACTGATTCACCCCCCCTCTCTTAGTTATTCTAACAATTGGTATTAGAGTTTGTGTGCTTAGAAAGGGATTTTAAAAGACTCAAGATAAAGATCACAAGATGAGAAAAAGGGATGTGCCTAAGTTGAACAAGGACAACTTTGCATAATGGCAAAGAAGGATAAGACTCCACCTATCAAGTATTGGAAATGATGTTACTCAATACTTAGATACTGAATTTGTTTTACCTACTGGACCTCCAATAGTTGATCAATTGATAGAAAAGCATGAGCACAATTCTATGATGATAGAACTTGCTTCCTCACTCTCCGATGTTGAATTTGAAGATGTCAAAACATGCACCACTACAAAGAAAATGTGGGACAAACTAAAACTAGTACATGGAGGAGATACAAATGTGCTAAGAGCTATGGTAGAAAGCCTAAGAGGAAAATTTGATGACCTAGGAATGAAGAATGAAGAAAGTACTCTGCAAGAATCAATCTAAGCTATATGAGCTTACCGAGAGCCATATATTTGTATTGGTTATAGAAAAATAAGTTTGGTAAAGATTGATGAACTACAACTAATATATTTCATATTGTATTAGTAGTATGTAGTATGTTTCCATCAATGCCAAAGGGAGAGGTTGATGAACTATAACTGATTGAATGTTTGAATATGTTAAGTTGATGATCAGCGAGCTTCAGAAAGTTAATGCAAGACATTAAATCAATTAATGTATTGTATTTTCATTGATGTCAACTTGATATACTCTGATTGGTCATATACATATTGTTAAAGACTTCAAAGAACCAAAGAGATAAAGGTTATTTTATCAGTAATGCATAAAATTTCAATATACACCAAGTGACAACAAACACCGATGGATAGTGCACACCAACGGATAGAGAACCCCGAGAAGAGTCACAGTGTAAACTGAGAAAGATCCTCGAGCAATTATTACCGAGAAAAACCAAAGTGATACCCAAGAAGAACTAAAGATCACAGTTTTTCCCGACGGACAGACAACCCCAACAGACAGAGATGCTCAAGGACAACTAAAGTCAAGACCGAGAAAACAAGGAGTTAAACACCGATCATAACTGAAGTTTAGAAATGACAAAAGACTTAGCTAGCAGGAGCTACTTATAGAGTTAACTGTTTGATTGCTTTATTTTCATCGACTAGTTAAAAGATAAAGATAAGCTAGAGATTTAAAGGTAGTTTTATTCCAATTGTCAAGAAGAAATCTATGGGATAAAACTAAAGCAAGCTTTAAAGAAAGAATGGCGAGATTT
The DNA here is from genome assembly GCA_018584345.1 of Thuja plicata. Taxonomy (NCBI): domain Eukaryota; kingdom Viridiplantae; phylum Streptophyta; class Pinopsida; order Cupressales; family Cupressaceae; genus Thuja; species Thuja plicata. Next base: position 593,486 of record MU228014.1, read on the forward strand.
GCAGATCACGTCAAGAACAAGAAAGACAAGGACTTAGAAATGGTGAAATCATGTCTATAAAAGAGACAAGCTAATTCATTATGAAATGGGAATGTTGAAGAGAATTCTGATGAAGAAAGAAGTCTTCATACAGATCTAATCATACAAGTTGAAGAACAGAGCTAATAAATTTGCAGACACCGAGTAACAAAGAATAACATCATTCACCGAGCATAAAGAAGTGGAGAAAAGGAATTGAAGAGAACATTGATCAGAAAGGTATTATGAGCTTACAATGGATCTGAACATCTGCAAGATTAAGTTGTATTTATGAACATATCACATACTAATTTAGTTTAACCATTGATTCATAAAATATCTTAACAGAGTGGGATTTAACCATCCTTTATATATTGAGATACATCCCAAGGAGTATCAAAAGGTTTCTCATGAAGATAGCATAGTGAATGCTAGATATCAAGTGACAAAATATTAATATTAAATCCTCTAACAAGGTCACACTTAACAGTGTGTTTGTAACCTTTAACAGGGTTGGCTCTTCACCGAGCTCACTTTAGAAGAGTGAAAATTTTGGGTTACCGGTCCCAAGTGGTTTTTCCCCTAACAGGGTTTCCACATTAAAAATCCATGTGTCAAATGTGTATATGGTTCATTGCTTTGATGTTTTTCTTTACACATTACTAAAATAGGATTGATCGGTAAACACTAAGTTATTTACTATATTTCGGTACAGGTTAAGAAAAGATAGCCTGCCATTTGGTAAAGATTAAGGAAAGGATATAAAGAATAAATACTGAGCAGTATATAAATGTTATATTCACACAAGTCATACATCTTGTAGGATTGAAGATAACTAGAGGTTTTATATCTGTGGTATAATGTTTTGGGTTGATTTATTGGTTTAATTTTTGAGGCCACTGATTCATCGCCCCCCCCCCCTCTCAGTTATTCTAACACTTGCAAGATATTCAGTTTGGTATAAGATCATATTGTAGGTTTAAAATTTTTATTGGTACTGATTCACCCCTCCCCTCTCAGTATTTAACTTTCCATAGTTAATCGAACAATCAATTCTAGTCATATCCTTTTTCAAGGATTGAGATGGGGTTGGGAGAATGTGTAATTGAGAACTTGATAGTCTGACTTAAGGTCAAAAGTATTCCTCAATAAGTGGTGTTACCACATTTGTAGATCATGAACTATTGATACTAATTCTATGTTAGGAGGGGCATAATTTTTCTCATATATCTTTAACTTTCTTGACTCATAAGCTATCACTTTCCCTTATTTCATAAGCACACCACTCAAACCTTCTCTTGAGGCATCAATTGTTATAACAAACTGACCTTTTGGATTAGGAACCTTCAATATTGGAGTTGTACTCAACTTCTCTTTAAGTTGATTAAATTCCTCCTAGCATTTTTTTGACCATTCAAAGCATTTCCTTTTTCCTTGAAGAGAAGTGATAGGGTGGGTGATTTTATAAAAGTTTGACACAAAATTTCTATAATATCTTTCTAACACCATAAAATTGCACATTTTTCAGCATTGGTTATTCAAGTATGGCTTTGATCTTTGACGGATCTACTGCAATTCTTTTTGCTAAGATTATATGACTTAGATATTATCCTTCTTTTCAAAAGAAAGTATATTCATAAAGCTTCCCATACAGTTTGTATTCCCTTAGACATTAAATAAAATAATGAAGATGTGTGTAGTGCTCTTCCTCATTCTTAGAGCATATAAGAATGTCGTCTAAAAACACCAGAACAAGTTTGTCCAAGCAATCTTTGGACACTATACATAAATTTTATGAACACTGATAGGGAATTCGTAAGTCCAAAAGGAAAGATAGTGAATTCATAGTGTTCATACCTTGTTCTAGAAGTTGTTTTATAAAATTGTTCTTCTTTCAGTCCTAATTCATGATAATCAAATAAAAAATCAATCATTAAGAACACTATTGTTCAACTTATTTGATCAAAAAGATCATTAGTACATAGTAAAGGATACTTATTCTTTATTGTCACCTTGTTAAGAATATGATAATCCATGCATAAACACAAGGTGTTTTCCTTTTTGATAAAGCTTATGAGTGCTCCCCAAGTTGAAACACTAGTTCTAACTAGATTCTTTTGCTAACGACTCTCGCAATTGATCCTTCAGCTCTGTCAACTCCATATTGGTCCTATAATACGGTGCTTTTGATATTGATTCATAACAAATAATTGTGTCGATGGAGAAATCAAAACCTCTTTTCAAGGGTAACCCCAGGAGTTAATTATAATAAACTTTGAAAATCTTGAAGGAACAGACCGGTCTCTACAAAAGCTTCTCTTTGATCTTCAAGATCTCCAATCTCATGGAGCTTCACAGATTCGTAATAAGTTAGACCATATAGAATGGTAAGATCTTTGAGTTCTAGATTTTCCATTTTGAATACAAAGAGCTAGCACCCTTTCCACTTAGCCCTCTTAAATTGCATGGTAGAAATATGTTTAACCTTGAATTCTCTTTGAGTACCTTAATTGAAGACCTTGTTTCCTATGTCATATAGACACTACTAATTTTGTAAAATAGACCACCTTGGCCCTATGCCTCCATAACCAATATATATCTAGGACAACATAATATAAAACTAAAGGAGTTGTGTACAAATTACCTTTGATTGAGAAACCTAGGGGATCAACTTTGGTTTGAAACATGTATTCTTCTACCTGGGCTTTTCTCTAGTCAGCATATTCATTGAACAAGTTTTGACATAAATCTTATTCTTCTGGGAAATTTCCTTAATACCCTTTGTGTAATAAAACATTCTATTGCGCCAATATTAGTAAAATAGAAATATAAAATATAAATAAAGTACCTATCATCTATATGGGAGTAATCTGGTACTCCGCTTGACAATTGTCCAAGGTTGCATGAAACATTTTCTAGAAGGTTACTTGTTGGGTTGGTAATGTATTACCTCATTGTTGAACTCCTTGGTTCTTATTCGGTCACTATTTTGGGTAGTGATCACCTCCACGAGGTCCTCTCTTTTTAGAAGGTTTACTAGTGTTCTATCCTAAAAAGTTAGGACCTGTAATTAGATGCTCAGTTAGGCCCCATTTTGGCATTCTCAATATTTCAAGTTTGTTATGCTTGATCCAACATCTTATCTCCCCTAGTTTTGGCATATTTTTTTCCTTCCTAACTCCCCATTCAAATTTTAGCCTATTTTCTCAAGTATAGAACACTTTGGGTGGTGAATACCTAGGTACATAATTCCCTAGGTTATCTATACCCTGATATTTGGGCCCAAATTCAAACGGGTGGTATGCTACATTATTTTAGTGAGAAATTAGATCTCATGGCAGTCTCCTTTGATTTTTGAATCCTCAAATGTTGTGAGAGGTATATAAGTGGCCTATCTCTCCCCAGTTTGGTAACCACAACCAAGATCAAGATTTCACATGTTATCTCAAGATTTGAAGGAAAATTAAAGATCTAGCATTCTTCAAGCATCCAAATAATCTTTGAAGACAATCTTCTCTATTGTAGCAAGCTTCTCTCCCATTAGGGCCAAGTAGAGGAGTTCTCAATCAAGCAAGAAGATCCTTTGAGCATCCCCATGCATTCTTCCTTCTAAGAAAGTGTCCATAGAGCATAGAAACATTGAAGATCTATGAGGAGTATTTGCATATATATGCATTTGTGCATACATCCTTGATTCCTTTTTATATTCCAAGGTTCAACAACTACAATTCAAGAAACATACAAGCATATTCATAAATATGTGTGTGATCTCAATATCCATTTATGAAGTTATATTCATTTACAAGGTAGATTAAAATTTACCTTTACATTTACATACTTTCCTTTCATGCAATTTCATTTTAAATTCAAGGATGATTCCTCAACCGGGGTTTGACGAAGGCAAACTCATTTCCACAACCTTTTCCTCTTTTTCTATGTGAAAGAACATGTGGAGAATCTATCAAGACTTAATCTAGAAGGTATGTGATCTAATAAGCTACATGTGAAAGTTTTATGCAAAATTACAAGGTATACAGTGAGCCAAATAATCTGTACTTGAGAACAAAACACCCAATGCAATCTATACCCTACAAATCAACTTCAAATTGAAACTACAAGTCATACTTGTTGTAACTTGTGGTATTTTTTTATTTTGTCTTCGATCTTGCATCCATCTATCATATCCCCTCAAATCCAACTCATCCCAATACATTATCATGATGGATCATTGCACTGAATTAGTGCTTAAGTCCTACTTGAGCCTATTGGGTAATCTTCCTTCTAATTGTACATTAACAAAAGGAAGACTACCCCTTGTAGACGCTAAAAAATGGTCAACACCTATGCCCCCCCGCCCATTTTTCTCATGTCTTCTATATTGTACATTTGATATTCATCACTCATCAATATTGTGTTATTCTTAATTAATTAAATAATGAATATTATATAATTAATCACTAATTTTTGTCTCATAATCTTCATCATGTCTAATCAATTTGACATGTTTGACCATGTCTGGTTGCAATCCTGTCAATTTCACCCTTCACCATTTAACCTTAGTGATCAATTAATTCATCTCATCTTTAGGGGAAAATAACCATTAGTTTCCCCTTTATTCCTAAGTCTTAAGCTATGATAAATAAATTGACTTTATTTGTCTCTTTTCCCATAATCCCCACAATTAATATCAATTTCATTAATTAATTTTCTAATTCCTAAATGTAGGAATTTTTTTTTAATATTAGATATTCCCTCATTTTTAAGTGGAATTTTATCCCTTAATTGTAACCTCCATCTCCCCTTATTGTGCTTTCATCCCTTAATTTCAGCCTCTATCTTTCTTACACCTTCCCTTTTCACATTTTCTCCTAATTTGTGCATTTCCAAATGTAACTCTTCCAATTGTCATAAAATTTCATAATTATGACATTTTCCAAATGTAACTCCCTTTTTGTGACATTTTCCATTTTGGATTCCTCACATGAGATCATGACCGTCGATTAGACTTTGATCTTGTTTGTCACTTTAAGCTCCCAAATCCTATAAATTATATTCAATTCTCCCATTTTTGCTAACCATATTTTTGAGTATTCTCACCCTTATTCTGTTAATTTTCTTTTATTATTTGTGCACTTATCAACCTCAACAACATCAAATTAGAGGATAAAGAAAGAACAACGAGGCTTCATCAAAGGAAGGGTTTGCATATTTTAGCTAATGTTTTATGCATTTCATTTTAATGATCTTTTTGGTGTGAATAGGGATATAGTTTGCATGTATTTTAGGTTTTGTGGTTGAGCTTTACATGTTTATTTTTTGATGTTCTGATTTCCTAGTCTACACCCCTATATACTTCATTTCATCCGCCCATCTTTTCCTTAGCGTAAATTATGGTGAACCTGACACATGACATTTCCACTTTTGATTTGATAGTTAAATGTGTTATTCATTAGATATTATGTGCAATTATGTGTTTTAATTATATTTATGTTGCATAAGTTTAATGATTGGTTGCATATTTCTTTCGATTTTCATACTTGCATTTGTTAGACACTTATATCATTTTCTTGTGCATGAGTGTTATAACATTGAGTCCTACCTATATTATTTCAGTTTGGATAAGTCATAGACTTATGGGTTCCTTTGATCCTAAGTCATCTTTGTTTCCTAGGAATCTTCAAGAAACACACATGGCTACTAATGAAATTCCCACTATTGTTGATAATTCTTCTTCCCACTCTTCCCACAATGAAGATGAGACCTTAAGAGTGTCTCCTGCCCAAGTGTAAAATCTTTCCAACGACTTTGAAAATTTTGAGTAATGGCTAGGTCAAGAACACTATAATATAGAAGCTATATCTTTAGTAGAAACAATGAGGAAGATGATTCACAATGATGAGAATGATGTTGGCTTGTTACATGCTATTTCCCATCTTATCCATAACAATGTTAAACCTATGAAATATTGTGCTCAATATTTTGGTTTAACTCAACCTAACACTAGTGTTGAGACTTTATTCCTATTCCTAATTCATTATCTAGTGTTACTGCCTACACTCCACCTCTTGTGAATATAATCATTCCAAACATCAATCCTATACATGTTATTTTTAGAATTATTCCTAATCCTATTGTTCCTCCTCCTTCAAGTGTTTCATTTGTTTCCCAACCTTAATCTATGCCTACCTACAATAATGTTCAATTTTTACATTCCAATGTTCCTTTCATATCCCATAATGCTCCAAAATCTTTCACAAATGTCCCACCAACCTTTCCATTGAATCCACTATCAATATTATTTCTCAAACCATTTCATCTTTGCAACACCAAATTACCTCCATGGCACAATCCAAATTCAATATTCTCATTTGTGACATTTCTAGGTATTTGTTCATGGATTTCATTTGTATTATTATCTCTTAATGTATGGAAATACCTCACTTGGAGACTTACACTAGTAAAGGTGATCCCTTGACACATGTGAAAATATTTCAAACACTGTATAGCAAGTTTTCTGACGATCATAAAGTCAGGGCTAAACTATTTACTAGAACAATACAAGATAAGGGCTTACAATGGTATTGTTCTTCACCTCCTTATTCCATTTATTCCTTTCAAAAGATTGCTAATTATTTGATTCAACAATTTCAAAATAATATTGGTCCTATGATTTATTTGACCAATTTAATGCATTGTAAACAAGGTGTTAGAGAAACAAATGATTGATTATTGGTCAATTTAAACACTTGCATGCTCAGATTTCTTATCATGTGGTTAACATTGGTATTCAACGTATTTTCATTTCTAGTTTACAAAAATACATTATAGATAAGATTTTTTTTTTTTCTGAATTCTCTTCCTTTACTCAATTGTGTGCAGTGCTTCATAATTATCAGCTTCAAGTGACTCAATGTGAGAGCACCACTCCAATGTCTCTGATTGATAAGAGTGATGCCACATCTCAGTCATTCTTAAAGTTTTTAAAAAATAAATGCTTCATCAATATTAACAATTCATCAATCAACATTGATACGGAAGTGGCAACAACATCCAAAGGTGTGGTTGCTTTGTCATCTATTTTTAAACCTTCTCATAATTTTACACATCTTTCAAAATATTTGCATAATTTGATTTTGAAGTTGATTAATGATAATATTTTAACACTTCCTCCCATTAAACCAATTGATCCTTCAAAACAATCCAACAAAAATTTTGATCCCGAAACTTTTTTCCAATACCGTTGTCAACTTCGTCATGATACTGAGAATTGTTTCTATTTGAAATCTATTATCCAAGACCTTATTGATTCTAATTTTATATCTGTTGGGGGTGTTAATGATCAAGGAAATAAATTTGTTTCCCCTCCCAACCAAAAAATTCAAATTTATAACAACCGCTTACCTTTCCATTCTATCAATACCATTGAGTCTACCCATTCCTTTCCTTCTTCCAATGTTATTAATCAACCTACTATTGTGAAGTATGATGAAGAATGTATTGAGCCCAATAATGTTGTCAATCTTATTGAAAAATTCAAACCCAAATCCAAACCCATACATGAGCTTTGAATTACATTTGATCCTAAGGAGATTATTAGGACACCTGATGGTCCTCTTTATGTTATTGAAAATACTAATGGTCTTCCCTCTTATGGAGTCCTTATAGACCCTACTTGCATGGTGAATGTTATAACTGAAAAATACTTTTACACATGGGATCTCCAACAATACTCTTATGACAAATAAGATGTAATGATTAAAACTTTTAATGCTTTTACTTGTCCCACTCATGGTTTCACTACCTTCCCCGTAGAAGTTGGTGAGAAATATTTAGTTGATAAGTAGGAGATATTTTTCCACAACAAGTCAGATTGTGATATTTCTATCAGGATTCAACTGTGTAGTTTTTGAGTCAAACTCATTGACCCATAATTCATGAGTAGTGGTTCACATGAACCCATCTCTCATGAGAATGAATGGAACACTTAGCACTCATTGGATCTAGGTGATGCTCACAGAGGTGCTTTCCCGGTGCTTCACCTCTGTGAGCATCACCTAGATCCAATGAGTGCTAAGTGTTCCATTCATTCTCATGAGAGATGGGTTCATGTGAACCACTACTCATGAATTATGGGTCAATGAGTTTGACTCAAAAACTACACAGTTGAATCCTGATAGCAATATCACAAATATTTAGTTATCACCTCTGTTGTCATCCCAACTTCAGAGTAGTTTCAAGTTAGACTTGGCCTTCCTTGGCTCACTTCCATGAAAGTTATAGTCTCTCCTACCCATAATTGTATGAAATTTCCCTATGATGGAGAAATAATAATCATTAACCATGGTCTTTATCAACCTTTAGCTAGTTGTGGAAACTTTGACCTTGACTTATTTTGGCCTAATATAACTCAACTAATTCAACCTCACAAAGATAATCTATTCTTATCCTATCAAAAATTCAAATCCAAAAATATTTTTGAACTTATCATCCCTAATGTTTTTCCATCTCCTTTCCCTAGACCCAAACTCCTTCCTACACCTTACATACCTCCTAGTTATGCTTCAGTTCCACCTCCTATATCTTAGAAACGCTCTAAAACTTCTATCTCTCAACCTAGTGTGGTTCCTTCTTTTCCTCCTTCTATAGAAGAACAAGAATCTATGTTGATTTATCCTAAACCACCTCAAATTTCAAGCAAAAGGAAACATAACCATTATGCTCATGACTGTTGTTGTAGACATCATGCTAGGGCATGTGATCTTGCTTCTCAAAACCTTTCCTCCTCTAAGACACCTAGTGATGCCTTGATTCCCCTTGACCAACCTATGCACAAACCAAGGGAGGAAGTTAATCTTTAAAAGATAAAATTACATAAACATGATGACTCTATTCATATCAAATATTCTATTACGATTTATTTGGATGAAGAAGATACTCTTGACAATGAAAATATTTTTAATGCAAATGATGTTTATGCTAGTTATTTTGATGATATGTACGAGCTTATTGATGGTAATCATTATTTACCTACTAGATTTACAAAACATTTACCTCTCACTCCTAGTGATTGTATCGTCCTAAATTGTAAGAACCTATGTGCTCTATAATTTAATGATTATTTAGCACCTACCTTACTATATTTATATTATATAGTTGCATTATAGGACTTCATAATTACACTTAATGCATACCTAATTCAAATATGGGTCCTCTAATCCCTCCAATCTTGTGAAAAAATTGAGGTATGACCTTATTTCTATGTTTCCTCCTCTATTTTTCTCCAATGACAAAATTCACCTCACCTCCTATGTCCTATATCACCTTATTATAGCCTTGGAGTTCGTTCCTGACATCAGAATCAATTGATTATTCAGATCTCGCACATGTGGACTAATTGTGACCCACCGACTAAAATCTACCAATTTCTTGGGGGAACAAGTCGACTTGTTCCAAGGAGATTGTGCCCATATTTGGGGCCAGGGTCCATCCTGAAGCATTTGCACAATTTTCTAGTCGGACTACTTAATTCTGTGTCCTGAAATCACTCTAAAATTAACCTTCATGTCTAATTTTGGCATATTAAATCAAGTGCAAGGTGAAAGCCCCAATTTGATTGGATTAAGAAATTGCAAGGTGGAAGCCCCATTTTGATGACATCCAAATGAAGTGAGGTTATTTCTACATTCATCCATATCAAGCGTCAAGACATAAAAATACATTAGTTTCTACATCATCATGGAGTTTTAAACAAATCATCAGGATGGCCAGAAGTACCCTTTCCACTTTGGGTTTGGTATGATTTCCTTGTTATTTTTAGATCTACGCATTGGAGCTTCATATTTTCATGTTTACATTGTGGATCTATGATTATTCTCATGCACTAAATCATACATTGATTACATTTACATGCTAGGGTTTCACTCTATTGCACATAGGATTTGATATAAATATTATCTTATGTAGTTTAGCTCCAAAAGCCATTTAGACAGACTCTAGATTCACAAGCACTACATATTTTTCTATCCTAACGACTATTTGTGGAGGTGGGAATCACCAGAATGGGGAGTTGACCAAGGAAAATCCCTATATAGCCACACACTCACACACATTTTCCTAGATTTGCAGGTCCCGATAGTTCAGATTCAACAAGAAATTTGGGGACACCTTCTGGAAGTAGTTACAGAGAAACCCTGTAATTTTGAGTAGAAAAGTCCAGGATCAAGTTGAGAGGTTGACTTGTTCCTGGGTACAAGTCAAAATCTGACTTGTTAATGCCAAAAATTAGTGAAATTTTGAGGACAGATAACTACAAGTTCCATATTTCCAGATCTGAAGTCACAAATTTTTTTGAGACTCTGGGAATCGTAAAATCCAGTTTCAAAGTGTCATTTTTACATCATATTTCCAGGTGCACTTGTTCTTGTCTCTCTTTTCATGCATTTACTTTCTTAGATCATATTTTTCATTTACATTTACATCTCTATATCATTATCTATTTGGAATCCAACAAAACACCAACCCTGCATACCCTAGATCCCATGTTGGCATCCTTACATCCCTTGGTTGTGCCAACCAGATTTACCATTATTGGGTAGGTTTTGTATTCCATATGTATTCTAGATCTTTGTGAGTGATCTACATCCCTAGCTTTTCTCACCATTCACCATTATACATTTTTGTGAATCTGCCCCTTTCATGAATTATACATTTTGGTTTGGGCTAGTTAGATCTTGTAAAAATATTGTCATTTACTTTTCATGCATGTTGTTAATCCAGGATCTACTTCTTTATGCATTTAATTTTTGTGTGGTTGTTTAGATCTATTATTGTTGTGTGTTTTAAAATCATAAAAAGAAAAAGAAAATTGTTGTCATTTCCTTGATTGCATTTTGAAAGACACAAAAACAATTGCATTCATTTGTCTTTAGTAATAGTTTGTCTCCAACATGTCTGATTTCTTTATTCAGGAGTTTACAACTTATGATGATTCATTTAGTTGTTATAACATTAATACCCTTATTGATCCATATAGAAGTGAAGATTTTTCTATGTTAGATGAAGCCCTCGATGACTTCATCTCTACTCATTCTTCCTCTTCCTCTCCTAAACTGACATTTTGTCAAAAAATGCTTAGTTTTCTTCCCTTGGCTAGTTATATTTGCAACATTTACAAACCTAAAGTAGTTGTTCATCTTGCTCAAGATGAACCTATGGTAACTGACAAACCTATGATAAATTTTAAATGGTGTTCTCAATCAAATTCTTTGCAAACCCCTAACAAGCCTATCATTACTATTAAGAGATATCATCAACAAAACTCTCCTCAAAATTTCCCTATACTTGTGATTATAGTTAAAGGATATATCTAACCTAGTTCTTTTCAAACTCTAAACAAACCAATTATAACTATGAAAGGAAAATCTAAGATTAGACATTTGGAGTTTATTAAGACTATCATGCAGTAGCTCACACTTATCACACAAGAAGAAATCCTCAACCTACTAATCCAGTTGTTCCCACTTCTCTTCTAGCTTCTCAACCCGTGCTTCCTCTGGCACTACGCATAACTCTCAATCTTGGAAAGGAGTATGATGTAGTAGAGCAATTACACGCTACTCCTGCCAAGATCTCTCTTTGGGAACTTCTTCAAACTTTTCCTACATATCATGAAGCCTTACAAAAATATTTAACCGCTCTTCCAACACCCCCACCTAGTCAGGACACCATCAATTCCTTTTTGGAATATATGCATGTTACCCATGTTCTTGCTCAAATCATCTTTACTCAAGATGATTTACCTTCTAAACAAGTTCAAAATCAACATGATGCTCTTATGGTAGCATTCCTTATTAATGATAATTTTATTTGTATGACCTTAATTGATAACGAGTCTGGATTAAATGTTTATAGTATGGATATGTTGAATGATATCAAAGCTGATATTTCAACTATGACACATGATTTAATCCATATTCATGGTTTTGACAATGTTTCTAACAAAAATTTAGGTATTTTCACATTACGTGTTAAGGTAGGTCTGGTTATCCTTGATACTCCTATTCATGTGATACCTAGACCTCATAATGATAATCTTCTTCTGGAACACCCCTGGTTGCATACTATGCATGTTTTTCCTTCCACTCTTCATCGAAAAGTCAAGTTTATCTACAAAAATTTGATGTACACACTTCTTGTAGATGATAGACCAAATAATTATTTGCACACTAAAACTAACAATAAACCTGTGTCTATTGAGGATAAACATGATTTAGATTCTGAACTTAAGGATGACCCTTCTCCTACTAGTGTTCTTTTGGATGATGATTGGGGAACCTTATATTTCATACCATCTTATGTTGGAGAATACAAAGTCCCAACATTACAATCTGAACAAATTAAATTTGATCAAGAATTTGAGACAACTCCTCTTTCTACTGAGCTTAGTAACAATTTTTTTGTTGCCTCCACTCCCGATGAATCCTTGGAAAATATTAAGATTGATTTTTATGACATTGTGATTTATGAGGCTTCATTGACTCTCTCTGATATGACTTCTCATTATGGTCCTAGTTATCATTTATTAGCGAAACATGGATTCAAGGGGAATGGATGTGGAAAACATGAACAAGAAATTCAAGTTCCCTTAGGAAACGAGGGGTACGAGAATTCTTATGAATTAATATTTAATCCTTATAAGCAGCCATAACAATTTACTCTCAATGAAAATGTTATATCTTTTGAACCTTTGAAGCTTGAGAATCCTCGTCTTATCGATTTTGTTCAAAAGGCTTCTCTTGATAATATTAGCAATGATAATGCTTTATTTGAATTCTTGGGGGCATATGATGATCTCCCTCATTTTCATCATAATAGGGGATTTCCTTAGTGTTTAAATGTTGAAGCATACTTGGAGAAGAGGTTACTACTGAACAAAAACATGAGTTTCCTTTGCCTATGGATATCCCTCAACATAGTAATCTTTTGATTACTGACACTACCGATGTGCAAATGGCCCCTTCTAATGGTAAAAAAGTGATCAAGATTCAAAAATGTCTAACTGAGGATGAACAAAATGAACTTACTTCTCTTCTTCTTGATGTCTTTTCTTGGGCTTATTCTGACATGCATGACATTGATCCCAAAATTGTTACACATAGCATTGTTCTCCTTCCTAATGTGAAGCCAGTTAAAAAAAAAATTCGTAAGATGCACCCTAATATTGCCTTGCTTGTAAAGGTGGAAATTGAAAAAATCCTTAATGCTGGCTTTATTTCTCTTATCGAATATTCTCATTGGATCTCAAAATTTTTAGTTATATCTAAAGGTGAGAATAATTTTTTAATGTGTACAGGATTTTGAGACTTAAATAAAGCCTCTTTGAAGGATGACTGCCCACTTCCAAACATTGATATGATTGTAGATTCCATGGTGGGATACACTTTATTATCCTTTATGGATGGTTTTTTTAGTTATAATCAAATATTTATTCCTCCTCGAGATCAATACAAAATAAATTTTATAACTCTTTCAGGAACCTTTTGTTGTTTTTTCATGCCCTTTGGATTGAAAAATGTAGGTGCTACCTATCAACGTGCTATGACGCTTATCTTCCACGATTACATTAATAAGATTCTAGAAGATTATGTTGATGATATTCTCACCAAGTCCATTGCTTGCAAGGATAATTTTTTTTCTTAGACAAATATTTGAAGGAATTCATAAATACAACATGCGTTTGAACCCTCAAAAATGTGCTTTTGGTGTGGATAGTGGAAAGCTTCTTGGTTTCATAATTTCCAATAGGGTTATTGAAGTGGACACTGAAAACATTGATGTCATTGTCAATATGACACATCCCTAAAACATATCACAACTTCATATTTTACAAGGGAAAACACAATCTATTCATCGGTTTGTATCACATTTGGCGGATCATACAATTCCCTTCACCTCTTTGCTCAAGAAAGATACTACTTTCTCATGGAATGATGATTGTAAAAAAAAATGAGCAGTTTAAAAAATATCTTGCTAATCCTCGTATCTTACAATCCGCTTAACCCACTCAACCATTCTTCTTATACACTTCTTCTTCTCCTAATGCTTTGACAATTGTCTCAGCTCAGTAAGATACAAATGGAAAAGAGCGAACGATGTATTACATTAGTCATACTTTGATAGATTATGAAACATGATATACCCTGATAGAGAAACAATGTCTTGCTTTAGTTTTTTCTTGTCAGAAACTTAGACACTATCTTCTTAATGTTGAGATCAATGTCATCATTAAATTTGACCCTTTGAAACACCTTTTTCTCAAAAACTGACCTTTCAGGACGTTTGGCCAAATGGGTTATGATGCTAAGAGAGTTTTATTTAAAGTTTATTTCTCAAAAAGAAATTAAAGGACAATATTTGAATGACCATTTTTCCAAAGCTCCTTCACCAACTACAACTTATAATCCTATAAATTTACCCGATGAATTTGTCTTAGCTATTGACATGGATGATAAATGGGAGTGTTATAATCTAGGTTTGTCGTTGCACCAAAAGCTTGACCTTTTAATGCCTGATACAACCACTATACTTATAGAATACATAGGAGGTTGTTAAACCATGTCATGAATCTCATGAGGGATGATATCTCGATTCCAACAATCCCCCTCCCAGTTTCACTCATCGTGGCCTGCATGATTCGAACCTATGACAAAGATTTGATGCCATTTGTTAGAAGCTAAGGTTGTTGTTGCACCAAAATATCAACCTTTTAATTCTTGATACAACCACTAAACTTATAGAAGACACATGAGGCTGTTAAACCATGTCACAAATCCCGCAAGGGACACTGGCCCACTGCCAATAGAGAGTTTTACTTTGATGGATCTAGATGCAGAACTGGCTCTAGCACAGGTTTTATTTTTTTATCTCCTTCAAAGAAACCAATACCTTTATCATATCGTCCCAATTTTTCTTGTACTAATAATATTGTAGAATATGAATCTCTTATAGCTAGAATAAATCTGACTTTATCCCTTAAGGTGAAGAATGAACATATATCTGGTGATTCACAATTGATAGTCCAATAAATTAATAGAACCTATCAGGTCAAACATTCTAAGTTGACTCAATATTGTGATCTTTGCTTAAGCTTACTTGGAAGATTCTCTTCTTATTACATTTCATCTTCAGCTTGTAAGGATAATACACATGTAGATGTAATGGCAAGTGCAAATTCCCTTATCTCTTTAGAGGATAATATTGAAACTTAGAAATTCACTATACATAATCTTATGGGTCTTTCTATCTCTAAAAGTTGTATTAATGATGCTTGTTTCTTTAGTCTTCATTCACATGAATGGTATTCACACATCTTCAATTATCTACAAGATGGTACCTTTCCTGAATTAGCATCAATTAATACTATATCTAAAATCCACATACTTGCTACAAGACATATCATTCTTGCTAATATTCTTTATAGGCGCTCTTACAATGATCTTCTACTTATATTTCTTAATAAGTCTAAGATTCCTATGGATCTACAAGAGGCTCACTCAAGATCTTGTGGTGGGAATTTCGGTGGAAAATCCTTAGTTAGCAAGCTCCTTTGTATGGGATATTATTGGAAAACTATGGAGAAATACTCTTTCACATTTGTCAAAAGATGTCCTCAATGTCAAAATCACACAATCTCATCCATGCTCCTACCCATGAACTTGTTTCTCAGGTAGCTTCATGGCCTTTTAATCTTTGGGGCTTGGATCTCATTGGCAAAATATTGCCTCCCTCTTCTCAAGGATATACTTACATCATCATTTCTATGTATTACTTTAATAAATGGGTAGAGGTGGTTCCTCTCCGTTCTACTACGACTGATTTCATTTGTAACTTCCTCTTCTAAAATATTATTTCTCAATTTGGTATTCCATCCATGATAATATCTGATAATGGTACTCCCTTCAAAAATAACAAAGTAAACAATTTTCTGGAAAATATTATATCAAGAAATAATTTTGTACTCACTATTATCCTAAATCTAATGGTCAAGTTGAAGTATCTAACAAAATAATTGAGAAAATTCTTAGGAAGACTGTCAACAAACATGCTAAGGATTGACACACTCAATTGACCTATGCTTTATGGGCTTATATGAAAAGTGTTCATACTATGACATGAACAACCCCTTACAATCTAGTTTACGATGCGGATGTGATTATGCCTTTGGAGTTGGAAATACCTTAATTAAGGGTTTCCCTTAATGACTTTATTGATAATGACACTTTGAGAGAATAACTTCTTCAACAACTTGAAATATTGGATGAAAGATGCATTAATACCCTTAAACATATTCAAGCATACCATAAATCCTTAAAGAGACAATACAACAATAAAGTATTTGAAAAATCTTTCTCAGTTGGATATTTGGTTCTCTGTGAGAATTAGCGCCACATCAATGCTCTACCTGAAGAAAGAGGCAAATTCGGTCCTAATTGGCTTGGCCCATACATCATAACATAAGTTTATGGTTCTAGCACATATATAATAGCTAATAAGGATAGTATACCCCTTAAAGACCCCATAAATGCTATGCACCTACATCGGTACTATGCCTCATTCTTCCTCTCCTTCTTTTCCTCTCTTCCTTATTGCTTCACTTCATTCCTCTACACTTTATGTGTGTTAGTATCTTGGAATTAGAGAATATGTTTTAATGGTTTAAGATTATCTTTTTTGTTTTCGTATATTGCTTCATGCTTGACCAAAATGCAGATATTTTGGTCTTGAATTTCTATAATATGTTAATAATTTTGGTTAGGATATTGCTTACACGATAATGACACACTTCTTTTTTCATTTCATATTTTATGTTTGAATAGATTAAAGTTTAGTTACTTTTTCTAGCTAGACTACATGTTCATCTATTTACATAAGCACATTACATCATCATAGTTGAATTTAATTAAAACCAAGTTTTGATTAAATCACATGTATATAATTTTTAATCTTTATAGCATTGGCTCCAAAAAAAATCATAAGGACGTTAAAAACAAACAAACACACACACACACACACACACATATGTCAGATACATAAGTGACAATATACAACATGTGCCATTTATATCTCTATGTGCATAATCCATATCACATCGATTTTCATCCATGGGATGATGACTCCCTAATCCCTCAGGTCCACAATGAGAAGATGGTGTTCGTGGTATAGATAATGGTCTATGGGATGATCGTGAATATCTCCTTGATAAGATCTACATCTCATACACCTACATCACTCCTCATATCTCATTTAGCTCACAGTGGGTCTCCACTAACTCACACTAGAGTCTATCCCACTCTTCCTTGATTAGCTACATCTCTACTTCTACTGGCTCAAATAGATCCTTGTGTCGCTCAGGGTTTTGCTGTGATCCATATCTAACCTATGAAGATGATGGTATTCATGATGCTATGGTGATGTCTCTCACAATCTTACCTAAAAAGAATCTCCATCCACTCATACCAACTATAATGCATCATAATCAAGTTTATAACATAATATATCATACATATATTCATTTTCTTATTAACTTTTAAAATTTATCTTTCATACCTCGATATCCTTCTGTATACTCAGTATCATCAGTGTCAAGAACCTATGATCTTTACCCTGGGATGTTGTTGGGGGCATAGAGAGACCACTCTCTCCCTTCTCTTGACAGATAGCCTCCCTCGGGGGTGGTCTCTCTGATGAAGCTCTCTGTAGTTATCTCGCCAGCTGGGTAGTATCCATCTCCTCTATTGTCACCTCCTTATCTGCCATGTAGTCCTCTATTATAAGTGCCTCCTCTGACATGAATCTCAGTTTCTCATCTTGTCCCTTCTAATCATCCTCCTCCTCATCAACACACTCATCTTCAACTACCACATGCTTGGGTATATAGAATGGCCTCAGATCCCATATGGGGCAGTGTCTCAAAAAGATGGGTCTTACTCCATTCACATTGATGTACTTGTGATACTCCCTCATTACGCCTGCATCAAATATGGTGTGTGGAACATGCATATCTTGGTCATCCTCCACACTTGAATCTTTCAGCTCAATATCATCAAGTATAGGCCTTGATACGGCTCCAGGCCTCTACATAAACCAAATCCCATGTGAATATATTGATATTGGTCAAGGAATATCTTGTGGCAAGCCAAACTACCTCCTCACTTTGTCATAATGGAAGGGAACAACAATGTAGCTGCATCTTCCCTCCAAAAATATATCCCTTTGAATGTATCTCATCTTTCAGCCCATGTCTGTCCAAGATGGAATGAGTCTATACGGTCTCCAAATGATTTTGGTTATCTGCAATCGATCGATGGTGATCCTCTAGTATAACAGATCACCCCAAATCTAGTGTGCGCTCAATGGATATCCATATTCTCATGGATTAGTACCATCAATATCAACTGGGAATCCTACTAGTCGTGTGCATGTGATATTCTCAAACATACATACTTGTAGCAAAGTATAGATAGCCAAGCTCTATCTCTGGTAGTGAATATATTTCCCCAACTCATAGTATAAGTGGGAAAGCATGCTCCTCCCCTGTGAATACACAATGCAATGTCTCTCCATGTGCCAAACAACATGTGCCAAAGGTGTAGGAAAGGTGGTCCCTCTGCAATAAGGATCCACTACAATGAAAATGGTAGTTAGCATTACCTTTCGGACAAACATAATTTCCTCAGAAGCATACAAAAGTACCTCAAAAGAATGTAGTCACTACACACATGAAGATGAGATCATCCTAGACAATATATTTGACCTCTCTCTATCTTTGTATCTATTCACGACTCTATGCATCTCACTATCCTCCCTTGGATAGGAATTCATAAGATGTGGTATACGTCCTACAATGTGATTGTCATCTTACTTATGGGAAAATGGAATGTGGATGTATCCTCATTCCACCTCTCCATGAGTGTCCTCAACATAGCACAGTGAAATCTCATATACAAAAAATCATACACCCAATACAGTATGACATCTCTCAGTATATATACATCCTCAGGTCTCAAGCTCTCATATTGAGCATGGAAGTATGCCATGATCTTAGTTCCTACATGCTCACAAATGGTCAGAAGATCCTACAATCATTAATCAATAAACAAAATATTAGAACATCAGTCAATCTAAAGAATAAAATAGAAAGACTTGGACCCTATAATAGGTCAACTTCCCTAGAACAAGTCAAATTTATAGGTACAAGTCAACTTCCTAGGAACATGTCAACTTCCTAGCAACAATTTGACTTTCTAGGTTCTCTGGCTTGGACAAACTTAATTACATCACATTTCTACATCTAATGCAAAAAGTAAAAATGATGAAAGAAATTCAAAGCATGAGTCTCGAGGCATAACTCCTCCAAAGGCATCTCATCCTCCACCACCCATGTCAGTACCTTGAGCCTCATTGGCTAGAGCTCCTTCTTTCTCAACATCTTCTTCCTCCTTCCCTAGGGAAAACAAAGGTAACAATAAAAATAAGCTTTCAAAAAGGTAACATTTTAACTTAAAGTCACTTTTAGGTTAGTTTATTTTTCCCTTTTATATTACTCTTTTTAACTAATGCTTTACTTATTTCATATATATCTTCACTTAATCAATCATAACTTGAGTTACGAAGCTCTAATTTCCACATCATTTGAAGCACTAGAATCATGATCCTATTTCTAGCTATCCAAGAGATTTTTGAAACATTTCAAATCCATCTTTAATGGTTTTGATAAACATTTGTCAACAATACACAATCACAATTCATTTTGGTATACATGATTCCATGTTTCACCTTTCCAGATAACAAGGTGAAATAGGGGGCATATAGCTACCCACGAATTTCATTTTATTAGTAAGCCCTAGGTGATTTATGTTTTTCATTGACACGTTGTTATGCAGGTTGTGGCTCCTAACAATTTCTTGATGGATTTTTGTATTAGGGGCTTTGATATATCCTTTTCATTTGCTAATTTTCTCTGTACTAAAGCTTGCATATGCATGTAGTTTCATATACCACTAAAGTGAAGGCTCAATGTAAGTCCTAAATTGTAAGCACCTATGTGCTCTACAATTTAATGATATTTTAGCACCTATATTATTGTATTTACATTATATATTTACATTTTAGGACTTCAAAATTACACTTAATGCATACCTAATTCAAATATGGGTCCTCTAATCCCTCCAAACCTATGCAAAAAATGAGGCAGGACCTTATTTCTAGGTGTCCTATATTTTTCCTCCAATTAAAAAATTCACCTCACCTTCGTATAGCTTCAGAGTTCATTCATGACATCGAAATAAGTTGATTGTTCAGATCTATCACCTATGGGCTGACTGTAACCCACCAACCAAAATCTACCAATTTCTTGAGGGAACAGGTTGACAGGTCAACTTCTTCCTAGCAGATTGTGCCCATATTTGGGGCCAGGGTCCATCTCAAAGCATTTGTGGGGTTTTTTGAATCTACAATTGGCCTGCATATTTTTTTCTCCTGAAATAACTATAAAATAAACCTTCATGTCTCATTTTGACATATGAAATCAAGTGCAAGGTGAAAGCTCCAATTTGATTACAACACACAATTTCAAGGTGGAAGCCCCATTTTGATGAAATCCAAATGAAGTGAGGTTCTTGCTACATTCATCCATGTCAAGTGTCTACATCAAGCTTCTGCATTCTCTTTCAAAGCATTCAAGACTCCAAATACATCATAATGAAGTTTCATACAGATCATGAGGATAGCTAGGAGTACCCTTTCCACTTTGGGTTTGGTATGATTTCCTTTTTATTTTCAGATCTATGCATTGAAGCTTCTTATTTTTGTGTTCACATCTTTGATCTATGATTATCCGCATGCACTCAATCATACATTGATTGCATTTACATGCTAGGGATTCACTCTATCACACAGGATTAGATCTAGATATTTTATCATGCATTTTAGCTCATTAGCAATTTGGCATACTCTAGATTCACAACCACTACACATTTATATATCCTAACATCTATCCATGGAGCTGGGAATCACCAAAATGGGGGTTGACCAAGGAAAAATCCTATATAGCCACACACACATTTTTCTAGATTTGCACATCCCGATAGTTCAGATTCAACTGGAAATTTAGAAACACCTTCCGGAAGCAGTGACAGAGCAACCCTACAAGTTTGAGAATAAATGTTTGCGAACAATTTGAGAGATTGACTTGTTCCCGATACAAGTTGAGAGGTCAAATTGTTCTTAGGGACAATTCAAAATCTGATTTTTCCTGCAAAAAAACTGTGAAATTTCCAGGACGTAAAGATACAGGTTCCAGATTGCTAGATCTGAAGTTACAACAGATTATGAGACTCTGGCAGTTGTAAAATCTAGATTCAAAGTGCCATATTCACATCATATTTCTAGGTGTACTTTTTCTTGTCTCTCTTTCCATGCATTTACTTTCTTAGATCACATTTTTCATTTACATTTACATGTCTATATCATTATCTATTTTGAATCCAAGAAAACACCAACCATGATACAAAACCTAGATCTTGTGTTGGCATCCTTACAACCCTTGGTTGTGCCAACTAGATTTACCATTGTGGGGTGAGTTTTGTATTCCATATGTATTCTAGACCTTTGTGAGTGATCTATATCCCTAATATTGCTCACCATTTTCTATTATACAGTGACAAACAAAGTGACTCATCATTAGAGCATGGTCCTTGTTTGGAACTTGTGATAGCTCTGTCTACCATGATCAACGTTGTGCCTCTTGCACATTTCCCACATTCCCTAAATAGTATAGACTGAGATGGAGGGATAGGTGATATTCTTGAGAAGCTCATTTTGTATGATGGATTCTTTTATGTGTTTACCTATTGTGTTGTGCTTCCCTTGTGATGTTTTGCTTGTTTTATGTTTTTTTTAGATTTGTTTAAATGACTCTCATTTCTCTATTGATATAATTCTTGATATACACGAGTTATTATATGATCATACTAACCCTAGAATTAGTAAATCCCTTTTTGTGCTCTTTTTGTCATGTGTTTCATTTCCCTTGGTTTGTCCTTGCTTGGGGGAATCTCATAGTCGAAAAGTCTCTTGTGGGTGTATGCATGATTTGTTAAAGACATTTCTCCCATTAAGAAATTTGCAATCTCTTTAATGTGGGGACATACACTCCACTCCTTGTTTCACCTTTTGCACACACACACACACACACAATAATTCAATGCAATCTCTTATGCAGGTGACTAAGGAGATAATGTTTTCCTTAGGCTTATCCTCTGATTTCATTATCATGCCCTATGCATTATTAATTGGATCCTAAGACTGATCCTTCTTTTTAGACCCCTTTGGAGACTATTTTTTCCTTAGGACTGGTCTCCTTTTATAAATCCCTTAACGAAGACAATACCTTCCATAAGGGTTGATCCTCTTTTGGCAGATTTCCTAGTGGACTATGTTTTTCTTGGTTATCCCTTTTCGATGGGTTGACTAGCATCTCCTAGATTTCTAGACTATCAATTCCATCTTTTGTTGCAATGCCTTTTCTTTTCATGACTCATAGTAAGGAAAAACCTTACTAGGATAGTTGGTCATGTCTTTCTCTCTCTTTCGAGTGTTTCCTGTTTTATCTTAATTTTAGATTTGATGAGGACCTAAGTCACTTGGTGGCTCAGTGTCTCCTTGTCTCCTTGACCTTGATAAGATTATCCCAATGCATTAATCTACTTTACTATGAGTGTGAGGTAGTCTCATGCTCCTGCTAAAGTGGGGCCTAAATGTACCCTCCTAAAAAGTTAGCACCTATAATTAGATGCTCAGTTAGGCCTTATTTTGGCATTCTAAAGATTTCATGTCCATTATGCTTGATCCAACAACAAATCTCCCCCAATTCTAGCATCGTTTTATCCTTACTAACTTCCATTCAAATTTTAGCCTATTTTCTTGGGTATATAATGCCTTGGGCAATCTGTACTGCAAGATTTGGGCTAAAATTCAAATGGGCGGTCTGTTGTGGTGTTTTGGTGGGAAATTAGATCCTGTGTCAGCCTCCTCCAATTTTTGAATCTTGAAATGTTGTGAGAGGTATATAAGTGGCATGTCTCTCTCCATTTTGGTAACTACAACCAAGATCAATATTTCATATGTGCTCTCAAGATTTACATGTGAATTCAAGATCTATAATTCTTCAAACATCCAAGACATATTTGAAGACAATCTTCTAGTTTGTAGAAAGATTCTTTCTGATGATGGCCAAGTAGAGTATTTCTAAATCAAGCAATAAGATCCTTCAACCATCCACATGCATTCATCCTTCTAAGCAAGTGTCCATAAAGCATAAAAACTTGATTCCTTTTTACATTCCAAGGTTCAACAACTAAAATTCAAGAAACGTACAAGCATCTTCATAAATATATGTGATCTCAATATCTATTTATGAAGGTATATTTATTTACATGGTAGTTATAATATTTAGTTTTACATTTACATACTTTCCTTTCATGAAATTTCTTTTCAATAGTTGTTTATGAAGGTATATTTATTTACAAGTTACATCTAACATTTACTATTCCCTTCTAACTTCCTCTTTGTCAATTCAATTCTTAAATGATTGACAAGGTTGTGAACAATTGTACTTTTGTGATTTTTTTTCTCAATAAGTGAAGATTGACTTCATTTTTTGTTCTTCCTTTATAGCCTTTTTGAACACTTGATCCATAGTGGTTGGACCATGCACATCTACTTCTCCACCTTTCTTGGCATTCATACCCATGGTGAATTTCCTCATTATAAACCTTTCATCTTTGTGGTATTGGGGCACATACTTCAAAGATGGGTAAAATTCTCCCACTATTCTATCACAAACATGTATCCTTGATGCAAACTCCAGAAATATGTTAGTTAAGAGCAGAGCCTATTTATTTTTCTAGAACTCCTCTTCTCTCCCCAAAGAAGGGTGCTTTGCATGTTTAGCTATCCAAAATAAGATTATCACTAGTGACAAACTCTCTAAATTGGGGATTGTTGAACCATTCAAGTATGTTCTATGTGAGAAATAATTTGAATCAGTGGATCACGTTCTGCTAAATTATGAATTTGCAAACCATTGTTGGATGCATGTTATTAAAATTTTATCCTATCACTGGTATTTCCAAATAAACTATGGGATCTATTTGAAACATGGCCTCTAGTATGCCCAAAATCAACCTTCTCCTTCTTATGTAATTGTGTGCATGTTGCAATCATCTGGGCTATATGGTGGGAAAGAAACAAAAGAATATTCAGAAAAATAGTGACTCCAATCAAAAATATAATAGATCAACTAGAGATCTCAATATCATAAATAAAAAAATCCAACCTATCAGCTATTAAGTGAAATCACTACTTCTCAACTTGGGATGGATGGATTGCAAAAGAATGGGAGCATATTCAAATTCCACTAGGAACAACTCTGAATTGGAGATCAATCCACACAAAACATAGAGCTTTGATTAAATGTCAGCCCCATGTAAAGATACTGTAAAGATAAACTTTGATTTGGCATCAAGAGGAAATCCAAGAAAGTTTGGAATAGGTGAAGGAAACCTCATTGCACTAAAAGCGTCTCCTATTTTCCAAGGGACAAACAATGTGGCAGAAGCACAAGCTCTTCTTGCAGGTCTAGTTTTAGCAAAGCCAGAGGCTTTCATAACATCCATATTAAGGGAGACTCACTAATCATAATCAATGCATGCATTAAAAATTCAATTCAAAATTGGAACTTATCCTACATTTTAAAACATATATGGTCTCTCCTCCATTCCTTCACGCAATACAACATATCACACACACCTTAAGAAGGAAACAAATTATCAGATTGGTTGTGAAACTATGGTTGCAATGGTCATCACATTGAAAATCATAACCCAATTCAATTCGTAAATATTCACCCTCACTTCAAACGTCTAGTCAAGGATGAGGTTATAAAAATTGATGATTAAACAAAGGTTTCAATGAAGACGACATATTCTAAACCCAATACTAAGTAATGTGATATCCAACACTATTTATTGTGACATCACTTAGATGGAGTTGTGAGGACAACTCAAGATGCAAAGATATAATTTCTGATGATGCCAACAATATTATTCATTAAGCAAGCCAAAGGGGATTACGCCAGTAGACCAATATGGTTGATACCATGTGATGAACTATAATTGATTGAATGTTTGAAGATGATAAGTTGATGATCACTGAGATGCAAAAGTGAATGCAAGAAATTAAATCAGTTAATGTATTGTATTTTCATTGATGTCAAATTGATATAATTTGATACTCATACACATATTGTCATAAATTTGAAGAGACTGAAGAGACAAAGTTTACGTGGTCGGTAAAACATAAAAGTTTTGTATACACCGAGTGACAGTAAACACCGACAGAGAGTGCATACCAATGGACAATGAACACCAAGCAATTCATATTGTATACCGAGCACCGCAGTAACCTATAAAGTGTATACCAAGCAATACAGTAACGAAGAAAGTGTTATCGAGAAAGAGCTATTTACCGAGAATAACTGAAGTCAATGATCGAGCTAACTGGAGTTGATGACCAAACATAAATGAAGTTAAAGAATGACAAAACTACTTAGCCGGCAGAGCTATATTTAGGGTTAACTGATTGATTGCTTTATTTTAAATGATCAGTTAAAATAAAGAAAGGAAAGAGATTTAAAACACATTTTATTCCCAGTTATCAAGGAGAGATTTCTGGGATAAAACTAAAGCAAAGATTTACAGGATAAAGCAAGCATCGTGAGTTTTATGGATCAAGAAGTGATCTACGATAAAAATAAGGAGATTGAGTGGCTAATCATGTCTATATAAAGAGACAAGGAATTCATTATGAAGAGAGAGGAATGCTGAGTATAATTCTGGTGAAGATAGAAGTCTTCATGCACATCTGATCATATAGGCTGAAGAACAGAGCCAAGAAATTCTATAAACACCGAGCAACAGAGCACATAGTATTCACCAAGTAGAACAAAAGAAAGAAAGAGAGAAAAGGAATTGAACATAATATTGATCAGAGAGGTATTATTGGACTAACAATAGATTTGAATATCTGCAAGTCAAAGTTATATTTTGTGTTAGAAACACTGAGAGGGGGGGGGGGGGTGAATGAGTGTTTGTCTATTTATTATATTTCAGCAACTTAAACATAAGTCAAACATACATCCAATGAAGCTCAATACAAGAACACATAACACATGATATGTTTATGGAGAAACCTTGATCAAAGGAAAACCCCAGTGGGAATTAGTACCCACAAATATTGCACTAGTATAATGAACCTGTTAAAGTTCCTTTGCCCTGTTAGGAGAAGTCTTTACAATCCAAGTACAATGACCATGTTAGGAGTCTATTAAAAAAACCCTGTTAAAGGTATATGGCTCACTGCCAGAGCTCATTGCTCAATAGGATGAAGGCTACAACCTTCTGATAGTTGATATACACTATATCAAAAGTGAACTGCTGTGATGACACTATTGTCTGATTAGTTCCGTGTATGCATGGATGCTCTTGTTAGTAATAACTGAGAGGGGGGGGGGGGGGGAATTAGTGGCCTCAAAAATTTATCCTTTAAAATTTAATC